>CM072662.1:2285768-2602364 GCA_036884735.1 Huso huso | reverse complement strand
TTAACAGCGAACCCTGAGAAGTGTTATGTAGGCTTGAAAGAAGCAAAGTATTTAGGGTATGTGGTAGGTGGTGGTATTATCAAACCTCAGGTCAGTAAGGTAGAAGCCATAAAGAGCTGGCCAACCCCGCAAACGAAAAAGCAAGTGAGGGCATTTTTAGGTTTGGCAGGGTATTACAGGAGGTTTGTACCTGACTTCTCAACCATTGCAGCACCACTAACTGATTTAACTAAAAAGTCAGCTTTAAATAAGGTTAACTGGACCACGGAGACGGAGGCAGCGTTCCGTGAGATCAGTAAAATATTGTGTAGTGAACCAGTATTAACGGTACCTGATTTTGCAAATAAATTTATCTTGCAGACAGATGCGTCTGAAATAGGACTAGGAGCAGTACTGTCGCAGATAAAGAATGGTGTAAACACCAGTCATGTATTTAAGCAGGAAGCTCATGCCTAGAGACTCGTTATGCAGTAGTGGAAAAGGAGTGCTTGGCTGTGAAGTGGGCAATTGAGTCCTTAAAGTACTATTTGTTAGGACGAGAATTCATCTTAGTGACTGATCACTCGCCGCTGAAATGGATGAAGGAAAATAAAGAACGGGCGAGAGTGACTAGATGGTTTCTAGCTTTACAGCCTTACAAATTCACAATTGAACATCGTAGTGGTAAGCAGAATGCCAATGCTGATGGCCTCTCTAGAATACATTGTTGGGGTAGTAAGGTCGCTCGAACCGGTAGGTTAGAGCTGAGTGGGAGGATATGTAGAAGGAATGAGGTATACAGAGGGTACAATAAAGTAAATGAAGTAAAAAGAACGGTTGTACCAAAACGAAAACGCTGTATAAATGGGATGTATTAAGAAGAATGTGTTGCTGGTTGTTTTAAATCCCGTTGTGAGAAGTAAGGGATAGAGTGAACTACAGAACCCATAATCATTAGCGTGACCAGCCAATGCATACTGGGTAATTAGCGCAGGTTTAAATTGACTGGCGAAGCTAATGAGAGAATCGTGGAACAGTGGAGAGTTCCGTGTTGATTGTAGAGGCGGCGAAAATACAATATTAAATTTGTTGAAGTAGTTGGAGACGGCGTGCGGTGGAAGATTTAAATTGAACAACGCACAGTTCAGTTTATGAAGAAGGAAAGCTGTAAGCCTTTTTTTTTAACCTGAAGGCACCGGATTTATAAAAACAACCAGCAATTGAACGTCTTTTTAAGTTGGACTGAAGTACAGAGGCTTAAAAAGAAAGGGTATGTAAACCCAGGTTTTGCATTGTTATTCATTCGCTGTTACCAGACAGACAGCCTGTGTTAATGTGTACAGGAACTGGCGTTCTTTGTGGGACTGACTGATTGTTAAGATTCTTGCGGTGCACTAACAACACCGAGGACGCTGCTGGGAAGTACCACACTGCTTGTGCACACAGAAAGTGCGCGTCTGTTCTTGTGAGACGTGAAGTAACAGCGTGTTTAATTATTTTACTCAACGGAGTGGATTTACAATGCATATAAGTCAGTGACTGTTATACCTCTGAGCTACGGGGAACAAAGGCTGAGAGGGGAGAGATTGGCGCACACGGTGTACAGTGGAAGAAAAAACACCGTGTGCTTTATTTGAAGTACTGTTTTATTAGTTGTTAGGATTGGTCTCTGGACGGTATACTTTTTATCTTTAAGACCTGCAGCGTATAAAGGACTTCCACCAAGTACCAGGAGGGGCAGTCGTGTCCACCCTGCAGTACAGGACCTCTGTAACCCAGGAGCAGCAGAGCGGAACCAACGTGCTGGAGGAGGAGGGTGGCCTGTCTGTGCACTGCCTCTAGAGGGGACTGGAGGAACTGTATGCAACGCAGGAATAAAGTAACTGTGGTTTATAAGGGTTGGGAGTGCCCACTAGAAAGCTGAACCTACTCACCTTGCAGTTCCACGCCAGGAGGTTTAAGTGGATGGTGAGCGACGGACCTGAGACAATCCTGAACTTTATTACGTGTATGATTTACTCCTCAAGACTACAGGGACACTCTATGTTGTGTTGTGGATAGCATGAAAGAGCAGCAGCACAATAAAAGTTACTGTAGTTTTGCATTTCCTGTGTGGCGTCCATCTGTTCACCCTGTTCTACACCTTCTGGCTATCCTACACATTACGTAACTAATACCAACCGGGTTACAATATATATATACAGACGTGCTCAAATTTGTTGGTACCCTTACAGCTCATTGAAATAATGCTTCATTCCTCCTGAAAAGTGATGAAATTAAAAGCTATTTTATCATGTATACTTGCATGCCTTTGGTATGTCATAGAATAAAGCAAAGAAGCTGTGAAAAGAGATGAATTATTGCTTATTCTACAAAGATATTCTAAAATGGCCTGGACACATTTGTTGGTACCCTTAGAAAAGATAATAAATAATTGGATTATAGTGATATTTCAAACTAATTAGTTTCTTTAATTAGTATCACACATGTCTCAATCTTGTAATCAGTCATTCAGCCTATTTAAATGGAGAAAAGTAGTCACTGTGCTGTTTGGTATCATTGTGTGCACCACACTGAACATGGACCAGAGAAAGCAAAGGAGAGAGTTGTCTGAGGAGATCAGAAAGAAAATAATAGACAAGCATGGTAAAGGTAAAGGCTACAAGACCATCTCCAAGCAGCTTGATGTTCCTGTGACAACAGTTGCAAATATTATTAAGAAGTTTAAGGTCCATGGAACTGTAGCCAACCTCCTGGGCGCAGCCGCAAGAGGAAAAATCGACCCCAGATTGAACAGAAGGATAGTGCGAATGGTAGAAAAAGAACCAAGGATGCCAAAGAGATACAAGCTGAACTCCAAGGTGAAGGTACGTCAGTTTCTGATCGCACCATCCGTCGCTTTTTGAGCGAAAGTGGGCTCCATGGAAGAAGACCCAGGAGGACTCCACTTTTGAAAGAAAAACATAAAAAGCCAGACTGAAATTTGCTAAAATGCATATTGACAAGCCACAATCCTTCTGGGAGAATGTCCTTTGGACAGATGAGTCAAAACTGGAGCTTTTTGGCAAGTCACATCAGCTCTATGTTCACAGATGAAAAAATGAAGCTTTCAAAGAAAAGAACACCATACCTACAGTGAAACATGGAGGAGGCTCGGTTATGTTTTGGGGCTGCTTTGCTGCGCCTGGCACAGGGTGCCTTGAATCTGTGCAGGGCACAATGAAATCTCAAGACTATCAAGGCATTCTGGAGCAAAACGTACTGCCCAGTGTCAGAAAGCTCTGTCTCAGTCGCAGGTCATGGGTCCTCCAACAGGATAATGACCCAAAACACACAGCTAAAAGCACCCAAGAATGGATAAGAACAAAACATTGGACTATTCTGAAGTGGCCTTCTATGAGTCCTGATCTGAATCCTATCGAACATCTATGGAAAGAGCTGAAACTTGCAGTCTGGAGAAGGCACCCATCAAACCTGAGACAGCTGGAGCAGTTTGCTCAGGAAGAGTGGGCCAAACTACCTGTTAACAGGTGCAGAAGTCTCAATGAGAGCTACAGAAAACGTTTGATTGCAGTGATTGCCTCTAAAGGTTGTGCAACAAAATATTAGGTTAGCGGTCCCATCATTTTTTGTCCATGCCATTTTCATTTGTTTTCTTATTTACAATATTATGTTGAATAAAAATCAAAAGCAAAGTCTGATTTCTATTAAATATGGAATAAACAATGGTGGATGCCAATTACTTTTGTCAGTTTCAAGTTATTTCAGAGAAAATTGTGCATTCTTCGTTTTTTGTGGAGGGTACCAACAAATTTGAGCACGTCTTTATATATATATGCACATACTACATAAACTAAGGGTCATTTTCAGTAAAGAAAAATGCCTATAATTTAAAAAAAAAATACTGTTTTGACTCAAAATGAAGGCTGTAAAGTTGTATTTTGTTCATGTTTTATATTTTTTTTTTTAGCTTATTCAAGTTTACTGGAATAATTCTTATTGATTTAGACACTAAGGAAGTGGTTAATGCCATTCTGCAATTCAACTGAATATTAGATTCCATTGATTTATGTTGCAGGTACTTAGTAATTTATTAATATTTACATGTTAATAAAACAAGCAGGAAATGGCAGGATGGTTGTACATTCTGGAATGGCATTTCCCTGTTCAAATATTATCTTCTCATGAAAGGAAGTTAAAAATGTTGTAAATTGTTCTGTTGTTCTCTGCAGTTACTGTAGTGTACGTTGCAGTAAATGTGCAATTCCCTTACATGTGTGCTGTAATTGTGCAATGTTTTCAGTGTGATTGCCTCTGCAGATTACCAATAGATTACCCTTTTTGCACACCGATTCCACTCCAAAGGTCAGTTCCTGTCCAGTGGTATAGCCGCAGTCATGTGACCTACCACACAAGATACGAGAAAGACACAGTTTGAGCTATGCTTTCGATGACTAACGTCTCTCTTGTCAACTCTGATCTTCACTAGGCAGCAAACAGGTCAAGTGGCTTTAATGCTAGCTTCTCCTTCAATGCCCCGGGCGAGGAAGATGATGTCTGAGACAAACCCTTGAATGGTGGACCTCTCTGTGGCTACTTCACTTCCCCGTTTGAGCCAGTTAATTTAAAGTGTATCTTGAAGGTCGAACACACCAATACAATTCTATATAGATTTCATCAATAGAAATGTTTTTATGCGGTTAAAAAATATTAATAAACAAAGATATGATGGATTTTGTGTAGTGTATGGCCACACCCACTCAAAAATCATGCTGGCCGGAATAAAAACGGAAGTTACATACGACATGGTAAACACACATGGCGACTGCCGCTGAAAACATAGAAGATGAAGTCGAAGACCCAACTAATTTTAGGGAACAGGTGCCACAACTCTACATTTTTTAACCGCTGGTGAGGTTCAACAGAGGCAGCGACTATTATTATTATTATTATTATTATTATTATTATTATTATTATTATTATTTATTTCTTAGCAGACGCCCTTACCCAGGGCGACTTACAGTTGTATACAAACAATACATATCAAGAATTCCAGTGCAATTAAGAGCAAAATACAAAATACAATGACTTCAGTCCTAATAAGAGCAAATACAAAACACAGTACGATTTGAAACTGGGGCAGTTCAAGAGCAGACAACAGTGTTGATAGTTACATCAGGATTAGATACGAGTGCAGGTGAAATACAAAATACTACAGATTGGATTAAGTGCAGGATAAAATACAGTAAAATAGGGAGCAGATAAGTGCAAGTTAAAGTGCATTAAAGGCAGAGTGCTATATTGTCCAGAAGGGAAGAGTTGAGTTTTACAGGTGTTGTCTGATGTCCATAGGAAGGTGTAACAGGGGGTCTTAGTACCTGCTACTTTAGTTGTGGGTGTCCGCTGAATGATGAGAGAGAGACAGAGGGATGTAGTTGATAACACCACTCAGGCATCCAGGTTTTATTCAAATAAACAAAACGTTGCAGTGACAGGTGGCCGCCACTAGGGTACCAGCAATGATAGCCCTAGTGCACGAGGACATACACAGACAGAGTGGAATCAAAATAAGAGCTCCAAAAATGCAAAACAAAATACAGTGAGAAAACAGCTAAAAACAAAAGTTTGCCAAACACTGGCTTAGCGCTGATCCCACTAAAAGGGAGGTCCCGCTCCGGAACCTACTCTGACACACTAAAATAAACTGTTGTGGGATCAAAATCCCCTAAATTAATCCCTATACAATCCACTCACTCTGTCTCTCCACACAGTAGTTAGACTGCATGCTTGCTGGAACTAGAACAAAAGAACTGGCTTTCCAGCTCCTTTTTTATACCATGTGGCTGGGCTTAATTGAGCATCAATCAGTCAATTAAGCCCCAGCCACATTCTGCACATGCATTTGGCAGAGTTGGATTTAACCCCAACTTAAATTCAAAACTTTACAACTTTATGTACAACTGCAAAAACCTGCCATATCTAGTGCACACTTAAATTCTATATATTTTTTTAAACTATACATATACACAACAATACAATACATTATTTACACGTGCAGGGCTTTTGCCCTGCCACAGAAGGTCATTCCACCACTGCGGGGCAAGGGAAGGAGCGGGCTCTGGAGGCACGGGAGCATAGAGGAGGTACGGCCAGTCTTCTACTGCAGGCGGAGCGGAGAGTTCGGGTGGGGGTGTAAGGAGAGATGAGAGTCTGGAGGTAGCTGGGTGCAATCTGGTCAAGTCATCGGTATGCGAGTACAAGAGTCTTGAACTGGATGTGAGCGGTGATCGGGGAGCCAGTGGAGTGAGCGGAGCAGTGGAGTAGCGTGGGAAAAGCGAGGCAGAGAAAACACCAGGCGAGCAGTGGAGTTCTGGATGAGCTGGAGCGGACGGGTGGCGGGCACTTGAGTGAGGCTGGCCAGGAGGGAGTTGCAGTAGTCTAGGCGGAAGAGTACCAGGGCCTGGACGAGGAGTTGCTTGGAGAAGTTGGTGAGGAAGGGTCGGTTTCTCGTATGTTGTTCAGGAAGAAACGGCAGGTGCGTGCTAAGTGGAGATGTGCTGGGAGTAGGAGACACAGTGGTCCCAGCACATCTCCACTCTAGCACACACCTGCCGTTTCTTCCTGAGCAACATACGAAGAATGTAACTAAAATACTATAACGTACAATTTTTTTTTAACAGGACATCGGTTTTTACTGATTTATCCCCGATTTTTGTCTAATCAATATTTTCCCGGTACTATTTTGTAGGAAATACACAATATTTTGATTAAAATGCTGTTTTATTTTGACTCCGACATTGTAATAAGCAGCCCTACACTGTATCCTAGGATACAGCAGACATTTAGATGTCAAAGGATCAAATAACGTTCAAATGTGGTTCTCTGTCACTTCACAAACACATTTTCAACTGATTATGTTGGCCAATCAAAGTCTGATTATTGTGGCAATTGCTGTGCATACTGACTAGCTTGATCATAAACTAAATTGAAATACTTACACGAAAATATAATATTTTTACTGGATGAGGAATGGGGAGAAAACATAAATCAGTTTATGAATACTCAAAAGAAAACAAATGTTTCGAAGTATACAAAAAGCAAAAATAGCAGAAGTGGGTCAGATGAGGCAGAGGATGCATAGCGCTGCAAATACTGCTGCATCGAGGTACATGTTCACACTGACAATAAAAGAAGATACTGACATATAAGCGACACATTAAAACAAAATGGCCAACATGGTTTAATAGATAAATTTAAAAAAAATATTCTGCGAAAAAAGGCACTTTACAGAGCGTTTAAAAGGGACCAAAAACAAAGTACGCAGAAAGAGTACTTGGAACTGCAAAGGCAAATCAAAAGGAAGTTAGAAAGGCCAAGAGAGAGATAGTAATGAACATTGCTAAGGGGGCTAAAACCAATTCCAAAATGTTTTTCCAATATTATAACAGCAAGAGAACATTCAAAGAGGAGGTTAAATGTCTAAGAGATACAAATGGCAAAATCATAGACTAAGAAAAAAAATAGCAAATATATGAAATGATTACAGAAAGCTTTTGACAAAGTCCCGCATAAAAGATTAATTCTCAAACTGAACGCGGTAGGGATTCAAGGCATGCACATAGATTATGGAGTGGTTAACATGTAGAAAACAGAAAGTACTGATTAGAGCAGAAACCTCAAAACAGAGCGAGGTAACTAGTGGTGTACCACAGGGATCAATATTAGGTCCTCTGCTATTCCTAATCAACATTAATGATTTAGAGGTATGTATTGGTGATTTCGTGCAACGGTACTGTCCATCATCTAAAACACTGCCTAACACTGCCAATCTTAATCGTAAATATTTGACAGAAAATGATAATGCTTTGGTAAACTTATGGAATGCATTGAAGGAAATGTCCAGTGTGACTTCTGACGCATCTCCCAGTGGCTTGCACTACCCAGTTCTGTCCATTTTCTTTTATTTTTATAATTTCAAGGCGAATAAACGTTTGCTTCACTCCTGGTGTGCATAGCCCTTAAGTCTAGGTCAGTGGCGTAGCTGTCAGCCATGTGCAAAATCTTGATCCCCCAACAAAATCTAATGGTCTAGTGGTCTAGATGTAGTTGAAATAGGTAATAAATAAGATTGTTTGCTAGCTAACAGCCTGCTAAGTGCCAGCAGTGCTTTGTGAGACTGGCTCAAGGTCTCTCAGATTCTGCATGGTTTTCCAATGTTTTTTTTTTTTAAATATACAGTAGTGTGCAATCATTATTTTACCCTGGTTTCTCCCAATTTGGAATGCACAATCGCTTTTCCACTCACCGCAGCAATTCCTCACACAGCTCAGGAGACTTGAAGGTTCAGTGGACATCCTCCAGTCCCATAACCAAGCTTCCTTTTTCACCCAGGAACTCCAGAGCGGATGTCAGCGAGCTACCGACCTCTGGAGGACAAAAGCTAGCCCTGCAGGTGTCCAGCTTTGAACTCACTGGGTGCCTGGCCAGCAGAGTTTGCAGTAGCGAGATGAGGAGAAACAGTCCTGTGAGTTTGCCTCCCTAGCCCACAGGAGTGCCAGAGCTAATGCGACGCTCCCTTCGAAGACTGGCCTACTTCACACAGCCAAGACATGAACCTGCACTCCCCTGACTGTATGACTTACCCTGCACCCCACAGGACCATGCTTTTACCACTTGAGCTACTCGGGGATCCCTACACTGCAATTTTTTTTTTTTTAGGGCGTTTCTCTGAAAGCTTATATGTCAAATCTGACATTTCTGCTCATCTCTAACATGAACACAATGAATAGTATGCCACAGGTTTAACTGGCTGGATGATCGTCAAATAGGAGAAGTAGCTTAAACAAGGAAAAGACTTTCAGCATGAAAGCATTCCACACCGGGCCTACTCTGTCCCTTTAACAATCCCCAGTGTCTGAGAAGCTGAAAGCAGAGGTGCTGGTGGTGGCAAGAGGATTAGTGTGGGAAACGCATCCACTTACTGAAATTCGAGATGCTGACAAACAAGGCACACAGCTCAGGGAGTCCTTGTCACAAGGGCATCAGATACCATGGCCACCGCTTTCCCTTCATGTAACCCCTGTTCAGATCCAGCTGAGCAGAGGGCACTTTCACTGAGAAATGAGGGAAAACAAAAAATCAGCAATTCTGCACTGGCTTGGAAAAGCTCTGCAGCTGTAATACTGTCCAGGGTTCCTTTATTCCTTATCTGACATACCACACTGACTGGTCAATGTAAATAAGGGAAAGAACGTCTGCACATGTACGTGGTCATGTGATGTGTCATGTGATCTGCTAGACCTATATAAAGTATGTAAAAGTTATGTGCTATCGACAATCATAGGAAAGCTGAACTATCTCTATAATTACATAAGGGCGTGACAGTGGATTGTTTGTCCCTCAACTCAGTCACAGTATTGAGCAGCGTTCTCCTGGAATTACCAGATTTGCAGAAAACAACGACCAGAAATAATTCATTACTCTGTTGGTTTTAGCTGATTAGATATTTTGTTACTCAATTAATAAAGTAAACAGAACATACAGTAAAATCATTGAACATTAAGCAAACCAGTTTAGAAATGATGACTTCCCATTATGTTTTCATGCATGGAATAAGCCATTCCTCTAGAATTCCCAGTTTGCATGCAACTTTGCTTAGTGTGCTGAATACTGAGCACCATTAGTGCATGGGTGGATATCCTTTGTGAATAAATGAAGTTCAGTGTGCATGCCTGTTGCACCATTTTCTGGGAGAATTCCACCAGTCTGCTACATACTGCAAAGGGAAGTTTAACACGCTGCATTCTACAGGCATATACCACTTAGCAAAGTGGCAATCTCATGTTCAGAATATGGCTGATCATTTGTGGAATATTCAGTTTAATGTTCTACATACTATAAGTATTCCACATACCGAATTTAAAACACATGTCAACGTGCAGTATGTTTAAGTACAGAAATTGAGACTGCATATACCTCAGCTATACATACTCTATTTGGATTTTCTGCTCATATATTTTTAACTTTACTAGATATATAAACTATACAGAGATGTAAGACCAGTGATTTGACACACAGAAAAATCCATTCATTTTTCAACAAGGGATACAAGCAATTTTTACCATAGGCAGAAGTGTTTGCAGAATGGGGGGGAGGTAATAATTTATTAAAGGGCACAAGACAGAAGACACAGTGAGGAGATCTTCTAACAACATCAGCGCTGCAGCTCTTTATTCCAAAGCAATTCAGACGTGCCATTTTTCATTATAGAACTGCAGGCTCTTGGAATTCCCTGGACCAACCATGAGATTTTATTTTTTAAGCAATTCTGAGGAGTAATCTCAGATGTATATAGCAAGTGCTTTAAGAAATACCTGTACTGCATGTTAATGTGTGTGTATGTGTGTGTGTGTGTGTGTGTGTGCTTGCACAGTGCAACCTGTGTCTGTTTACATGCCCCCTCAGGGCAGTCCTGTCAGTTACATGTTTTCCTCCCAAGAGATGAACAAATTGTTAAGAAAAATTGGACAAGGTCATAAGATGGAAGCAATGTATCCCTGGAACATTGACCATTAGGGAACAGATTCAATTGAAGTATATATATAAAAACCCTGAAAGGAATTACAGCTTTATACAGCTGGGTGTACATTATACAAATATTGTCTCACCGTATAGAGGAAACCTGTTGGTCAGAGGGTTGATGAAGTTAAAAACAGTTGCGGTAAAGTGGTTTGCAGTGCACTGGTGTAGTGCTGATGTGATTATGAAACAGAAGACCAAACAGGCTTTATTGTTATAATCCTGGTCTGGTGACCACAGAGAATAATCCCAGACAATGCACAGCAATGCGTGTTACTGTTCCAAAACAATGGGTTGCAGTCCCGAAATAATAAGACACAGTTTGTAAATAATAAACACAGTAGAACACACACAAAGACACACACATTCACAAGTCCATAGTGCTATAGTGCTTGTGGTGTAATGCAATTTATCCGTGAACAAGGTGTAGTGTTGTCTGGGTTTTGTGCTGGCCTGTAGCGACAGCTCCGGATCGTGTTAGCCATCTAATAACAACAAACAAGTAGATTTTAGACACAACAAAACAAACAAAACACTCACTATAATTTTACACTCGTCCTTCAGCAGTTCTCTCTTAACCATTACAAAGGAACAGATCACCTAGCCATGTCCCCTATTTGTACTTTCAGTCACGCCCCCTTGGTTAGCGAGTGCAGCCGTTTCTCCTCCAATCCGCGGTTGCCACATCGCTTTCCCTCTGGAGCGATGACTTAATGTACTGCAGCTGTGCCCCCTTTCTAGATGGCCGACTTCCACCTAACCCTGGGAATGAACTGTCAGGCCATCCAGTCCAGGGCACTCTGTTCCCTTTATACCGCATCCTCACAGGTCCGGAGGGAGATTTATCACCAAGAATCATTCTGTCTCTGTCACACAGTGGACACTGCCACATCACGGGTATGCTGAGGTTTTTGTTGCTAACTGTATGATGTTTTTTTCATTCACATATGATTATTTTGTTCACAGTTATTTCAGATTTCATGAAATTTGCACATTGCCGTCTAATATGTAGCCCCCTGTGAAAATTCTCATTTCTGAAAGAATAGTGTATTGTGACAAAGTAGGGTAAGCTTGCCACTTTCCGGGACCTGAAACACTGTCTTATAGTAAAGTCGGAATGCTCTGGACCACAGATCGGTTGCAAACAGGACATTACCTTATATTTATTTATATTTACACAAAACAAAACAAAACCTAGTTCCGGCTAGCCATTTACCAAACACATATACTCTGCAAGTATAAACACAGGACTTTTCATAGGTTCCCCACATAGGTCTCTCCCCCTTAGCCTATGCACAGACCTGCTTAAATACACCTGCCTTGATTACTAGCAGGTGTGTCTAATTACATTAATAAAACAATCAACAATTAAACAATTATATCCCCAGTGTGCAGGGCCTCTGCCCTGTAGCGCTAAGGTGAAGATGCCATATATTATAATGAATTATGTAATTTTGAACATTTCTAACAAAAAAACATACACAATGTCAGGAAAAAAGCAGAAAACAACAACAGAAGAAAAACAACAAATAAATAAAACAAAACAAAACTGACCCCCGACTTCTCCTGGACAGAGTACAGCCATGACAACTTCAGTGACTATTAACGTTGAGTCATTGATCGATCAGCTACGCAGCAGTATCCAACACGCTGAGCGGCAGAAAACAGGATTTCGGAGTTAGAAGATATGGTGACAGTTGTAACGGTGCTACTAGAATACATAAATTTGGGGTGCCAGGAAGGGAAATACCCTTACCAATAGAAAAGTAATCAAAACAAACAATAACAGAGAAGCAACAAAACATAAAAAAAAACATGAAATAAGCACCATTACCAGACTACAGATACCAGTGACACAGGGGCCACCTGACCTGCACCCTGAAGCAGAGTTACTATCAAGTAAACAAAAAAAGATTACAATTAATTACAAAAACTAAATATACCTGTTTTTGTAATAACAAAAACCAAAAGAAATACAGAGCACACCAATAACCCCACACACCTAATAAAAAATAACCTTAAGTACCATACTCTAATAAAACTATACCAAGAACTAAAGAAAACAGGACACCAAAGTTCTTAGGCAATTAATAGTTGTATTATTCAATCAAAGCCGCAGCACAAGCCACACAATCACACTCCTAACCACTACCAATAAATAATTAAGCGTAATGGTGAATTAGCAATACACACTAAAAACCCTAATCACATTTAATTCAGCACCTGGGTTTTTAACCTAAACACCTAATAACAAAGTATTTATACAAACAAAAAATATACCCGTTATAAACTATATAAAAGTTAGCAGAAAACGAGAGGTCTATAAATAAACAAACAGTCTTAGAAGGACTATATACTTTCTCTCAAATCGTGCATAATAACTAACACAGTATAACGACAAGAATTAAAGAAGGAGTCATTAGAAACGT
The DNA here is from genome assembly GCA_036884735.1 of Huso huso. Taxonomy (NCBI): domain Eukaryota; kingdom Metazoa; phylum Chordata; class Actinopteri; order Acipenseriformes; family Acipenseridae; genus Huso; species Huso huso. Next base: position 2,589,378 of record CM072662.1, on the reverse strand, counting down.
AATAATTACAAAAAGAAAAAGAAACAGAAAAACAAACAACGAAAATAGAACAAATACAAGTACCCACTGATTTACTTTCTGGGTCAGCGTTTGTCAATACACACCATTCACTCTGTAGATTTAAATTAACAGTCCAACCCCACTCCTACTAAGGACTGAAGAGACCTCCATGAATTTTGTATCCCGTGTAATATAATCCATCCGTGTTTGCAGCGAAAAAACCCATTTAGGAATTCCACCACATCAGAGTCCTCCACGATTGTTTACATATTCACAAGGTTCCACTTCCAGCCTCAACCCAGGTAGTCGAAAGCCGAATCTTGTTCATCTACTGAAACGCCGCTTCATACTATTGTGACAAACGTAGAACAGAGTTTAGAATTAAAGATTACTACCCCAGAAAACAGCAGTAACGAAAAACCACAGATGCATCCAGTCCAGGAAAAAAAAGAAAATACGCTCTCTCTCTAGAAAGAAACAGGCGCCTTATTAAGGCTCAAGGGGGCGTGTCATTTATTACACTCAATTTTCTTAAAAAGGACGAACCACGGAGAACCGTGACTCGTCACATCTCCCCCTAGAAAAAATAGCCAGAATGGCCAGAAAAAAAAATTAGAATTCTGTTGATCAATCTGGGAACCCCACAAACTCCTCCTCATCCGAGTCTGCAGCAAACATATCCAGCACCTTCTGTCGCTCTTGGGTCTCCAATTCCAAAGCCGAGGGAAAACAAGGTTTAAGGTTACTCACATGCACTGTTTTGGCATCAGCCCCAGTCACCTCAAGAACAACCTGATAATTGACGGGGCCTAGCTGTTGCACAATTCGGTAAGGTCCCTTCCATTTTGGGGCAAGTTTGGCACTGAATTTGTCAATAGCTTTAGACAATGGATGAGCTCGAACCCAAACACGGTCTTGCGGGTCAAAATGAACCTCGCGACGGTGTTTATTATAGTTCCGTCGTTGGCGATGACGAGCTTGTTCCAAATTTTTCTGAGCCTGAACATTAAAAGACTTCAGTCGCTGTACCAGATCATAAGAAGGTGAACAAGGAGAAATAGAACAATCCACCTTACCCTCCAGGAGTTTCTCCATAGGCCCTCGCAGGCTTCTTCCAATGTTCAACTCTGCAGGTGATAATCCTGTGGACTCATGCGTTGCAGAATTTAAAGCAAAACGAAACTCAGGAAGAAACTGATCCCACTTCTTATGTTGATTTCCCACATAAGAAGAGATCATGTGCTTTAAAGTCCGGTTCACTCTCTCCGTCAAATTAGTCTGTGGGTGATAAGCAGAGGTTACCTTTGGAATGACTTGCCATTGTGCACACACAGCTCTAAAGACAGATGAGATGAATTGGGAACCTTGATCAGATAGTATGAAATCTGGAACACCCCAACGAGTAAAGATGTCTCTGGTCACTATCCTGGCGATAACCTCTGCAGTAGCTTTCCTAAGGGCAAACAATTCAACCCACCGGGTATAGTAATCAACTACAACAAGCAAGTATATATTCTGTTGAGAACTACGGGGCATTGGTCCCATAATATCAATTCCCAGCATCTCCCAAGGACGATGCACTACAGTTTGTTGAAGAGCACCTGCAGGTTTACGATTCTCTGGTTTATATAATTGACAAACTTGACAGGATTGTATGTACCGTTTGACATCAGACCATAGATTCGGCCAATATGCCACTGATTGAAGTCGCTTACTGGTCTTAAAAACACCAAGGTGTCCACTCAATGGAGAGTCATGATAAGCATGCAGCACAGCGTCTCTCAAGCTTCGTGGTACATATATCTGGTACTTCACCTGATTGCCAGCTTGGATCTTACGGTACACCTTATCCTCCAGGATAGCAAATCCAGTAGTAGTAGTAGTATCATTATCAGTCAACTCTGGTACAGTCTCCTCTAAAAGAGACTGATAGACAACTTGAATTTCTGAATCCTTTTGTTGTTCTTTCCAGAGGGTCACATCATCAAAAGGAAATTCCTGGTTAGCTTGTAAACTCAAGTAGGCACTGTTTCCTGCAACACGCCCACTGGGTTGAACTGGAATTTCTAAGTGCCCTGAATTTACTGGTTTAGACTGGCATTTGTTGTTTTTGTACATTGGACAGGTGCCAGGATCATGCTGTCCTCTACATCTCCAGCAAAGCAGTTCTGGCCTATCAGGAGTTTTAGTATAACTTCCTGTAGTACTTGTTTTTAAAAAAACAGCTCCACTGGGAGGATGAGCTCCCTTTCGTTTGTATTCCTGTTGTTGTTGCCGGTCTCTTTCCAATTGATGTCCAAGACGTACAACTTCTTCCACAGTGGTAACCCGTCCCCGCAACTGACTAGTAAGATAAGGATTAATGTTTTTTAAGATCATTTTAACAATATCAACTTCACTCATTGTAGGTTTCCATTTTTTACACAAGGCTCTGTATGAAAAAGCAAAATCTCTTATTGGTTCATTTACTCTTTGTATTCTGGTACGTAATCTTTCTGCCAGTTCATCCTCATAATCTTCTGATAAGAAAGCAGACATGAACTGTTTTCAAAAATCTTTCCAATTCTTCACGTGTTCTCGGGCAATTTCCCACCAATCACGGGCGTGCCATATAGTACACTGCGAAGAGTAGCAAGTACTTCAGAATCAGTTAATGGTCTAAGAGCAAGAAAATCATGACATTTAGATAAATACAGTAGCGGATCAGAATCGTCTTGAGGTCTGCCATATGTAGGAAATGATAATTTAATTGGATACTTGCCATCCATAGAGTTTAATGCAGATCTCCTAAAATTTAAACATCCATGATTCACCAAACCTCCTTCAGTTTCAGACAACAAGGGTCAATATCTGATCCAGCAGTGACCATGCCTGGTCCTGATTCTATTTTTTTTCTTGACCTCCTCTGTTGAAGTCTTCTGCAAAGTTTCAAACATTCGCTGTAACTCCAATAGCTGAGAATGACATGTTTTTTTCTTCAGTATGCAAAGCTTGTGTGTTAATCTGACTGCTTTGAAGATCCTGTTGAAACTCAATTTGTAATTGTTGAAACATCCATTTCAATTCAGAAGTCAGTACAACAGACATATTGTGTACTTCCTCTTTAACAAGACTGTTTATGGTTTTCACAAACAGTTCACGTTCTCCGATAACCTCCGTCTTAATGTCTCTGAGGAAACCACCGACCTGTTGATAATGTTCTTCCCCAATGGTCACTTGATTTTGCAACCTCTGGAGCATCTCCTGCCAATAGATTTTATGACTAGTAGTGAAATCAGCAATAATTTCCTTAATAGACATGAGAGTAAATATGTCTCTAGCCGGAGTTGGAGCAGGCAACAAGCGAGGTGGTGGTATTGGTGAAGGAACCTCCACATCCAACTCAATTAAAGATCCAGGAAATGTTAAGGGTTGAACATGAGGGCTAAAACTAAAATCACCGGCAGGGCTTTTGTGTCCAGTGTTCTGTATAGACAAATCAAGATTGCTTACACCCATGAAAGGATCAGGGGACTGCATTTTTAGAAGAAAAAAAAAAAAGAATAAAGAAGAAAAAAATACACTATAATAATTCATAAATATAATTTCCAGGGAATATATATATTCGTCCCATCTGGGGTGCCACTTTCTGTAACGGTGCTACTAGAATACATAAATTTGGGGTGCCAGGAAGGGAAATACCCTTACCAATAGAAAAGTAATCAAAACAAACAATAACAGAGAAGCAACAAAACATAAAAAAAAACATGAAATAAGCACCATTACCAGACTACAGATACCAGTGACACAGGGGCCACCTGACCTGCACCCTGAAGCAGAGTTACTATCAAGTAAACAAAAAAAGATTACAATTAATTACAAAACTAAATATACCTGTTTTTGTAATAACAAAAACCAAAAGAAATACAGAGCACACCAATAACCCCACACACCTAATAAAAAAATAACCTTAAGTACCATACTCTAATAAAACTATACCAAGAACTAAAGAAAACAGGACACCAAAGTTCTTAGGCAATTAATAGTTGTATTATTCAATCAAAGCCGCAGCACAAGCCACACAATCACACTCCTAACCACTACCAATAAATAATTAAAGCGTAATGGTGAATTAGCAATACACACTAAAACCCTAATCACATTTAATTCAGCACCTGGGTTTTAACCTAAACACCTAATAACAAAGTATTTATACAAACAAAAATATACCCGTTATAAACTATATAAAAGTTAGCAGAAAACGAGAGGTCTATAAATAAACAAACAGTCTTAGAAGGACTATATACTTTCTCTCAAATCGTGCATAATAACTAACACAGTATAACGACAAGAATTAAAGAAGGAGTCATTAGAAACGTAATAATTACAAAAAGAAAAAGAAACAGAAAAACAAACAACGAAAATAGAACAAATACAAGTACCCACTGATTTACTTTCTGGGTCAGCGTTTGTCAATACACACCATTCACTCTGTAGATTTAAATTAACAGTCCAACCCCACTCCTACTAAGGACTGAAGAGACCTCCATGAATTTTGTATCCCGTGTAATATAATCCATCCGTGTTTGCAGCGAAAAAACCCATTTAGGAATTCCACCACATCAGAGTCCTCCACGATTGTTTACATATTCACAAGGTTCCACTTCCAGCCTCAACCCAGGTAGTCGAAAGCCGAATCTTGTTCATCTACTGAAACGCCGCTTCATACTATTGTGACAAACGTAGAACAGAGTTTAGAATTAAAGATTACTACCCCAGAAAACAGCAGTAACGAAAAACCACAGATGCATCCAGTCCAGGAAAAAAAAGAAAATACGCTCTCTCTCTAGAAAGAAACAGGCGCCTTATTAAGGCTCAAGGGGGCGTGTCATTTATTACACTCAATTTTCTTAAAAGGACAGACACGGAGAACCGTGACTCGTCACACAGTGTTACAGCAAGAGGTTACCGAACTAACCAACTGTCAGGGAAATTAGGGATAAAGAAGAGGAACACGAGAACGGGGGCTCGAAGGAAGAACATACAGATTTAAGGAATCCTGCAGAAGGAGGAAGTACCGACTTTAGTCAAAAATTGCTGACTGAGCTATTTGGTACAGACAAATTCAAATTGGCTCAGCACCTGAGCTAGAACGTGCACGTCGAGTAGGGAGACAGTCAGCAAACCAGAGCAACAGCCCCAGGCCAATAAAAGCGAATCGACTGTGCTTTCAGGACAAGCAAAAGATATTGACTTTAGCACAAGAGAAATCACCCTTGTTGTTTCAGGGAGCTAGCGTCTCCATATATGGAGACTTTTCCACAGTCTCAGAGGAAAAGGATGGAGTACACACTGTGAAAGAGTGGTAGTGTGGTGCTACTGGACACCGGTATTTTTAAATCACAGACTGGAGTGAACACGCCACTGATTCAGGTGAATAATTTTATTTACAATATTTACAACAAAACACACTTATTTAATTGTGCTTATTTGCCCTGTACGGGCCACTAACTATCTCACTTCTTCTCCCCTCTCTATGCTACTGTGAGGCAACCAAGTGGTGACAGGCTTAGCCTGTAAACGTCCCAAGTCCACAAGACAGGTAAGCTGGGTTTGGGCTCCCTCTGAGGAGCACCAGAAACTCAGGTAAGTAACAGCTGGGGCTCCCTCTGGTGGAGTGAGCCAGGAACACAGGTAAGTACAAGTGGGGCTCCCTCTGGTGGAGTGAGCCAGGAACACAGGTGAGTGCAGGTTGGGCTCCCTCTGGTGGAGTAAGCCAGGAACACAGGTGAATAGTGGTTGGGCTCCCTCTGGTGGAGTGAGCCAGGAACACAGGTAAGTACCGGTTGGACTCCCTCAAATGATTATCTCCTGGAACACAGAAAAGAACAGCGCATCCTCTGCAAGAGGCTGCCTGGAAGACAGCAAGGGAAAGTCCACAATATGCAATAGTGTTACACTATAGCCAGGTTTCCGAACACCTACAAGTGAAGCTGAGTTCCTATTTAACAGCAACGCAGGTGTCTTTTGTTTTCCAACCGTGACTGTATGGAAAGCCAGGAAGAAACAGCAATAATAAAATTATTACAACACCACGGTCTTGTGTTTGGCAGTTTCCTTCAAACGTATACCCTTCCTGCTTATAAGTGTATCGCTGTTCCAGCAGCCTGTAATCCAACGGGTTAAGCCAGTCCTGGTCCTGTAAATTACTCTTGGTGTGTAATCGCTGCTCCTGCAGCTGGAAACCACGCAGTATTTTTAACCAGTCCCGCTCATATAAACAACACACTTGGTCAAAATATCGCTGCTCTTGCAGCTGGTAAACAAACAGTGTTGATACCATGACTGCGCCACATAAATAACAGGTCTCCTGGTAGATGTGGCGTAGACAACGCAATACTGTATTATAGTTCAATCTGCACTGCGAAACAAAACCAAACAATTCAAAACAAAAGTCTGCCTCACCAAGAGGAAAAATGCTCTATACTAGACTTTTACAAAATAGCTACGACAAAACAAAAGTCTGCCTCACCAAGAGGTAAAAACGCTCTATGCTAGACTTTCACAAAATAGCTATGATTGAAACGAAACGCACTTACTATCTCTTCCCCAACACAGGAATACTTCTCCAAGGCTTGCACAGGCAGGACACCCGGGCGGAGTTCCCCACAATCACTCAAGCCCCGATTGTTCTGCCCAGCTTCCTTTTAAACTGTCTAACCCCGCCTTTCTAATCAATACTGAGGTTTCTGGGTTATGTAGTTTTTCCCCAGTGATGCCATTTCTTAAAGGCGCCACTGCTCCTTCTTCACAACACACATTAAGAAGCTTTTTCAGGAGAAGGATGGAATAGACACACATTAAGAAGTTCTTTCGGGAGAAGGATGGAGTAGACGCACATTAAGAAGTTCTTTCGGGAGAAGGATGGAGTAGACGCACATTAAGTTCTTTCAGGAGAAGGATGGAATAGACACACATTAAGAAATTCTTTCGGGAGAAGGATGAAATAGACGCCCATTAAGAAGTTCTTTCAGGAGAAGGATGGAGTAGACGCACATTAAGAAGTTCTTTCGGGAGAAGGATGGAGTAGACGCACATTAAGTTCTTTCAGGAGAAGGATGGAATAGACACACATTAAGAAATTCTTTCGGGAGAAGGATGAAATAGACGCCCATTAAGAAGTTCTTTCAGGAGAAGGATGGAATAGACACACATTAAGAAGTTCTTTTGGGAGAAGGATGGAGTAGACACACATTAAGAAATTCTTTCGGGAGAAGGATGGAGTAGACACACATTAAGAAGTTCTTTCGGGAGAAGGATGGAGTACATACACATTAAGAAGTTCTTTTGGGAGAAGGATGGAGTAGACGCACATTAAGAAGTTCTTTCGGGAGAAGGAAGGAGTACACGCACATTAATAAGTTCTTTCGAGAGAAGGATGTCCGGTATGTATGATCTATCCTGCATTGATGAAAGTCACTTACAACAACCAAACCACAATTTACAAGTTGGTAAAAGAAGCAGAAAGTTTCATCAAGGATAGTTTTTCCCAGGAAAGAAAATTGACATTTCAGAAAATGAACATTTCAAATATGAGGGAGCCTATAACTTATCCTTTTACAGTGATTAAGATTTTTGTATGTATAATTGAAACGGCCATTTGATTACGCATTGTTAGTTTTTACTCAATTTAAAATGTTATTTAACACGTTAAGGTCCCTATTCATAAAGGTACTTGCCGACTGCCGTAATAAAACGAATGTCGTTTAAAACTAACGAAAGTCGTCTATATTGCTATTCATAAAATGATCTAAGAATACAGCCCGTTCCAATGGTGTATCAGTGTTGACCACATTTTTATGTCCTTTCTTGATTCATTGGAAATGTTGATATAGGAATTGAGGTTTTTTACAGTAGTTGAAAGAGCTAGGAGAAATGAAGGTTCTGCCCTGCGGAATGATTCGGATGGCATAATTGAAATGTATACATCTATACACGTTAAAGTGTATGCAAAACCATCGTTAGTTTGAATACCAGCCCATCTCTACTAAATCGGCTTGCCATTGCCAATCAATGGTTGACACAATCGTTCTGTTCCTTATGTACAGTATAAGCGTCCTGTTCTGATAGCCACTTTGACACTCACTTCCTAGGAACCGAAAATCCTCTATAGTGAACGCTTTTTAATAGACAATTCACACACAGTTCTGGTACATTTTGCATGAATGCTATAACCTCGGCCAAAAGTCTGGCAGCCGTCGGTTCGTTTCGACCCTTTTTAATACACGTTAGATTAGTAATTACAGCTTCCAGTACAGATTCACGAAATCTTTGTATACTTATTCTCTCAGGAAAAGGTCTCCTCTCTCGATCCTATAAATAAAAGACTAAATGTAATGTGTTACAACAGGAGACACACACAACACACATTTATACGTCTTTTTTAATATCTGCGACTGAGATTGTAAAACATATTGTAATGTTTCTTTTTTACAACACAATCAGCCATTTCCAATATTTTACGGTCTGCATTTTCAAGAAGGTCTTTAATAGATACAAATGGTTGGGGGTCTGCCTTAATGGCTTTTAAACGTCTAACAATTTCCTTTTCTGTTACATTTGTACATGTTTTTACCATTTTGCTGCTTATTTTATTTTTTTCTGAAATACATGTAACAAACTGTTTTAACATTTTCAAGCTCATTGTATTTTTCCAACACTCTGAAATAAAGAATATAATGAAACAAACTGTATTTACCCTGTTTTAACGTTTTCAGACTTATTTTATTTTTGTAAAAAGCTTATTTTATTATCTGAAATACATGTACACTTTGTACTACTGGTTTCCCATTTACTGCTCATTTTATTTTTCTGAAATAAAGAATACAACACAAATTAAATAATAACACCCAAAACCTTTGTTTTATTCACCATTTTACTGTGACAAACTACAAACACAGAACATGGTTTCCATAATTGCCTTAAAACTACAAACACGTGACAGGATGGGATGGTGGGATTTCCAAAATTGCTTAAAAACTACAAACACATGACCGCTTGGAAGGCGGGACCTGATTGGCTAAAAAAAAGGGCGGGGCACCTGTCAAAACCAAATGCTGCATTCTCATTGGTTAAAAATTAACATGGTGATATCTCGTATTGCGTATAATTACTTCCCTGATAGGGTGGTGTACGTGCAGATCCAAATGAGGTAGTCAGTATTATCAACGTCCTGGAGTTGCTCACACTGTACCCTAAGCTAACAGGTGCTGTACACTTAATATTATTTTATTAGTATTATTTATTTCTTAGCAGATGCCTTTATCCGGTCAAGAGTCCAGAGCCCTAACCACTACTCCACACTGCTGCCCTAGCTGAAAACACTTAGACTGACACCTATATTCAGCCTGTATATCCCCCTGGCCAGAGAAACTACTGCCCTGTTCCTTGTATTCCAGGTGTTTGTTAAACACCACTGAGAGCAGACCTGGTTCAGAGTCTGAAATAGAACAGTAATTATAATTACACAGCACAGAGCAGAGTACTAATCAGTCTGATTGTGATGATGCACTCAAAGTACAGGTTAAGAAGATATCACTGCAGTGCATAACACACATCAATCTTCGAGGGCTAAAATGTGTATTGTTATAAGAGTTAGTAATTTCATAAACATAGGCTAGACATTCAGAACATTTCGAGGCAGTTTATATTATGTGGCATGCATAACCTTGTAATAACTGGGTAACAATCATGAGTTCCTGCTCTACACAGTAACTACTGATGGCATAAGTGCATAATGTCACAGAACGAGCTAGTACAGTGCTGATACCATGTATTTACACAAGCCCATTGCCATTATATTACACAGCAGTTACATATTGGTAATTACCTGTTTATTACATTATAATTACATGGCTATTTATGCCCACAACTGTGTATGGTTCAGGGTTCGGCTTCATTCACAACCATATGAACTGGCACATCAACTGCAGAGTTTGTGATGTGACTAGTTGTTCTTTTTTTTTAAATGTCCTATCATCTTATTGATCATTTGATGTCATAACGGGCAGGATTTTCAAAAGGTTGTAAATGATAACTCCAGTGCTAATCAATAAATCGGTAGGTAACATTGATTTTGGCATTTTCAAGTGGTTGTTAGGACTATTTTGTTAATAAATAATCATCCTAATGTGATTTCCGAAATTATGTTGATTTACGAAATAATGTTACTATCTTAACGAGCAGGGCTTCTTGTGGCTGTTTCTTTTGTTTGCGTGGGAATTTAAAAGCAAATATGTGTTAATTGTCATAATTTATCAGGAGTTAATTTGCACTTGGAAAAGGAGGGTTTTAACTAATGAAACAGTATATAACTCACCTTGAAAGAGACATTTAACAGACCGTGGCTGACGATACACAGAGAAAGAGTGTACAGGACTAGAGTTAATTTCTTACAGACAACCTAGATAATTCAGTATTTGTAGTTATGAAAATATTTTAGCCTTTTCTATACTTGTGGTTATGAAGGAGATTTATTCACTTGTTTTAATCATTTGTACAGAACATTTGTTGTATTGCTAAAATGACATATCTTTATTTGCACGAAGTGTAATTTCAGGACTGAACCCCGTGAGTTATATGCTGGCGATACATATTATTGTGTAGAACCTGTACTATTATTTAACTGGTATCGAAAGACAGGAAGAAATAAAAGAACAGTTTTGAACCGTGAACTTTGTATCTGTCGCTGTTTGGAGCACTCGCAGTACACCTGCGCACTGAAAACCACTCGTTCACATACATACATGGTATACATATATAATATAGCTAACTACAAACAGAAAAGGCACTTCAAATGTATTTATTTATAGCCTACAGTCGTGCATACTAAAATACATACAAAATTAGATGTCAACATAAGAAAATCAATTCCAACCAATATTCACAGATGGCTTACAGTAGTTTTTTTCTTCTTTTTAACCAAAAAACATTTCAAAATGCACATTAAAAGAGTTGTATATAGTAAGCTGTGGCAAAACATCCCCTGAATGAGGGGAAATGACTAATGGGGTTTAATTGTTATCATCATTATTAATTTTTATCCGTGCAGTCCGATTTTTACCCACACGCCAGATAGTCGTAAATCAGCATTTTATATGTGAAGTGTTCTAAATAAATGTACATTCTGCATGACAAAATGCACCATTTTAAATGAAGTTTACAAATTAAAATTGCTGTTCCAGCAGCCAAAACCACCCGGACCCTCCACTGCTCCTGTTCCATGTCCCAGTATGGGGGTCCCATTTGGGTGGGGTCCAGTGACCACCATCTCCTCTCACCTCTCCCCTGCTGTTGCTGCTTCTGGCAGCTCTTTCTCCTTTTTCCTCCCATCCTCCCTTCTCACTCTCCTTCTTTCCTCACTCCACACGTATTGAATGGTGGTATTGTCAGATGAACCCTTGGGGTTCATCCTAAGGAGGGAGGTATGTAGCAGGGCGATTGCCCTGCACGTGTGTAAATTAGTGATGTGTATAATAATAATAAACCACAAATACAAAATAATAAACTGCACAGGGGCGGAGGGGGAGACCCCATTCTAAAAATAAACAAACAAAACACTGTACACTGTTACAGTCATACTGTAAAGACATACATGCATGCTTCTTTAAGTAGATGGCACAGTCTGTTGCTGTATCACTGTATATTTGTGATCAGGGCTCTTTAACAAGCCATCACTGTCCTCATTGTAACTCTGTGACTAATTACACATTTTAAGCTCTGCTGCCATTTAGCTTGTCAGTTAAGCACCACATTACTCCTAAACGCTGCCTGTCTCCTCTAATGACCACTCTGACATCTGAAGACATGGACTTGCACCGTCTCCGGTCAACATTAATAACCTAATGGCAAGGCTGCCTACCAGTTTGGGACACAGGCCCCACCTCCTCACTTTGATACATGTTTCAATAGAAGCACTCATATATCACTGTTTTAGGTCCAAGAACAGGATATTTCAATGCAACACAACACATGAACAGCTTGTACAGCTTTTAACTGACCGACCAAGGATTGGAGTTACAGCAGCTCACAACCTGGACGCTGGCCTATGTTTTTCAGTTATTTCTATTTATTTATCCAGTTAAAAATTCCCTTTGTCTGCTTTGTCAATAGGGGCGGGCATGAAGCTGAACCTAGAACTTGAACCCTCCTGAACCATGACATTTTTTTGTATTTCAGCAATGGGGAGGGGTTATTCTATAGAAATGTTTTAAAAATGAACTAAAATAATTAGAAATTAAAAGTTAATTTGCATTTGATAACAGGCACATTTCAATTCACTTCATCATTTACTCGATAATAGTGGAGAGAAATGTTGAGCTCTATAATTTAATTTGCATCTCAATGTTAACTCCAAAGATATTTAAAGCTTTTTGCTTTCACTGTACCAATCAGGAACAGAAACTGACCTAAACAAAAACTGAACCGTAACAATTATTAATAAAAATCGTAATTGTATAGAACAGGACCATCTGACTATCTGTGCTTACTACTACTTCAATGGGGCAGCAGTGTGGAGTAGTGGTTAGGGCTCTGGACTCTTGACTGGAGGGTTGTGGGTTCAATCTTTACCTAGATTGCTCCAGTAAAAACCCAACTGTATAAATGGGTAATTGTATGTAAAAATAATGTGATATCTGTATAATGTGAAATAATGTATAATGTGATATCTTGTAACAATTGTAAGTCGCCCTGGATAAGGGCGTCTGCTAAGAAATAAATAATAATAATAATAAAGGTAAATCCTAAAACGAATTGCTAATTTAAGCTCCACTGCTATTTTGCTTTGCAATTAAGAGCAGCCCATTACCCCTAATGATTGCCTGTCTGTTGCAATGACTGTGGTGACATCTGACGGTCTGGACTTATACCTCTGGTCCCAGTAATAGCCCTCCGAGGATGCTTTTTGTCTGGTGTGACACAGATGGTACAAAACAAAAGTGACATTCCGCCGGCTTCTCTTCGGATGTAATCTGTTGAATCAACTTCATGTTTCAGTACACTCTGCAGTCCACTGGTATTAAATATCCACCACAGCTTGCGGAATATGTCCGTGCTTATAAAACTTATTGGTGTGATTCACGCTGTACAGCAGGGCAATGCATTTCCAGTCCTTATTGGTGTGATTCACACTGTACAGCAGGGCAATGCATTTCCAGTCCTTATTGGTGTGATTCACACTGTATAGTAACCCTGAGCACGGGACCCTTCGACAAGGTACTACCGGCTGGGTCAGCTGGGCCTTGAGCTAGGGAGGCAGAGGGCACAACTCCTCACTTGACTGCCCCATTAGGACAGTCACCTTCACCACCTCCTACTCCTACTACTAGAACAGATAACATACCACCAGAACCCCAACATGGCCTTCCCTAAGGAAAAGGTATTAATGGCTTTGTGCTGTAGAAGAACACTAAGGGTCGAATGCACCAACGTGGATCAAATAAAACTCAGTTTAGTGCTAATCTAAGGTTAGTTGATCTGGGGTTGTGTTTTAATTACAGTTACATTGCACCACAATAATTTAAACCAGGAGCAGGTAATCCTAGATTTCTGATTAACAATCAGTCATTATTTGTATGCACCGTACTTAGCAAATGTAAAAGCAAGCGTAAACAAAAATGGAGAGTTCAAGCATAAGAAAACATTCCATTCTCTTAATTTACTCATTATATACTATTCCTCCGCTCAGGCGGTGTTTTAAATGACATTCATTTGCTCATCATATACTATTCCTCCGCTCAGGCGGTGTTTTAAATGACATTCATTTGCTCATCATATACTATTCCTCCGCTCAGGCGGTGTTTTAAATGACATTCATTTGCTCATCATATACTATTCCTCCGCTCAGGCGGTGTTTTAAATGACATTCATTTGCTCATCATATACTATTCCTCCGCTCAGGCGGTGTTTTAAATGACATTCATTTGCTCATCATATACTATTCCTCCGCTCAGGCGGTGTTTTAAATGACATTCATTTGCTCATCATATACTATTCCTCCCGCTCAGGCGGTGTTTTAAATGACATTCATTTGCTCATCATATACTATTCCTCCGCTCAGGCGGTGTTTTAAATGACATTCATTTGCTCATCATATACTATTCCTCCGCTCAGGTGGTGTTTTAAATGACATTCATTTGCTCATCATATACTATTCCTCCGCTCAGGCGGTGTTTTAAAATGACATTCATTTGCTCATCATATACTATTCCTCCGCTCAGGCGGTGTTTTAAATGACATTCATTTGCTCATCATATACTATTCCTCCGCTCAGGCGGTGTTTTAAATGACATTCATTTGCTCATCATATACTATTCCTCCGCTCAGGCGGTGTTTTAAATGACATTCATTTGCTCATCATATACTATTCCTCCGCTCAGGCGGTGTTTTAAATGACATTCATTTGCTCATCATATACTATTCCTCCGCTCAGGCGGTGTTTTAAATGACATTCATTTGCTCATTATATACTATTCCTCTGCTCAGGTGATGTTTTAAATGATGTTCATTTGCTCATTATATACTATTCCTCTGCTCAGGTGATGTTTTAAATGATATTCATTTGCTCATCATATACTATTCCTCTGCTCAGGCGGTGTTTTAAATGATATTCATTTGCTCATTATATACTCTTCCTCTGCTCAGGTGATGTTTTAAATGATATTCATTTGCTCATTATATACTATTCCTCTGCTCAGGTGATGTTTTAAATGATATTCATTTGCTCATCATATACTATTCCTCCGCTCAGGCGGTGTTTTAAATGACATTCATTTGCTCATCATATACTATTCCTCTGCTCAGGTGATGTTTTAAATGATATTCATTTGCTCATTATATACTCTTTCTCTGCTCAGGTGATGTTTTAAATGATATTCATTTGCTCATTATATACTCTTTCTCTGCTCAGGTGATGTTTTAAATGATATTAATTTACTCATTATATACTATTTCTCTGCTTAGACGATGTTGTAAATTAATTATCAAAAAGCGGCATAGGCCCCATATGCAGCCTGCAGCTTTCCTACAACCCATAACCCAATCTTTAGTTATGCCGACTGGGTTGTCCTGCATTAATTCTGAATATCAATTAAATGTAATAATAGCTTTGTTTTACTTTGCATCAACTTTAAAATATTTATTTTAGTGCGAAAGTGTTTATAGGCTGCCTAAAGTGGCAAATTCTAATATGTTTATTGTATTGTCCTTGATTACGATGTTTCAAGCAAAAAGCTACAAAGTTACGGAAAGTATTAATTTATTGGAGACGATACATTTGGCATGAGCATTAATTGAAGGCCACTAAAGTGTGTTAGTTAACGACACCCGTACATGCAGGGGTTAATTTGGGAACAAAAAGGCACACCCTAAAATATATTGTTACAGAACACTTTTTCATTCAATTCATTTTTGCACATGTTATGTACATAGAGTTCTCTTTTGCAACATAAAATAACTTTTTTTTTCATACGGTTAATTCCAAACTGTATAATTCTCAACTGTCAGACAAAAAGGTACAGGATCTTGGATCCGCTGTGATCCGGCACAGACACACTTTTAACATACCACATACTACCGTATAACGGGACATTTTGGCTGGTATTAAATTTGGCAGACTTGCTACCTTGGTAGATTTTGACGATTTTTGAATTGGCATTCACAAAGAAAAATGCCACAGTTTTGTATTTCTACTTTTAATTAAAAAAAACATTCAAATACATGTTTACTTAATGAAATCTGTCTTCTAAAAACAGTATCTCATTTACAGTAACTAATTATAGCATCTACAGTGTCACTGCAGCAACTTGGATAAGAACAAAGAAGGCCTTCTAAAAATGAGTTACGGCATTATCGTTATATAGTCCTTCATTTTAAGATACCAGTACTTGGAAAGGATTAGTAGATGCAGTACACTTTAACGATAGACATTTGCAAACTCGCAGTTTTAAAACGTATCTCTGGTTCACTAATATAACACAATGGAATGATCACAGTATCATGTAGTAATTGTAGGACAGTATTGCCACGTGTGAAAACTTTAACAATAAAGCTGAAACAAAAATGCTTTCAATTTAAACTAGTTAATAGACTAACAAGCACTGGCAAAATGAACTCATTTTTTACGGTACAGAACTAATTTATTTTAACATACTGTTTAGGGATGTTGTGATACCTACACGGTGGGTGTCTTAAGGTTGGTTTATACTTCCGACTGCGACCCAGTTTTTTGGTCTCAGTCAGTCTCCGACGGTCGGAATGACATCATACGCACTGCCGCGAGCTGCGTCTTTTTTGAAAAGTCGTACATACAGCCTTTTCTTGTGTGTCTGCGGCCGCAGAACGCACAAGGTCGGATGATGTTGAAAAAAATCCAACATTTGTCGCATGGGAACCCAATAAACATGAACAACAGAACAGGATTTTAAATTTGCCTCTAAACTGAATGAAATTAAAGCGTAAATGAACCTTTACTAAAATGAATATTGGTGCTTAGATAGGCTACCATGCACAACAACCACTTGTATAATAATAACAATAATAATGAATACAATGTATTTTTATTTGTATTATTGTTATTCTTTTTATATATTTGGGTCACTAATAAGTTAACATCGCTATTTATTTTCTGTATGCAATTACTTTCCCCATCAAATCAGTTGTTCAGCTGTTCATACGTCTGATTGGAGAACAGCTGACCAGTTTTACTTGTTTGTGCTCATAAAAATATATATGAGCCAGTTTACACATTCACTTCATTCATGAGACGGGCGATTTTAAAATCCCGTCTCAAAGTCCACTAGTGGAGCCTGTTGGCAACCCTAGTCACAAGTCGACTCCGGCAGTAGCGCAGACTGGCTGAAACTATGACCGACAGCTACGAACACTTTGCTGCATCAAAAAGTCTGCAAACTATGTTGATGCTTCAGTCCTTCTGGCGCACCAGTAGAAGTGTCTGCAGCTGACGTATGGCTTTTATGTCTGCGAGAGAAGTATAAACCAACGAATTGACAATAACAATCCAAAGCAAATTTGCTTTTGTTACAGACTTTCTGATAAACTAGTTTGGCTGTTACAGTACTTAATTAACCCCTTGTAAAAAAAAATAACACAAACCTGCTTAACATAAAGAACAGTCGCACAGGTACCACAGTAGCAGGCGCAGTTTACACTGCCTCGGAGTTCCTGATCGCATCATAATTGTTTTTTTTTTTTTTTTTTCTACCAAGATGACAAATCAGCATTAACATCACATATCATCCAGTTAAAAACATTACAGTTCAAAGCTGTTATCTGCAGGTTTGTAAAAAACATTAAGAAACTCACAAGTGGTGTGCATGATTGATGTTTGCTCTGGGTGCAATGCTAACCATATTAATTTCCTTCTGTCACTCTTTATTATTATATAGAATTGAATCTTTCAGTCTTGAACAAAGAAGACTACGCGGATCTGATTCAAGCATTCCATATCCTAAAAGGTATAGACAATGTCTACCCAGGGGACTTTTTCGACCTGAAAAAACTAACAAGGACCAGGGGTCACAAATGGAGATTAGATAAAGGGGCATTCAGAACAGAAAATAGGTGGCACTTTTTTACACAGATAATTGTGAGGGTCTGGAACCAACTTCCCAGTAATGTTGTTGAAGCTGACACCTTGGGATCCTTCAAGAAGCTGCTTGATGTGATTCTGGGACCAATAAGCTAATAACACCCAAACGAGCAAGATGGGCAGAATGGCCTCCTCTCGTTTGTAAACTTTCTTATGTTCTTATATTCTTATGAACACAACACAATACAGTAAAACAACAATGTGGGGGGTTCATATTGACAGCAGCCTGTCGCCAAGATGAATGACTGTTGATTCTGTTGAAGTAAAGCCCACAGCACATATTTTTTACATACACATTTTATTTTTTAATTCAAATCCTCGACTTTGAAAAAGGAGATACCAAAACAGTCTTCAAATAATAGCGCATATGGGGTACTGGTAGACAACAGCACAGGACTGAGGCTAGGCATGTACCGCAAGTGAGCATCCTCACCACTATGCAAAACAGCAGGGCTAGGCTGAATTCGTTCTTACAGAGCTTTTAACCTCATCTCATCTCACCGACAGGGGACTGAATCCTTAATGGTAGTGCATCACATGACACTGCCTGTTTCACTTGTCGTAATAAAATCTTTAACTCTGTCTCAGGTTTTGTCTGCTCAAAACCTGAGTAGCTTTCATGTGTCCTAAATATCAATACAAAAATGTTTTAAAAAAGGCACCCAATATTCAGTGTGCAGTGGAGTGAGAGAAAATAAAAAGAGCACGATTTGAGTTGCCAGTACTAATTAGTTCCTTATTCACATGTAAACAGTGTGCTGCATTATTGATGGGAGTTTAAGAGCTGGCTAGTGTTACTGTAATTATTAATTAAGCATGGGCTACTCAATATGCTCTTGCTTCTAGAAGTACATCAGATGGCTTGGCACACCTCATTGCTGAAGTGTTAGCAGACTAATCAATCTGAAAGTCTCTCTGTGTTACCATGAAACAGCTCTATATTAGAACATATATATTATAACATATATTCATTAAAATCATCTAATCCGGGATACCAAGATATTTAGTGAGCAAGAAGTCTGAGTGAAGTTATCTGGCAATAAACTCCACATCCATCCCCAGGGTTCCATTATGTTTGTGGGATCAAAGCGTCTAACAGACTGCAAAGCATGTCAGTCATTAAAGGAAACAGCTCATTGGTTACTGACAGGAAAGAATGTCTGGAAGGAGTGGGGACACTCCTCAGGTGAAATGATCAAGAAAGTGCAAGAGTATGTTCTACTCTTTCTAGGAAAGAAGAACCTTTCCAATGGAAAGAGAACCGTATTGTGTATCATGAGTGTTTTTGTTTGTTGTTATTAGATGGCTAACATGATCTGGAGCTGTCGCTACAGGCCAGCACAAAACCCGGACAACACTGCACTTGTATCACAATAAATTGTATTTGCACCACGAGCACTACAGCACTCACTTTCGACTGGTGACCGTGTTTGTATATTGTGGGTGTATTAAAGACTGTGTTTATTGTTTCGGGACTAAACCCCTGGGTTAAACTGTGTATTACACAAACTTGTGTACTACCATTCATTACAGTTGTCAAGTGATGTTGGATTATAAATAAAACACCATTGCACCTGGATTATCGTTGTCAGTCTGTTATTGAGCACCACATCACTCCTGCACCTGCACACTGCAAACCACTTTACAAATCACAGTCTCTTACACAACAGTTTGGGAAACACTGAGATCCAATTACAACTGCATTGTATCACCCAAGGCAACACTCTAGTCACATTAAGAGGGTACCAGAAATGGTAAAGCAGTGCAATTGGAACATGTATTTGATAGTGGTCATCATATTAAAACATCTTTGATAATTGTTTTTAACTGTTCTGTTTGACTTTGTTCTTCAATTTAATCATGTATACAGAAAGGCATTCAGGTCGATTATTAAGCCAAATGAGCCTACATAGTAGCCAAGAAAGTTGTGAGGTCAATGCAGCACATGGTGTTTTGGAATGAGGTACAGGTGAGCTTTTTATAATAACACTTTTCAGAAAGTGTGCATTGTAAACACTAAGAAATCCAAAAGCATAGCAGTAAAAAATATCACCACTTTAAAATGATTTTATTTAAGTTGACAAACTCTCAAAAGCAGTCATTTGTCTTCTGTTTTTGGAGTGGTGCCACCCTTATTACTCGTCGTAACTGCCGGCTCATTTAATTCCCTGACTCTCCTTTCCGTCATCTCTGTCAAATCACTGGCTTAAACAGAGTAGATGATTTCAGAAGGAATTAGACCATTTTAGCTGAGAAGTTCTCTTTCGGAAGGATGGGCAAAGAGACCAGATTTTTTTTCTTCCTTTTTTCGACATATATTGTGGCTTATTTATGGATACATTAGACAGCTTTAATATGCAGTATCCTATTTAGCTCCTATTTATCCAAGTTTATGTCTGAAATGCAGTAGCAATACTGGAATCAGAAGCACAGGGGAAGTTACATTTCAATACATTAAGAGACTGAAGATCAATTACAACAAGCAGATTTAGAAAAGGATGTTTAAACAGTTTACCTTTGGTCATATTTACATTTATTTAATCTATAATATATGTATTTGGTAACGTCTTGTTTATGGTAGATTTGAATCTGAAATCCAAATTGGTTCATTGGTTTGAAGCTGCGTTATTAATAAACATTTGTTAGCTTGTTACCTTGGAAAGACATTTGGTCAGTCTTTTGGTACCTTTAGAGCAGACAATAACCTATTTATGGATTTTTTATTATTATTTGTAAGTTACAATACCTTTAATTAATGGTAGCGTTGTATAAATACAACATGATCCAAGTGAGAATATTGGATTTCTTCACTTACTAGCTCATAACCTCTGTGACATTCATAAAGTCACAAGGTCATGTTTGACATTCATGAAGTCACAAGGTCATGGCACACACACAGAGATAAACCCAATACCGATATACACACAGAGCAGCACTTAGTAGAAGCCTTTGCAGCTTAACCATGTAACTGGAAGGCTTAGGAAGGCAACCAGATATGAAATTGGTTTCAGGGCTATTAAACGTGTTTAAGGCCAACATGGTCAGATTTCCCTTTTGTAAGAACGTCAAAGGATTATTCTGCATTAGTTATTTTTATCAGGGCTCACACACTCATAGTCCAGCAAATGCATGTTATAAGCAGGGAAACGAAATCTTAAAGCACCCGCTATCACAAAGGTTACAGAATCCTTTTGATAGAACAGCCAAGAAAAAAAACTGAAGAAAATTAATTGGTGATTTTTACTTAATTAAAGTTTGCAAGTGACTAGGTTTTTTTTAATCAAGCACAAAGGCTACATTAACACCATTAAGTAATTGAAGAGTGGAAACACACAGCTTAACATTATTTAGTTACACCAGCAGAGCTTTCGAGAGCCACATTTTAAATAGTGTGCAACCATTACATTTTTTGAAAACGTGATTGTAGTGTAAGTGAAGTGAATGGCAATCACGTGGTTTCAGTGTTGATTCTGCATTATTTAGGTAGTGTGGTTAGGGTTTGAATGTGTTTGGAAATACAGCTGGTATAGATTAAAACAAGTCAACAGCAACTTTGGGTGTGTATTTCCTTTTTTATATAAAATTGTGTTAATGACTATATTGAGTAAATAGTTTTGAGCTTAAGCAGCTCTGCTTGACATCACTCACTGTCATCTTCTCAAATTGCAAGATATCTCTCACAACAATAAGAGACGCTCTCACAACAATAAGAGATGCAGTTCACTTGACATTACTGTACTAAGGGTAAGGTCAAACAGCAGTGTCTTTAATCTAGAAAGGCTTTTTGTTTGTTCAGTTCACAAAGATATACAAGAAAGATTAAAATAGCAAGCAGGGTAATTACTGTAAACTAAGGCATGAAAACATTTTGATAAGGTCCCCTGGGAAGCCCCAGAGCAGTGTAGATGCAGACCCTTGACCCTTGAGTATCTGCAATGACTATTGCTGCAGTACTTACATGTACCATGCACAGGTCTACAACAGCCGCTCTTGGTCATCGGCCAGAAAACTAAATTACTGGTGTATTTTAAAATACTATTCAGCTTTTTTATTGTTTCTGTTCAGCATGTGAATAATCTAGTGGACACCATGTTTCTGGGCTAGTTAGGGTGACTTGATCTAGTTAACAACATTTAGTGTCTTAGTATGAATTACAATAAACAAAGTTGAGAAATGATTTGGGGTTTTATTCTCTATATAAAATATATGACCCATGATGCAACATTATTTACAACAAAAATGTGGCTTAGCATCACACAGATTACTTTAATGTAACTAAATCAACTGGATCCCTGATGGTAAAACAAACTTTCATTGAAAACTGATTTTGATATCCTGATACCAACATCACACACAAGCTCACAGTACAGTCCAGACTGTGGGGCCAGACAAAGCTAAACTGTACAAATAAAACAAGACTGAGAACTACATTGACTGGCTACCTTTTTAACCTGGAGTTAGCATTTGTCCATGATTGCTTTACATTTGTAACTAGATGTTGGTCAAATATTGGTTTAATGAGCAGATGGATATGGTGTCATTGGTACCAGCACTGGTGTAGGAACTAAGGTGAGGCCAGAAGACACATACATAAAGCTTGCTGTGTCTGTGGTATCCTCAAACCACACCCCTGTGTTACCTCTGCTTGATTTGTACAAGGTCAATAACTCTCAATCAAAATATAATCATCTGTGATGTACAGTACTGCATAATGCTATGTTAACTATTTATTTCAAGCTGATAAAATACATTTCCACTACAGCCATAAAACCATATGATACGGTGTGCTTTATTCAATTAATCTAAACCAATACTGCTGTCGAGTTGATTCATATGGCTACAGGCATAAATAAACTAAATATGCTAATAGGACGAGTTGAATGTTTGGCATGACTGTGTATAGAAATCAATTAAATATGTGTTTAAAATACACTAACTTTTGAGACCACAAATGTCTCTTCTTCAGGTGAGAAATGGAAACAAAGCGGTGGTCCTGGCAGGAAGCTAAATCAAGTCATGGAAACAAAAGCACATGTTACCTTTAGTGTCAATTCGTTCAGTCGAATGTCCTTCGATCAACAACACCTCCAATGATCGGCAAGGAAAGGATTTATATCTTATCTCAATCCGTTTTTCTTAACAAGAATGTTAATGTTCTCAGCTGAATGTTAACTGTATTGTATCGTGTTGTCTCTATTTAAACATACAGGTGCATGCATACCAAATCAAGAAAGGTGATCCAGGAAAGAGTTTCATACATTTGTACAGAGTTTCATACACTCTGTTTAACCTGATTTGCCTCTTACAAGATTTGAACTTCCCAACAAGATTTAAACAACACCCAATGTAACCAGAAAGATGCGCTGTCTTCATTTGTTATATACCCCCCCTCTTTTTGGTGAAGGGGTGAGGCATTTACACACAATTTATGATAAGAGCTTTTGTCTTTGGTGCATTAAGACAGCAAAATGCTTGGAGCTCTAGCCAAAGGCACTAAAAAAAGTTAAACTATGGACAAAAATATTTTAAACTGATTACACCGTGAACAATTTTTTTTTTTTTTTTTTTTTTGGTTCCTGGGTAGTAACTTATTTCCTAATTGCTTATGCCTCAAAAGTATAGAAAATGGCTATTATTCCCCACAAACTTTGCTTTTGTGACCAGGACAGTGATATTTTGAAATTTACCTATTTTCCAAACATTCAGATAGATTCAGTGCTGAGTAAACTTGGAGTAACTTCTAGAACTTTCTAGAACTTTCCAGTAATATAAATAGTAGTATAAATACAGGGCACCCACCAGTTCAAGCTTAGTTCCAGCTGCCTAAGTGGATACATATCTGCATTTTTCTGAGATGGCATCAAGAGGCTGCAATGGTGGCATTCCTGATGGGTCTCAAAGGCGGTTTACCAAGTTTCCCTGCTATCTTTTTGCCTTTGGGACAGCAAGACACCAAGAACAACATTGGGACTGGCTACCTTTCTGTGGGAAGGAACCGTCAAGTGGAGCCACTGGTGGACCCCGGAAGGTGCTGATGCCACCACTGCACATCAAATGGGCCTTGAAACAATTTGTCAGCTCTAGATAAGGAGTTGGCCTTCAAATACCTTCAAGACTTCTTCCTAAGCTGCCTGAGGCAAAGGTCAAAAGCCGGTGTGGACCACAGATAAAGAAGATCCTGTGCTCATTAGTAAGGAGAAAGCCTTGGAACACTTTGTCAATGGTTCGGGGCTTCCTGGGCAATCTAAGCCGAAAACTATGTGGAGCTGGTTGAGACCTGTGAAGAACACATACACAATGGGCTGTGGAGGTCCCTGTCCATATCCTATGCACATCTTGATAAATTCAAGGAGAACATGGGGCGTGCTGGAGGAGCAAGGCGAAGCCGCTTCCACCTCTATACTGGACTTTGAACGCCGCTACAAGGACAGTATAACATGATGGGAACTACATTTGGGGGCATTCGTGAAAGTGATTTAAATATAATCACCTGTGAAAACCTGTCACTTCTAAATCTTTTGTAGTCATTTTTTGTATTACTTTAATAAATACATGTTAATTTGGATTCATATGTTGTTTTTTCTGACTTTATGTAAAGCGAAAAGACACAAATTCGCCCGTTTTCTCATTGGAAATAGGTAAATTTCAAAATATCACTGTCCTGGTCACAAAAGCAAAGTTTGTGGGGAATAATAGACATTTTCTATACTTTTGAGGCATAAACAATTAGGAAATAACACTTACTAAGGAACAAAAATTGCTGTTACATACAGACGTGCTCAAATTTGTTGGTATTACAGCTCATTGAAAATGCTTCATTCCTCCTGAAAAGTGATGAAATTAAAAGCTATTTTATCATGTATACTTGCATGCCTTTGGTATGTCATAGAATAAAACAAAGAAGCTGTGAAAAGAGATGAATTATTGCTTATTCTGAAAGATATTCTAAAATGGCCTGGACACATTTGTTGGTACCCCTTAGAAAAGATAATAAATAATTGGATTATAGTGATATTTCAAACTAATTAGTTTCTTTAATTAGTATCCACATGTCTCCAATCTTGTAATCAGTCATTCAAATTTAAATGGAGAAAAGTAGTCACTGTGCTGTTTGGTATCATTGTGTGCACCACACTGAACATGGACCAGAGAAAGCAAAGGAGAGAGTTGTCTGAGGAGATCAGAAAGAAAAAAATAATAGACAAGCATGGTAAAGTTAACGGCTACAAGACCATCTCAAGCAGCTTGATGTTCCTGTGACAACAGTTGCAAATATTATTAAGAAGTTTAAGGTCCATGGAACTGTACCAACCTCCCTCAACAGAAGATAGTGCGGGTAGAAAAGAACCAAGGAAAAGAGATACAAGCTGAACTCCAAGGTGAAGGTATCTTTCTGATCTCAATCCGTTTTTTTAACAAGGGCTCCAAAGAAGTTAATGTTCCACAAAGAAAAACATAAAAAGCCAACTGTATTTGTAAAATGCATATTGTCAAGCTATTTCTGGGAAATGTCCTTTGGACAGATGAGTCAAAACTGGAGCTTTTTGGCAAATCAAGAAAGGTCTATGTTCAGGACGAAAAAATGAAGCTTTCAAAGAAAAGAACACCATACCTACAGTGAAACATGTTTAACCTGCTTTGCTGCGCCTGGCATTTGAATCTGTGCATGGCACAATGAAATCTCAAGACTATCAAGGCATTCTGACAAAACGATTTCTGTCTCAACATGGGTCCTCCAACAAGATTTAAAAACACACAGCTAAAAGCACCCAAGAATGGATAAGAACAAAACATTGGACTATTCTGAAGTGGCCTTCTATGAGTCCTTCATTTTGAACATCTATGGAAAGAGCCCCTGGAGAAGGCACCCTCATTTTGAGACAGCTGGAGCAGGTTGCTCAGGAAGAGTGGGCAAACTATCTGTTAACAGGTGCAGAAGTCTCATTGAGATAAGAAAACGTTTTGTTGCTTTGATTGCCTTAAAGGTTGTGCAACAAAATATTAGGATAGCGGTCCCATCATTTTGTCCATGCCATTTTCATTTGTTTTATTATTTACAATATTATGTTGAATAAAAAAATCAAAAGCAAAGTTAAAAATATGGAATAAAAATGGTGGATTTTTTTGTCAAACTCAAGATTATTTCAGAGTTGTGCATTCTTCGTTTTTTTTGTGGAGGGGTACCAACAAATTTGACAGTCAAATTTTCGATGACAGTCAAATTTGAACAACTATGCCAAAAAGGTCACCCCTTGCTGTTGACGACTGCCTGGAACATGGCAGGGACTCAGTGGCGTTTAAATCGGCCCACACTTCTATTACACTCAACCTGAATTCCCTTGCAATGACTGTACAAAACAAGTATAGTTGGTAGCCAACTGACAAATTGAAAATGTCAATGTGTGACAAATAGTGTTTGATGTGTTTTAACAAAATTATATTTGATTCCAGCATGTCATTAAATTAATATAGGTGTAGTTTAGAAATACACAACAGGTCATACCATGTCTAGGGGATGGTCTGTAAATCGAGATGTTTTACACAAACTGTGTTGCCCTTTATACAAACCATACTTCTGTGTCATTAAAGAGATGTACCCTTTTAAACTGCTGGTGATGGGAAGAGTGGAGAAATGACCACATTCCTTACCTTATTGTTGATATTGACAAGGTTCTTTTAACTCATTACAGGGTGACATAGTCGGCATTACAAAGCCTAAATTAGATGCCTGCCCTTCTTATTAATATTAAGACACTTGTCACAAGTGACTAATTTAGAGTGTGGGGTAGTATAGCATGTATAATTATTGTGTGCATGTGTGTGTTCTTTTGTGTAAATTGTTAGAATTATTTAAGATATTGTTTGAATTATGCTGTCTGATTTATTTTGATTAATGTATTGTATGAATGTGTGTGTGTTGGTTATCTTTTTGTTTGTTGCACTAATTAATGATTGAGCACAATCAGTCACGTACTTTGTCCAGGATCCAGACTTTAATTGTCACAGGTGCGTACCATTCTGCATCCATTGACAAACTGCTATAAAAGCAGAACAAAAATACAGAGTCATGTTTTTTGGACTCCAGCAAGGGGATTGCAGGAGTAAACAACGTGGGCACTGAACAGGAAAAAAACCCCGGAACCATTCAGAAGTGGATAAAGAATCGCTTGAGAAACAACAGCAGTAACATTTTTTGTCACTTTTACTAAACTTTTGGCAAACTTTAGTAAAAGAAGGACTAGTATTGGTTATTGTTCAACATAATCAGAAATGTATCACTGCTGCAGTAAATTAAAACATTGCTTATAAAGTCTACTGAATATATTTTGAGTGTTGTGGAAGTAATTAAAAAGTAAAAAATATCTGAGGAAACAGCAAAGATATCCCTTCGGTAGCGAGTGCAATTACGTATCCTCCAATCCATGACTGACACATCGCCTACCGCAGTAAGACGATGACTTCTGGTATTGTGACTCCTCCTCCTTTCTGGATGGCCGACTTCCGACTGACCCTGGAATGAACTGTCATACCATCCAGTCCGCGGCACACTGTTCCTGTTAGACTGTGTCCTCACAGGTCGGGAGGGAGATTGTGACAGAGAGCGAATGAATCTCTGTCAACAAAGACACAGCCCAAATTTACCACCCTCAATTTGAGGAAAAAATAAAACATCAAATAAATATGCATTTACAAAGATATCACCTCAGTTACGCTGTTGTATCGTACAAAACTGATATGAAACGGTGCTGTTGTAGATTAACCACTAAGCTTGTTTATTGTGCTGCACACTGTATACTACTTAAGAACTGTGCTATTGCTTGGCATGTTGAAAAATACAGGGGTCTGATCAGCATTTCCAATCTGTCCAAGCTGGTACTTGAAAATGCTGAAATTGCGTTTCTCTTGGAATTCCTCAGGAAGCTTGGTTTGTCTTTTCTTGGCAGTCAGTCATGTTGCTGTTTGTGTACTCAGATAGTCACGTCTTTTGTTGGCGATTTTAATACACGCATCACTATACTGTACTCGAATTTAAGACGCAGGCTATTTTTGAGAAGGAAAAAATTGTTAAAAAAGCACGCCTTGGCCCCTTGTGGCTTTTAGTTGAAATTGATTTCTGCTGTGTTGTTGTTCAGTATTGTGTGTTGGAAAATAAATACATTTGATTCTTACCTGTTGTGGTCCCTCCTCTCTCCAGTGGTCTAGGTGGGTAAATCGAAATGCAAAGAACCTATAAAGGCGGAAAAGAGAAACATTAGTTATATTATTAAATATTACTTACACTTGTCACGAGTCCCTGCGCGACACACTCAACACATACATGCCTCATTTTCCCATGGTTTAATGTACATTTACCATACTTTGCCATGTTTTTTTTTTAATACACTTTACTACTCTTTCATCATCAGTTACTTGAAGTATTTGGTGGTTGCATACTGTGCCATATTCACATTCACGTTTAATAATTTTCCACACCCAGCAGTGCTTATTACTTTGACAAAATACAGTCATTTCTGGCTTGGAGTCGGTCATGCTGTTTGATTTCATAGAAATCATGAAATGATGTGCAATTCTGATTGTATTGTTTGGTACTGTAATACAAGTGGAATCAACACACTTGAAAGGTCACAGTGCCACAATAGTAAGAGGAAAGCAGGCTCACAGCAATACACAAGCAAGCCTGGTGTGTGCTTATAGTCTTAAGTGTTAATCAGCAAAGTGGATCTGACTAATTATAGGCTGACAACAAGTGTTAAGATGCTTTCAGCTGAATTCAGGAGCCGCTCTTCAGTTCTGTTTGCCTGCCACAGACATATATTAACCCTTTCAGGACCAAGCATTTTTCAGTGCAACTCTCTTGCTATAAAAATTCACTAAAAAACTTTTTTTTTACAGTAGCATCTTGGAAATGGTGTCCTTTTTTCAGAACACTGGGGTATAATACTTCAGAAACCATATAAACCTTTATCTTTTTTTTTCAAAATAATATTTTGATTATTTTTTTTTTTTTTTTTGCTACATTAAGTATTCTGTATTATGTATTCTGCTTAGAGATACATGTATAAAAATGTGTTATTCTGTGACCCGAGGGACCTTACAATACTTCCTGAAAGTTTTGTTGAAAAATACTGATGTTTGGGCAAAAAGACATTGTTTCACCTGAGTGATTGCAATGACATAGTACACGTTTATTCTCAGGGTCTTTCTAAGCAATAAATCAACACTACTTTCAATTTATTTTCTGTAAATAAATATATATATAAATAAAATAATAGTTACTCATTTCATTATTATCAGTAATAAGGAAAAAAAAACATACCTGATACATTTAGTTCATGAAATAGTATCTGCTTATATCCACTTGTTTCTTGATATTTATAAATGTTGTAAAAACAATAAAAAAAAAAAAAATATATATATATATATATATATATATATATATATATATATATATATATATATATATATATTGTGAGGATTGGTTAAAGAAAACAAACAGAATGTGAAAAGACAATACATGGAAGCTACTGGAGTCAGGGTTGGCTCCAGTTAAAATTAATTACTCATTTAATGATTTTTCAATTGTTCAACAATGTAATTGGTTACAATTTAAAATGTCTGTGTTTGTGAGTGTTTGTTGGAGGGTGATGGAAGGAGTTTTGGTTGGGAAGCTGGTGAGTGAGTGAGTGAGTGAGTGAGTGAGTGAGAGAGCGAAAGGATTATTATTACTGTGAAACTGGACAACAAACTATTGGAAAAGGATTTAGATTACGATTTGGACTGTGATTTGGTTTTGGAGACCAGGTAACAGGCTTAGCCTGCCTCGCTATTAGTTAAGGAAAGCTTCTGTTTAGTTAGGTTTTGTTTTCTTTATTTTTTTTCTCGCATCCTGGTTGTCAAGTGTTTAATTGAAGAAGGAAAACTTGTGACAAGAAGGCAATCTGTCACTATATATATATATATATATATATATATATATATATATATATATATATATATATATATATATATATACACTGAGTGTACAAAACATTAGGAACACCTTTCTAATATTGAGTTGCACCTCCTTTTGCCCTCAGAACAGCCTCAATTCATCAGGGCATGGACTCTACAAGGTGTCGAAAGTGTTCCACAGGGATGCTGGCCCATGTTGACTCCAATGCTTCCCAGTTGTGTCAAGTTGGCTGGTAGTGGATCTCTACTCCGAATAGCTCGTTCTATCTCATCCCACAGATGCTCAATTGGATTGAGATCTGGTGACTGGGCAGGCCACTGCAGTAAGCTGAATTCACTGTCATGTTCGTGGAACCATTCCTGGACAATCCTAGCCTTGTGGCATGGGGCATTATCCTGCTGAAAAAATCCATTAGCAGATGGATACACTGCTGCCATGAAGGGATGCACCTGATTGGCAATGATGTTCAGATATCCTGTGGCATTCAAACGTTGCTCCACTTTTATCAAGGGGCCCAATGTGTGTCATGAAAACACACCCCACACCATCACACCACCACCACCAGCCTGCAATGTTGACACACGGCATGATGGATGCATGTACTCATGTGGTTTTCTCCATACCCTAGTCCTCCCATCAGCGTGAAACAGCAGGAACCGGGATTCATCAGACCAGCCAATGTTTTTCCAGTCCTCCAGTGTCCAGTGTTTTCGTTCCTTAGCCAACAGCAACCGCAGTTTCTTGTGTTTTGCTGAAAGAAGTGGAACTCTGTTAAGTCGTCGGCTGCCATACCCCATTCGTGTCAAGTTACGACGAGTTGTGCATTCTTTTATGGGTCTTTCGGCACCAATGTTGTACTGGACTGTCAGTTGACTAACTGTAGCCCGTCTGTTGCTCTGCACAATTCGTGTCAGCCTCTTTTGGCCTCTTTCATCAATGAGCCGTTTTCGACCACTGGCCTGCGGTTGGCTGGATGTCCTTTGGGTGGTGGACCATCCTTGATACACACTGGAAACTGTTGAGCATGAAAAACCCAGCAGCATTGCAGTTCTTGACACAGTGAAACTGGCGCGCCTGGCACCTACTACCATACCCCGTTCAAAGGCACTTAAATCTTTTGTCTTGCCCATTTACCCTCTGAATGGCACACATACATAAGCCATGTCTCAATTGTGTCAAGGCTTAAAAATCCTTCTTTAACCTGTCTCCCCTTCATCTACACTGATTGAAGTGGATTTAACAGGTTACATCAATAAGGGATCATAGCTTTCACCTGGATTCACCTCGTCAGTCTATTTCATGGAAAGAGCAGGTGTTCCTAATGTTTTGTACACTCAGTGTATATACAGACGTGCTCAAATTTGTTGGTACCCCTCCACAAAAAACGAAGAATGCACAATTTTCTCTGAAATAACTTGAAACTGACAAAAGTAATTGGCATCCGCCATTGTTTATTCCATATTTAATAGAAATCAGACTTTGCTTTTGACTTTTTTATTCAACATAATATTGTAAATAAGAAAACAAATGAAAATGGCATGGACAAAAATGATGGGACCGCTAACCTAATATTTTGTTGCACAACCTTTAGAGGCAATCACTGCAATCAAACGTTTTCTGTAGCTCTCAATGAGACTTCTGCACCTGGTAACAGGTAGTTTGGCCCACTCTTCCTGAGCAAACTGCTCCAGCTGTCTCAGTTTTGATGGGTGCCTTCTCCAGACTGCAAGTTTCAGCTCTTTCCATAGATGTTCGATAGGATTCAGATCAGGACTCATAGAAGGCCACTTCAGAATAGTCCAATGTTTTGTTCTTATCCATTCTTGGGTGCTTTTAGCTGAGTGTTTTGGGTCATTATCCTGTTGGAGGACCCATGACCTGCGACTGAGACAGAGCTTTCTGACACTGGGCAGTACGTTTTGCTCCAGAATGCCTTGATAGTCTTGAGATTTCATTGTGCCATGCACAGATTCAAGGCACCCTGTGCCAGGCGCAGCAAAGCAGCCCCAAAAAATAACGAGCCTCCTCCATGTTTCACTGTAGGTATGGTGTTCTTTTCTTTGAAAGCTTCATTTTTTCATCTGTGAACATAGAGCTGATGTGACTTGCCAAAAAGCTCCAGTTTTGACTCATCTGTCCAAAGGACATTCTCCCAGAAGGATTGTGGCTTGTCAATATGCATTTTAGCAAATTCCAGTCTGGCTTTTTTATGTTTTTCTTTCAAAAGTGGAGTCCTCCTGGGTCTTCTTCCATGGAGCCCACTTTCGCTCAAAAAGCGACGGATGGTGCGATCAGAAACTGACGATACCTTCACCTTGGAGTTCAACTTGTATCTCTTTGGCAGTTATCCTTGGTTCTTTTTCTACCATTCGCACTATCCTTCTGTTCACTCTGGGGTCGATTTTCCTCTTTCGGCCATGCCCAGGGAGGTTGGCTACAGTTCCATGGACCTTAAACTTCTTAATAATATTTGCAACTGTTGTCACAGGAACATCAAGCTGCTTGGAGATGGTCTTGTAGCCTTTACCTTTACCATGCTTGTCTATTATTTTCTTTCTGATCTCCTCAGACAACTCTCTCCTTTGCTTTCTCTGGTCCATGTTCAGTGTGGTGCACACAATGGTACCAAACAGCACAGTGACTACTTTTCTCCATTTAAATAGGCTGAATGACTGATTACAAGATTGGAGACATGTGTGATACTAATTAAAGAAACTAATTAGTTTGAAATATCGCTATAATCCAATTCTTTATTATCTTTTCTAAGGGGTACCAACAAATGTGTCCAGGCCATTTTAGAATATCTTTGTAGAATAAGCAATAATTCATCTCTTTTCACAGCTTCTTTGCTTTATTCTATGACATACCAAAGGCATGCAAGTATACATGATAAAATAGCTTTTAATTTCATCACTTTTCAGGAGGAATGAAGCATTATTTCAATGAGCTGTAAGGGTACCAACAAATTTGAGCACGTCTGTATATACTATATATATTAAAACACATGAGACAGTGTAATGGGGTGCCAGCTCGCCCCTATAATTTGTGTTATTATTATTTTTACTGTTTTCATTATGTTATTTATTATAATTTTTGATTGGTTTGGATCGGCAGGGAGGGAGTTAAATTCCTCCCTGTGAAAAATACATGTAAGAATGTGGCTGGAGTGGAGTGTGGTTTGGAGTGGTTTGGTTTTGGAGAGACGCAAAGTGAGTGTTGCCTGCAAAAGAGTGTATATATATAAATGCTTGTTTAATTTGATTTATTTTGTTCCGTGTTTCATTTGAAAGCCTTTGTTTGGTGTTTATACCTTTTGTTTGGCCCTGGTGCCATTATTTTTGTTTTGTTGTTTTTTGTCAATTAAAATATTTTTGTTCACTGCATTTTCTGTCTCTGAGTCTTCCCTCTGCGCCTATCCTGCCACAGACAGAATACATGTTCTAATACAACTATGTCAAATACATCAGATTTACAGCGTTTTTCCATGTCTTTCTTACAAGTTTCACTGAAGCAGGCTGTAATGTCTTTTCTCTCTGTGCAGCCAAAACGTTCTCCGCCCTTTAGACACTAAATGCCCCTCTCAGTGACGTCACACGGTGGCCCTGTAAGTCATCAAAACGAAGTGCGTTTTTTCTCGTGTTTACACGATCACGGTCCTAGAAGCCCACTTCAGTATGATTGTGTTAACACGATCCTGGTCCTTAAAGGGTTAAATGTAAGGCTATATTTTTTCATGGTTATCACAGATTTCACGATTTCCATGAAATGTATCCATTGCCATGTAATATATAGTTCCCTGTGAAAATTCCCCTTTCTGAAAGTATAGTGTAAATATACTTTTTTTCACATAGAAATAAATACAGCAAAAGTTTGCCCTATTGACACACTTACACTGCATTTATGAACCTGTCAGCCTGTTTAGCTGGAACTATTGAATACACTGCATAGAGCTGCACATTTTCTTTAAAACGTCTTCAACAAAAAAGACACCAGCTTCATCAAAGATCAGAACTATTTCTGCTAAAGATCGCTCTGTCCAGTACAATAAGGGGACATTTCACGTATCTTTTGCTATTTTTACATTTAATTATGTTTTTATTTTCACTGATGATGAAAGTAGAATGTCTTTAAAATATTTTACTGTTTACTGTTTTTCAGGTTTTTACTGTTTTGCTAATGACCCGGAAAAGGATCTCAAAAAAGCAAGAGGGAGACTACTTGTTACTCCAACCACCACCACCAGGAGCTGAATCTACCTCCCAAGGGTCAGCTTCTGTTGTTATTTGCCAAGGGTCAACTCCTGCCTGGTCCTGCTGAGCCTGCATCACCAAGGGGTGCCGAGCCTGCATAGCCTAGGGCTGTCACACCTGCAACGACTAGGGCTGCTGATCCTGCAAAGCCTAGGGCTGCCACACATGCAACGCCTGGGGCTGCCACGCCTGCAAAGCCTAGGGCTGCTGATCCTGCAAAGCCTAGGGCTGCCACACATGCAACGCCTGGGGCTGCCACGCCTGCAAAGTCTAGGGCTGCCGAGCCTGCATCGCCTATGGCTGCCGAGCCTGCAACGCCTGGGGCTGCCACGCCTGCAAAGCCTAGGGCGGCCAAGCCTGCATCGCCCGGGGAGGCCAGTTTGCCATCGACTGGGGAGGCCTGCACAACACTGCCCGGGGATGCCTGCTTGTCATCACCCAGGGCTTCGTTGTATCCAGCAGCAGCAATTGCGCTGCCGGAAATTCTGGGGCCGGAGCCCAAGAGAACGGAACCGCTGGGTACACAGAAAGGGAGAAAGGTGAGGAGGCCACCTCCATCCACAGTAGCTGCACTGCTGGAGTACGCAGCGCCATCACCACTGCTGGAGTGTCCCACACTGAGATCAGCATTACCGCTGCCAGCGCCACCACCACTGCCGGAGTGTCCCACACTGAGAGCAGCATTACCGCTGCCAGCGCCACCACCACTGCCGGAGTGCAAACACAAGTCAAAAAGGAAGTTAGAAAGGCCAAGAGAGAGATAGAAATCAATATTGCTAAGGGGGCTAAAACCAATTCCAAAATGTTTTTACAATATTATAACAGCAAGAGAACATTCAAAGAGGAGGTTAAATGTCTAAGAGACATAAATTGCAAAATCATAGACGAAGAAAAAAAAATAGCAAATATATTAAATGATTACTTTTCACAGGTTTTTACAAAGGAGGACACGGACAACATGCCCCACATGTCGACCTGTTCCTATCCAGTTTTAAATAACTTTAGCATAACAGAGGCAGAAGTGTTAAAGGGACTAGGAGCTCTTAAAATAAACAAATCCCCTGGGCCGGACGAGATCCTCCCAATAGTACTCAAAGAAATGAAAGTTATTTACAAACCGCTAACCAAGATCATGCAACAGTCTCTTGACACAGGGGTTGTAGCGACAGCCTGGAAAATTGCAGATGTTTTAGTAAGTAAGAGATCAAACTGAAGACTACATCAGATATATAATGCATCTGGGCAGTGTGCATGATTTTTTCCACAACTTTAGTTTAATGGTCTCTTGAAGGGTAGTGCTGTGCTGCATTTTTAACAAGGAAGATTACTTTCCATTGCAAAATGGCCTGAAATGTCACTACAAAATTACTTTCTGGGCGCAATCTAGACCGCAAATCATCAAAATTTGCTTTGAAATTCATTCTGGTAAAGTGTCATGACTGTGTTTTTTTTTCCGTGTTGGTCACAGAGCATTCAAAGATTTCAAAGTCAGATCTGATACAGATAGACCAGCAAGGCTTGAAGGTTAGGGAGTGGATTATTTCAGCAACATCTGCAGCTATTTAATACTGTATAACATTGGATGGAATATGTGATATAAAAAAAACATGTATTTCTGTTCTTTCACCTCTCTGGTAAGTCATTTCAGTGTTTTTATTTTTAATTAGATGCTCTCTGATGTTCTAGGATTGAGCCCAAAGCCCAGTCGGTTTAAATGTTTTATTTTCTCTATCTTTTGGCCTAGTTGCTTTATCAGGGTTTTATGCAACTGAAATGTCCTCCCTATTGACACCAGTCTATCTCTTCCAGGGTCAGTGCCTTCCATCACCTTGGAGTTGACAGCTGTCAGAGAAGGCAGCTCCAGCTCCAGGAAACTGCGATAGATTATTTATTAAAGCTTAGACTAGACAACATTACTACATTATGCATATTTTAAATTACATTCTTTGGCCTTTGACCTTGCTTTTCCAGGTACCCCTCTCCATAAATTAGCTCATGGAGAGGCTGACCTTAGGGAAGCCTTGGGCAGGGGGTCAGGATAGCTGCCCTCCCCCTTTAGACGGAGCCAAAAAGCAGGTGGAGGCTGGGGAGGTACTCTGATGCACAGCAGGGACGTAATGGATTAAGGTAAAATATAAATCCCTTCCTTGACGATCATTGGATGTATTATTTATCGATGAACAAATAAGATACCAGCTATTTGACTGACGATTTGATCTGGTATTGGAAGTGCCTAATGCATGACAAGTGTTTTTGAAGTAGGTACTAGTCATTCTTTCCCACCAATAATAGAATACTATCAATCAATCTTTATTTTATACAGTGCCTTTCATAGTGGACCACCATCATAAAGCACTTTGTAATAGTATGCTTTTTAAAAGTATTACTAATGCTGACCCCTGCGTGCTTTGCAGATGCCCAATTTATGTTAATGCAAGTTTTTAATCTTATAAAACAAAAGGCAATGCTGGACCAGTTTGAAAAACTTTGTATGTTTATGAAGGAAGACAACATTAACACTAGTTAAATTATGATGCCACATTTCAAATAGGATATGACCTTTCAGTAGAGCTTTAGATTACAATGCATGAATAATTCATGTAATTGCAGTGTAATAACTGGATAATAAAGATCCCGCTTTTACTTGGCAATCAATATGTAATTACATAGTAATTGCCTTGTGAACAGCACCTTATTATCTAATGTTATTACATGGTAGAGACCATGTAATTGCACACTTATTCCACCAGTAGTTACCATGTAATAACCATTGATAGTTGACCAGTTATTACAGTGTAATTATGAGGTAACACCTATTAATCTAAGTCCTTCCCAAGTTTCACTTTATAGTTAAGAATTTGAATGGTTGTGGAGTTAGCATTCATAATTCTTGTAATTGACTAGGTTGGCATAATGAGGTGCCTGGGTTGAACTTTGATATACTTTGAGCAGTAAGGGTTCTTCCATTACCAAGTAACGATTGTGATATTATTTGATGATAAAGCTCTCACGTTGTCCTGACAGGGAAATGCTATGGCACCATTATAGAATTAACCAGTTTCATAGCAGCAACGGGAATTAAAAAAGACAGGATACCACACCCCAACTGGTTCAATTTTGAAAGTGTAAAATGTGTCGGCAAATGTTGTGTCAAACAACAACAGTCTAGCAGTGGCTTTTATCCAGCTGATTGAGGCACGTGTTATCTTGTGTACATCTTGACATATTCTGTAGCCATGAGACACATCATGCAAAATGTATTGCCTGGAGACCTTTAATTTAAAATGAAGTCTTTGAAAAGCGCTTTCTACCAAATAAACACATTGTAATTAAACAGTGTGGTTTTATGACATATACTGCATTATGCACTGCATGCTAGGCCATTAAATATGGATTGCTTTGTTTTGGGGAATTACTTTACATTTTGTTATCCTAAAGCAGAAAGAAAACACAGATGAGTTGCTGTTATAGAGGACATGGGGCTAGGGTTCATAATTTAAGTGGAGACATAACATGATGAAAGTATGTGACGTTAAATGCTGATTTTTATCAAATAATTAGCAGAGAGATGTGGTGTAACTGCTAAATCTTTGAAGAAAAATGAAAGCTCTTCTTAGAACAAATGTGTTTGTTCAAGTTCTGCACATGGATCAGTGTAGCAGCAGCATGAATAACAGGGGATAGAATACTTGGGTAACTATTATTATTTTATTTATTTATTTATTTATTTATTTATTTATTAGTAGACGCCCTTATCCATGGTGACTTACAGTTGTTACAAAGTATCACAGTACAAATGATCACATTACAAATTATCTGCTTCCAAATGACCACATTCTTGAATATCACACCATGGCGTCCTGCTCTACATGGTTACTACCATGTAGAGCAGGTAGTAACCCCCCCCCCGTTGAGAACCACTGGGTAAATGTTATGGATTAGCTACTACAACACTTCATATTAGCTGCTCATGTATAGTTTACTTTGAGTTGTTGTGATCACATGTTTTTGAAGATTCTGATCAAAGTGAATTAAAGATTGCTAAATGACAATCTTGGTTTCTTCTCACCCAAACTAAGGTGTACTAATAACAGTAAAAGCTGTTATAATAGTGGAAAACACTAGTGGAGGCTTTGAGTAAATTGTTGATGCTCATAACATCGATATATATTGTAATTCCTGAATGTGACTTTTGCACAGCAGTGTGTATATATATATATATATATATATATATATATATATATATATATATATATATATATATATATATATAAACAACTCTGGGCGATGGATACAGATTTAACAGTTGGCAGATCTAATTTGGTTGTCATTTTACAGAGGAACCTAGAGACAGAAAAGTGAATTTGTTTGTGAGTAGTCTTTCAATTCTAAGAGAAGCCTGCAGGCAACATGCAATAAACTGTCAACAGCGCCTGCCCATGAATAAGGGAATATAACCGGCCTCCTGTGAAACAGAACTGGATGGACTTGATCAGCTTTTTATAAAAGTTTTACAAAACTGCAAAATGCTCCCATAAATACATGTTGTATGTGTTCAGGGGTTAATTGGTGCCAGATCGCACAATACACCACAATACTAAAATATCTACCTTGCATTATTATGATTATTATTATTATTATTATTGTTTATGTCTTAGCAGACGCCCTTACCCAGGGCGACTTACAGTTGTATACAAAATAAAATACATATCAAGAATTACAGTACAATTAAGAGCAACCAAAAACACAGTACAATTTGATATCAGGGCAATTCAAGAGCAGATAAGTGTTAATAGTTACATCAGGGTTAGATATGAGTACAAGTGAAATACAAAATACTACAGATTGGATTAAGTGCAGGATAAAATACAGTAAAATAGAGAGCATATAAGTGCAAGTTATAGTGGATTAAGAGTGCTATATTGTCCAGAAGGGAAGAGTTGAGTTTTACAGGTGTTGTCTGACATCCATAGGAAGGTCATTCCACCACTGCGGGGCAAGGAAAGGAACGGGCTCTGGAGGCAGGGGAGCATAGAGGAGGTACAGCCAGTCTTTTACTGCAGGCGGAGCGGAGAGGTCGGGTGGGGGTGTAGAGAGAGATGAGGGTCTGGAGGTAGCTGGGTGCAGTCTGGTCAAGGCATCGGTATGCGAGTACAAGAGTCTTGAACTGGATGCGAGCGGCGATCGGGAGCCAGTTGAGTGAGCGGAGCAGTGGAGTAGTGTGGGAGAAGTGAGGCAGAGAGAACACCAGGTGAGCGGCGGAGTTCTGGATGAGCTGGAGCGGACGGGTGGAGGACGCAGGGAGGCCTGCCAGGAGGGAGTTGCAGTAGTCTAGGCGGGAGAGTACCCGGGCCAGGGCCAGTGATTGCCGTGAGTTTTGTTAATTGTTCATTTTAAAAACCTTGTGCAGAAGGTGACCATCTCCCGAGTTAATTCATTGATTAATTGTTGCTAAACTGTATAAAAGCCTACAGTTTTCTGCTCTCTGGGTGGGAGTTCGGAGGCGAGAACGTGAGAGTGAGACAGTAAGATCTAAAACAAAACTACAAGTAAAACATAGGCTCAGTGAAAGTGATTTGCCCAGCCTGACCTGTGTGTTGTGTTAGTGTTCATGATTGTTTTGTTCACCCTTTTTATTTGGCTCTGTTTGTTTGAATAGTTATTTTTGTTTAAATAAAAACAGTGCAAGCACCTTCGCACCTAATCCCTGCAGTGCTTGTATCTCTGTTTCTTCTGGCATCTGGCCTGACGTCACCAGTTAGCCAGCCTGTCACAGTCTATTTTTGGACTTCTTTCGTTGGGAGGATTTTTTTCCTTTATATTTGTTTTTTTGAACGGGCATATTCTTTTTTTGCTAGTTGGATTATTTATTTTTTTGGGATTAATTTATTTATTTTTTCTTTCTCTGGAAAACTGAAGTTCTGCTGGCAACACTTTCCAGGGAGTGGTAAGGCAAGTCTATGACCGTTCATCTCATTTTGGTTCTACACTTTCCAGGGAGTGGTAAGGCCAGTCTATGACCGTTCATCTCATTTTGGTTCTACATCTTTCCAGGGAGTGGTAAGGCCATTCATCTCATTTTGGTTCTACACTTTCCAGGGAGTGGCCAGTCTAAGGGTTCCTACACTTTCCAGGGAGTCTCTATGACCGTTCATCTCATTTTGTTCATCTCATTTTGGTTCTACACTTTCCAGGGAGTGGTAAGGCCAGTCTATGACCGTTCATCTCATTTTGTTTCTACACTTTCCAGGGAGTGGTCTATGACCGTTCATCTCATTTTGGTTCCAGTCTATGACCGTTCATCTCATTTTGGTAAGGTTCTCATCTCATTTTGTTCTTTTCAGGGAGTGGTAAGGCCAGTCTATGACCGTTCATCTCATTTTGGTTCTACACTTTCCAGGGAGTGGTAAGGCCATCTCATTTTGTCTATTTCCAGACCGTTCATCTCATTTTGTTTCTACACTTTCCAGGGAGTGGTAAGGCCAGTCTATGACCGTTCATCTCATTTTTGGTTCTACACTTTCCAAGTGGTACCAGTCTATGACCGTTCATCTCATTTTGATTCTACACTTTCCAGGGAGTGGTAAGGCCAGTCTATGACCGTTCATCTCATTTTGGTTCTACACTTTCCAGGGAGTGGTAAGGCCAGTCTATGACCGTTCATCTCATTTTGGTTCTACACTTTCCAGGGAGTGGTAAGGCCAGTCTATGACCGTTCATCTCATTTTGGTTCTACACTTTCCAGGGAGTGGTAAGGACAGTCTATGACCGTTCATCTCATTTTGGTTCTACACTTTCCAGGGAGTGGTAAGACCAGTCTATGACCGTTATTTTTTTCTTTTTCTTTTCAAAGTGTAGAGACTGAACTGAACTTAAGTTATTATCTGTTGTGCTCAAAAGAAATTATAAGTGGTTGGGGACACAACAGTGACAATTACTTTTGGGTATA
Source organism: Huso huso (assembly GCA_036884735.1). NCBI lineage: Eukaryota > Metazoa > Chordata > Actinopteri > Acipenseriformes > Acipenseridae > Huso > Huso huso. Next base: position 2,548,579 of record CM072662.1, on the reverse strand, counting down.
TATGTGTTTCTGTGGTTATTGTTGGTTGGTTTGCTGCAGTGTCAATATTCGTCTGTGTTTGAGGGTTCTCTGTTGGGCAGCAGTGTGGAATAGTGGTTAGGGCTCTGGTCTCTTGACCGGAGGGTCATGGGTTCAATCCCTGGTAGGGGACACTGCTGCTGTACTCTTGAGCAAGGTACTTTACCTAGATTGCTTCAGTAAAAACCCAACTGTATAAATGAGTAATTGTATGTAAAAAATAATGTGATATCTTGTAACAATTGTAAGTCGCCCTGGATAAGGGCGTCTGCTAAGAAATAAATAATAATGTCTGTATGTTACAATACACTCATGAATTTAAATGTTCCCTCTAAAGTAGTTTTTTTTTTTATTAAGTCTGGCAATTCATTCTAATTTGGGGAGGTTGTTATAGCGCAATGCATACTGTGTGAGCACCATGCTGAGTTAACTAGGGATTCTCAGTAACGTACATGTGGTAGTATTTTCCACATGTGTCTCTCACATTACCCTACAAATAACTATCAACTAATTTCAAACAGCAAACATGATCTTGATTTGGAACAATGTCCACCATCAACTATATCTCAAGTCTGCTTGCGTGTGAATACATAAAAATGTGTACATATTTGCAGATGATTCCTGTTACGCGATACAAAGTATGCTAGCAATGTATCTGCCATCAGCACTAACAATTTGGAAATCTAATAACTCCGTGTGACGAGGTAAAGTGATCCTGTGCTGTAATCCACCCTCCCAGCTGCCAGGGGGCTGTGAGCCAGTCTAGAAGGCCCCAACAGAGATTGTGTGATGTGGCAGTTCCGCCTTTGGGTGCGGAAGTCCCAAAAGGACGGTCACCATTTTTGTTGAGGGCAACAACATGGAATGTGCTGGAAAGTCCCAGAATTGGGAGGCGATTAAAACGCAGATCGTTAATTGGTGTTCCGCTGATTAGGGGGCGTTCCGCGGCACATAAAGGGGGCCGTGCTGTAGCAGTCGGGGCTGGTCTTTGAAACTACGAAGAAGTGTGGGAGAGGTGCTGAGGGTTATAAAACAAATGCTAACTGTGATTTTTCGGCAGACCTGAACAAACTGCTCTAGAAGGGAGACAACTAACCAGGAGGCCGGACACCAGAACGACCAGAAAGGCGAAAGCAGCCACCCAGAGCCTGGATAATTTTACTGTGTCGTTTATTTGTTTTTGTCTCTCCACATTTCAGTTAGCGTTTCTCCTTTGTTTGGACATTTTCTTTTGTTTATTGTCCTGTCCTGATTACTGTTGTTAGTAGGCAGGAATAAAGGAAAAGAAAATAAACTTTGGAAAATCACACCATTGTCTGGACTTTATTATTTTTACACCTCCACCCAACTCAGCTATTTGTGACACCCCCAGAAACCACTGACATATTCTAACTCCCTTTGTTAGTATTATAAATAAAATAAACAATTATTTACCTCGTGTTGCTTAGGATAACAGCACCAGGATAACGACACCAGTCTTTACATTTTCTCTACAGAAAATGAACTCGCTGGAACTCAACTACAGTTCTGTTCTGCATGCACAAGCGCCAGTCAGTTTCTTGGGCCTCGTACACATACACTGTGGTTAGCGTGACAACCGTATTAACAAACTGCACTCATGCCTTTAATTACTGAAGTGAGGCACTCCCTGTTTAAACTCACAGCTGAACTCAGACCAGCATTACACGATATTCGTTAGGTTTGTGTGGCGGCAGCATGGGGGCTGTGTTTTTGTTTATGCTTTTGGAAGACAGTACGTAATCTATCGAGAGCTCGTCAAGCACAGCTATGCTCTTTTCTGCAAAACCAGCGGAGACGCCGTTTTGCTTTTTCTGCACTGCTAAATACAGTAGCGACGATCTGCAGTGCCATGACGATAGAGGGGAACGATCTTCCAACCAGAAGGCTGGTGGGAATGACTTGAGTGGTCTCCAAATGACTGGATTAAAAATGTACGCATGTCTAACAGGTTGTTGTGGCAAAGTGGTGACTGATTATAAGTGCGTGCAGTGCAGAGTGGATACAAAAACAGACAGACAATGGTTTCCAGGTGCAAGGGTGTTTATTGAAAATAAGTAACAATGTCCAGAGCCTTAAGGCAAACACCTGTAAATAATAAATGATGGAAGTGATACAGTTGCGTCTATCACTCCGTTTGTAATCCGCGTGTTTGACCTGAAACAAAAAGTCCAGGTTCTTTCCTCACCCACACATAACACAGAACACAAACACAGTGTTTATTTAGTGCGTGAAACTAGTGCTCGTGGTGAAAAGACAGTACGTTGTGAAAACAGGGAAGTGCTGGTGTCCGGGTTTGTTGCTGGCCTGCGCATCTGCTCCTCCAGTCCATGGATGCCACGCCGTTTCCCGTCCGGGTCATTGAGTTTGGGTACCGTAGCTCCACCCCTTTTCTAGATGACCGACTTCCATCTAATCCAAGGAATAAATTGTCATGCCATTTAGTTAAGGGTACTCTGTTCCCTTTACACAGCGCCCTCACAGGTCGGGAGGGAGATCTAACACCAAGAATCATTCGATCTCTGTCACAGTCTGTGGCAAAGTGGTTGATTGTGTATAGGTGCAGGAGTGATGCAGTGTGCAATGAAGAAACAGAGAATTGTAATCCAGTGGGAAACAGTTTTTTAATGATTATAATCCTGGTCTTGTGACCAAACAATAACTCCAGGCAATACACAACAATGTGTACTGCACTGGAATAAATCAACAAGTTACAGTCCCAAATAATAAGTACACGTATCTCTCCCACAATGTACAAACACGGTCACCAGTCCTGGGTGTGTGCAGTAGTGCTTGTGGTGGGTGATACAGTTTATTTCGTGACAGTGGTGAAGTGCTGTTCCGGCTTTGTGCTGGCCCAAGGCGACAGCTCCGGATACATCATAGTCGTCTAGTGATTTACAAAACAAAAGACAATTACTAACAACAACAAACAAACAAAAACACTCACAAATACTTTTTTGTTTAGGGTTTCTCCTGGTACTTCCAGTTTCTCTCTTTTTTTAAACCAAGCAAAGGAGTAGATTACGATTCTCCGTCCCCCTTTTATGCTATCATGCATGACCCCTTGGTAAACGAGTGCAGCTGTCTCTACTATCTGCAGTTGCTACGCTGTTTCCCTTCCGGGTCAATACGTTCCTGCAACAGAGTCTTCCCTTCTTCCAGACTGACCGACTTCCCGGCCTGGGGAAAGAACTGTCAGGCCAGCCTGTCCAAAGAACTCTACTTTCGCTGCTTAGCGCTCTCACAGGTCGGGAGGATTTACAACCAAAACTAATTGTATTTCTGTCACACAATCGTATATGCCATTTCTTGTCATTTACTGAGACCTTTCCTGGAGTGCCAAAAACACACAGATGAGACATTCGGTATCGGGTGGAAAAAAGAATTGCGGTCGCACTGTGGCAAATTGTCCCATATTGTTTTATTTAAGTAATTAATTACTTTATTAATAAATTATTATTAATATTATTATTATTATTATTATTATTATTATTATTATTATTTTACAACAGAATATTCTACTACTGTACTTTGATTAAATAAAAAAGTATATTATATGTATGCACTATTTACTATTGTTATGAATTTACTATTCATCAACATTACAAAATCAACTTGGCTCATCAAGCACCTATATCACACGGAAATGTCTGAAAAACGATAACATCATTACTTGCGCAGAAATCCACAGAGCACCTACTGCGGCTGCTTTAGTGCAGTTTTAATACACACACAGTTGCTGCACATTAACTAACCAAACTGAATTAATAACAGAACTCGCTACTTGTTCCGAACAGAATTAACTGGTGCGGTTGTCACAAAATGTATCGTTTCTCCATCTGGCCACATTTAGTACATCTGATCTTCTACACAATTAAAAATATAGAAGATATCTGCAGAACTGCCAGACTTTTTAGAACGAGGGCACTTAATAACTCTAGGGAAATGAACACTGCTTTGTGAAACCATTCAGAAAGCTTTTAAATATTTAGCAGCTCCTGCTAATAAATGGAGGAGCTTCTGCTGAGTAATGTTTATTGAAACAGGAGCTAAGGCATTTTAAAGGTTCCCAGTTTCTATGGACGATAATTTGTTCCAAAGTACATTTTTAAACAAAGTTAGAGTCAACTTGCCAACCAGAGTCTAATCACTATTGTCTATTGTCAACATACTGAATAATGTCCCTTGATTGAAATGAATAATAATTCACACCCACCAATTTTCGTTTATTTTGTGTATTGGCAGTAGTTGTTATGACAACCGCAAAAGTAAAGATTAGCATGTTTGAAGTAAAAGTCCGAAATGAATCAGAAAGACGTTTCATTTTGTGTTTTCAGGGGACAGAGACAGAGCTACTACTGAAGAGCTTGTTTGACCCTTCTGCCTGAGTAGCGTCATTCACTCACTCACTCATCTCATTCATAGGAGGCTGTGTGGTCCAGTGGTTAAAGTAAAAGGCTTGTAACCAGGAAGTCCCCAGTTCAAATCCCACCTCAACCACTGGCAAATAAACCACATACCATGAAAGATCATTCAGTATTCTATAGTTTTTGATCAACATTTCAGTATGTTTACCATACCTTTGTTAAGGGAAAGTGTGTTTGAAAACAAACAGCGGAGGTACTTATAGAACCTGCTTATTATAACTTATCCTATTGTTTCAATAGCAACTACGCAAACACAGAGTAGGGAACACAATGATGTTGTCTTATCTGTACTGTCTGTGTGTGTGACAGATGGCCCTGAGATCTGTGGTGAAAGACAGTAATCTCCTGTTGTGTTTTATACAGACATAACCCATCCCATCTTTAACTGTGATCTATAAACCAGTCAAGTGCAGCACTGATAACAATGCTGTGGCAGAGCATCCCACCCCTTTGTTATTTATATTATGATTTATATGTTTATATCATGGCGAAAGCCAATATTATTTGTTATTTTGTGTATATATTTTAGAAACCTCGTGAGGATGCGTGACTGACCAGCTACTGATTATTTAACTAGCTGACAGTCACGCATCCTTATTAAACTCGTGCAGACTATCTCGGGGGAGAGTGTTAGAGGAGAGACATAAGTCTGTGGAGAATACAAAGAAAAGATTGCTACTTACTGAAGGTACTCGTATCTGTGGTTTGCTTATTTTGTTTCTATTTGTTTGGCCAACGTGCCCTTTTGTTTATGTCTTTTGTTTGTTTAAATCTTTTGTGTTACTACACCGTGTAACAATTTTTTTTTTTTTTTTTTTGGTTCCTGGGTAGTAAGTGTTATTTCCTAATTGCTTATGCCTCAAAAGTATAGAAAATGGCTATTATTCCCCTGTGGCAATGTGCCCCGCCCCTGTGTGCATATTATGTGTTGTATGGTGCGTGCGTGTGTTAATGTTGGTGTATAGAGATTGGTACACGGGATATAAACGGGTCTGTGTTTCACGTGTGATTTAAATTGTATGTTTGTATTTAGGCACGAGGAGGGCACAAATCACTTCACGTGCTGGTTAAAGGTAGTATGTGAGCACAGGGTTGCACAGAATTAATTCACGTGCTGGGATTCAAGTGAATAATTAATTAGTAATTGAATCCCAGCACAACAGTATATATAGATGCACATTTCTGTCACTCGGGGTTAGGTGTTCGGTGAGTGGAGAACGGGATTGGAGACGGAGGTAAAGATAATAATAGTAATAATAATAATAATAATAATAGTTAAATCTGCTCACCGTGTTGTGTCGGTATAGTTCGTTTTGTTTGTCTTTTTATTTTGGCGTATAGTGCCGTGTCCTGTTTTGTGTTTGTTTGTTCAACCTTTTTATTTTCTGTTCTGTTTATTAAATGCTGAGCGAAAGCATTCGCTCAGCTCCACCAAACCACACCTCTCTGTCTGTTTATTTCCTGCTTCTGGTCTGACGCCACCCACTCCGGCCATCTTTGTGACACGTGGTGTCCTGCGTGGGATCTACAGCGCCGCCAGGACTCAGGCCAGAGCAGGAACCGCATTTTTGGATTAAAAAAATAAATAAAAAAATAAAAAATAGTAAAGCGAGGATGGGAAGAAAGAGCTGCAGGAAGCAGCGGAAGCAGCAGCAGCAACAACAACAGCTGCAGCACTCATCCTGCATGCCGGGCTGGGAGGAGGACAGCCACAACGGGCAGTAGCCACCCCTCTACCCCCACTGCCACCGGGTTCCCCACCGTCCGGGGAGATATGGGACTGGCTGGTGCACCCGAGGGGAACTTCGCCAGTGACCTCCCCTGGGTTATTCACACGCTGCAGATGCGAGATGGGGAACGATGGGAGGACTGGGAGCAACAGCACAACCCGGCATCAGTTCGTGACCTCACCATGGTGGTGCTGGGGTACCTAGCTGCAGACATGGGAGGATGCCTTCCAGTGAGCAAGAGGGAGAGGAGCAGTCGCTGCCCTCTCCAGTACCTGAGTGGGAGGAGCCTGAGCGTCCACAGCCCAAGCGGGAGGAGCCTGAGTCCACAGCCCGGGAGGAGCCTGGCGACAGCCCAAGGGGAGGAGCCTGAGCGTCCACAGCCCAAGCGGAGACAGCCCAAGCGGGAGGAGCCAGAGCGTCCACAGCCCAAGCGGGAGGAGCCAGAGCGTCCACAGCCCAAGCGGGAGGAGCCACAGCGCGCCACAGCCCAAGCGGGAGGAGCCCAACATCCCACGCCTGAGTGGGGGGAGCCCGAACGTCCACAGCCCAAAAGGGAGGAGTCGGTCGTCCACAGCCCAAAAGGGAGGAGGTCGGGATGATGGCTGGGAGCTTTTTTTAAAGAACCTCGCGGCAGAGTTATGCCCTGGCTGTGGGGCTTATGGGCACACGTTAGCCATATGCCCCACCCAGTATGAAGAGGAGGAACTAGCGCCCAGACGGGGACCGCGAGCGTCCAGCGCCCAGACGGGGGACCGCGAGCATCCAGCGCCCAGACGGGGGGGGACCGCGAAAGCCCAGCGCCCAGACGGGGGACCGCGGGAATCCGAAGCCTGAGAGGCAGCTGTTCCCACCTTCACCAGCAGAGCAAGAATGCCTGCTGGTTTCCCCCATCACAACCAGCAGAGGAAGAATGCCTGCTGGTTTCCCCAGCACAACCAGCAGAGGAAGAATGCCTGCTGGTTTCCCCTCCGAGGCAGAGCCGCACCAGTCCCCTGCAATAGGGGCAGAGCCGCACCAGTCCCCTGCAAGAAAGGCAGAGCCGCACCAGTCCCCTGCAAGAGAGGCAGAGCCGCACCAGTCCCCTGCAAGAGAGGCAGAGCAGCACCAGTCCCCTGAAAAGGGGAGACTACACGCTGCTCCCACCTCCGTCGCCAGGAGACTACACACTGCTCCCACCTTCGTCGCCAGGAGACTACACGCTGCTCCCACCTTCGTCGCCAGGAGGAGACTGCTCCACCTTCGCGCTGCTCCCACCTTCACCGGCAGGAGCAGAGCAGCAGGAGCTGCCTCTGCCTCCGCCACCTTCACCGGCAGGAGCAGAGCAGCAGGGAGCTGCCTCTGCTTCCTCCACCGGCAGGAGCAGCAGCAGCAGGGCAGCCTCTGCCTCCGCCATGTCAACCAGCAGAGGGTGAATGCCTGCTGGGTCCCTGTCCACCAGCAGAGGGTGAATGCCTGCTGGGTTCCTGTCCACCAGCAGAGGGTGAATGCCTGCTGGGTCCCCGTCCCACCAGCAGAGGGTGAATGCCTGCTGGGTTCCTGTCCACCAGCAGAGGGTGAATACCTGCTGGGTCCCTTTCCACCAGCAGAGGATGAATACCTGCTGGGTCCCTTCCACCAGCAGAGGATGAATACCTGCTGGTATCACTTCCCCACCAGCAGAGGATGAATGCCGGCTGGTATCACTCCCCACCATCACGAGGAGAGGAGGGGCTGCCTCTGCCTCCATCACCATCAGGGGAGAGGAGCAGGAGCTGCCTCTCCCTTCACCAGAAGGATCAGGATTAGATGCTGGCGGTCCTCAGCAGCCCTTGCATAGAACCGCCCGGCCGCAGAGGTCGAGAAGAGGGCCAACACCCGCACCCCAGCTTGTCCTGACTCCTGCCCGCTTAAGCCCAAGGATGCCTGCCTCGCCGCCCAAGGATGCCTGCCTCGCTTCGCCCAAGGATGCCTGCCACGCTTCGCCCAAGGATGCTTGCCACGCTTCGCCCAAGGATGCCTGTCTGGCATCGCCTGGGGTTGCCAGCCGCTCCGCATCGCCTGGGGTTGCCAGCCGCCCGCGCATCGCCTGGGGTTGCCAGCCGCTCCGCATCGCCTGGGGTTGCCAGTACTCCGGCACGCCTGGGGCTGCCAGTTGCTCCACATCGCAGCAGGAAGTACTGGGCGGAACCCCACCAAGGGGAGCCGTTTCGCCACAAGAAGGTGGGGGGAGGTCAGGAGGCCTGCTCCCACTGCAGCAGTTTCGCTGCGGAGATCGTGGGGAGGTCAGGAGACCTGCTCCACTGCAGCAGTTTCACTGCGGAGATCGTGGGGAGGTCCGGAGACCTGCTCCCACTGCAGCACTTGCGCTGCGGAAGTACTGTGGTCGGAGCCCCACCAAGGGGAGCTACCGGCTATGAAGAAAGGGGAGAGGTCAGAGACCAGCATCCCCGCAGCAATTCGCTGCAGGCGTGGACCAGCAGGCTGTCAGCCGTGCCACTACCGGCAGGGGTGCTGACAGCATGGCCAGCCATGGGCCCACTGAAGCCTCCTTCCCAGCCCGAGACTTTGTCCTGGACTGCTGGATTTTAAGGGGAGGTGGCCGTTGAGGCCATGTGTGCTTTGCACAGGGGGGGTATATGGCAATGTGCCCCGCCCCTGTGTGCATATATGTGTTGTATGGTGCGTGCGTGTGTTAATGTTGGTGTATAGAGATTGGTACACGGGATATAAACGGGTCTGTATTTCACGTGTGATTTAAATTGTATGTTTGTATTTAGGCACGAGGAGGGCACAAATCACTTCACGTGCTGGTTAAAGGTAGTATGTGAGCATGGGGTTGCACAGAATTAATTCACGTGCTGGGATTCAAGTGAATAATTAATTAGTAATTGAATCCCAGCACAACAGTATATATAGATGCACATTTCTGTCACTCGGGGTTAGGTGTTCGGTGAGTGGAGAACGGGATTGGAGACGGAGGTAAAGATAATAATAGTAATAATAATAATAATAATAATAGTTAAATCTGCTCACCGTGTTTTGTCTGTGTAGTACGTTTTGTTTGTCTATTTATTTTGGCCTCAAGTGCCGTGTCCTGTGTTTTTGTTGTTTCAAACCTTTTATTTTCTGTTCTGTTTATTAAATGCTGAGCGAAAGCATTCGCTCAGCTTCACCAAACCACACATCTCTGTCTGTTTATTTCCTGCTTCTGGTCTGACGCCACCCACTCCGGCCGTCTTTGTGACATCCCCACAAACTTTGCTTTTGTGACCAGGACAGTGATATTTTGAAATTTACCTATTTTCCAGAACATTCCAGATAGATTCAGTGCTGAGTAAACTTGGAGTAACTTTTAGAACTTTCTAGAACTTTCCAGTAATATAAATAGTAGTATAAATACAGGGGCCTTAAGCCCACCAGTTCAGTTTAGTTCCAGCTGCCTAAGTGGATACATATCTGCATTTTTCTGAGATGGCATCAAGAGGCTGCAATGGTGGCATTCCTGATGGGTCTCCAAGGCGTTTTACCAAGTTTCCCTGCTATTTTTGCCTTTGGGACAGCAGGGACACCAAGGCGCACTACCAGAGGCGGGACTGGCCACAGCGGACCGAGTTCTCTGTGGGGAGGAACAACGTCAAGTGGGAGCCACTGGTGGACCCCCGGAAGGTGCTGATGCCACCACTGCACATCAAATTGGGCCTTATGAAACAATTTGTCAGAGCTCTAGATAAAGAGTCGGCAGCCTTCAAGTACCTTCAAGACTTCTTCCCGAAGCTGTCTGAGGCAAAGGTCAAAGCTGGTGTCTTCGTCGGACCACAGATAAAGAAGATCCTGGAGTGCAATGAATTCCCCAAGAAGCTCACTAGTAAGGAGAAAGCGGCTTGAAACAGCTTTGTCGCAGTGGTTCGGGGCTTCCTGGGCAATCACAAGGCCGAAAACTATGTGGAGCTGGTTGAGACTCTGGTGAAGAACTACGGCACAATGGGCTGTAGGATGTCCCTCAAAGTCCATATCCTTGATGCTCATCTTGATAAATTCAAGGAGAACATGGGAGCGTGCTGGGGAGGAGCAAGGCAAGCGCTTCCACCAGGATATACTGGACTTTGAACGCCGCTACCAAGGACAGTATAACGAGAACATGATGGGAGACTACATTTGGGGGCTGATTCGTGAAAGTGATTTACAGTATAATCGTAAATCTCAAAAACTACTCACTTCTAAATCTTTTGTAGTCATTTTTGTATTACTTTAGTATAAATACATGTTAATTTGGATTCATATGTTGTTTTTTTCTGACTTTATGTGAACGAAAAGACACAAATTAACCCGTTTTTCTCATTGGAAATAAGTAAATTTCAAAATATCACTGTCCTGGTCACAAAAGCAAAGTTTGTGGGGAATAATAGCCATTTTCTATACTTTTGAGGCATAAGCAATTAGGAAATAACACTTACTACCCAGGAACAAAAATTGTGTTACATAGTGTTATTTAATAAACAGGCTGAGCGCCGTTGCGCTTCAGTTTCACCCGCCATTCATTGTTTTGGTTTGTGTTCCTGGTCCATGACGTCACCACACCTGCACACGGCAAACCACTCTGTCACAAATGCTCTTAATCAACTGTGCAATAGAGGTCTTCACAGGTCCAAATTAATCAACCTGACCCGACCACAAACCGACAATTATTTACCCGACCCGACCAGATGTAAAATTCTTGTTATTAGACCCGGATCCGACCCGGCCTGAAAAAATGGTGGAACGCTTTTCCTTTCCCCAGCTTGGTATGACAAGAACATAAGAACGTTTACCTGTCTGCATACTACATGCCTTTTAAACCCAGGATAATTCTGGTTGCTCTTCTTTGCACTCTTTCTAGAGCAGCAATATCCTTTTTGTAACAAGGTGACCAGAACTCAACGCAATATTCTAGGTGAGGTCTTACTAATGCATTGTAAAGTTTTAACATTACTTCCCTTGATTTAAATTCAACACTTCTCACAATATATCCGAGCATCTTGTTGGCCTTTTTTATAGCTTCTCCACATTGTCTAGATGAAGACATTTCTGAGTCAACATAAACTCCTTGGTCTTTTTCATAGTTCCCTTCTTCAATTTCAGTATCTCCCATATGATATTTATAATGCACATTTTTATCGCCTGCATGCAATACTTTGCACTTTTCTCTATTAAATGTAATTTGCCATGTGTCTGCCCAGTTCTGAATGCTGTCTAGATCATTTTGAATGACCTTTGCTGCTGCAACGGTGTTTGCCACTCCTCCTATTTTTATGTTGTATGCAGATTTAACAAGTTTGCTTACTATACCAGAATCAAAGTCATTAATGTAGATTAGGAATAGCAAAGGACCTAATATTGATCCCTGTGGTACTCCACTGGTTACCTCGCTCCATTTTGAGGTTTCTCCTCTAATTAGTACTTTCTGTTTTCTACATGTTAACCACTCCCTAATCCATGTGCATGCATTTCCTTGAATCCCTACTGCGTTCAGTTTGAGAATTAATCTTTTATGCGGGACTTTGTCAAAAGTTTTCTGGAAATCTAAATAAACCATGTCGTATGCTTTGCAATTATTCATTTTCAATGTTGCATCCTCAAAAAAGTCAAGTAGGTTAGTTAGACACGATCTCCCTTTCCTAAGGGAGATCGTGTCTAAGTATATATGCACTGACTAGATACAGTATTAAAGCAGTGTTTGTTTCCAGTCAACCTGGAAATCTGGCTGAACTACAGACAGTGTTTATTCCATCATGAACCTACACAGAGGACTGTAAAATTAAATATATAATATATAACATTGTCAATGTAAAAAAACAAGTTTATCAGTACATCAGTACAGTACGCTGTACTGATGATCCCCAAAAAGGGCGAAACATGTTTGCAGCTACTGTTTTTTGACTTTTAAAACGCTGTGAATGTAGAAGCCGTTAGGCAACTTTCACGCGATTTGATTGGCTCTTGTAATGCTTTATTTGCATATCTCCCTACATATATGTATATTCCCGATTCTGGAACTGCATTTGTGCCAAATAAAAATGTGAGAAATGTCATCCGTGTGTGTGTGTGTGTGTGTGTGTGTGTGTGTGTGTGTGCGTGTGTGCGTGCGTGCGTGTGTGTGTGTCCATCTGTCTGCAGTTATTGTTCTTATACAGTTCTACGGTTATGCGCCATACAGCGCTGTGAACATGGGTTATATTTTCTGTACTCTTAAGGATAGTTCATACACTAGTACAGGGTGGTCCGTCAGACCCGTCCACTAACTCATGTGTGTTCGTGGGTTGCTTTGAGCTCCCTATGAGGTATTCGGATACAAATAAGCCCTGTATAAAGCAAATTTGATATAAATCATATGCAAAGTTGGAAATGTACGCATTTTTTCAGTATCAAACAATAATAATGAGAAAGCATCTTCGAATTCAATTAGATAAGTAATTTATCCAGGCCAAATCACAATTGTGACGTTATTTATTTTATTTACATACAATTACTCATTTATATAGTTGGGTTTTTTACTGGACCAATCTAGGTAAAGCAGCAGTGTGTCCCCTACCTGGGCTGGAACTCGTGCCCTTCCAGGTCAAGAGCACAGTGCTCTAACCACTACTCCACATATGCTACAAGTGAAGAAGCACTAATGTCTCATTGTATAACAATTTTTTTTTTTTTTTTTTTTTTTTTTTTTTTACATGAAACGTACTTTTGTATATGCTCTGGATAAAAGCATCAGCCAAATCAATTAATATGACATGTTTTTCTGGCTTGCTATTTATTCACTTAATTTATTTATACATTTATAATATAAACATTCATTTCTACATTTATTTATTTAAAAACATTTATTTCTACCTAATAAATTATTCCTTTATTTATTTTTAATTAAATGAGGAACTACAATTTATCAGAGATCAGAGATTTAGACAAGGAAGCTACATGCCACTCTTGTGAACAATTCCATTCTATGGTATCTACCAAACAGGAAACTAGATATTTTCAAACAGGAAATAGAGCATTTCTAGAATCGAGCAGCACCTTCAGGTTTTCAGCAAAAGCTGGTCTGGCATGGATGTAAGCTTAACAAATGAACACATTTCAACAACTGTGCAGTGGCGCAGCAGGCTAAGGCCGTGTGCTCTTCAAGGACTTTTTTTTCCTGTGATATGTGCTGTTTTAAAACATAAATACATTGTTTAATATAAATGGTGTGGATATCAAACTGCTTGCGTTCCCTGGTTTATTTTGACGTTGACCAACATGTGGAATCACACAACTGGTAGATGTCCAGTTATTTAGCTTTTCTGTTTGAAAACTCGCTACACACTCTTAAAAAGTAAAAGGAAGAAGAAGAAGAAGAATTTCACCTTAGTTTGACGACTTATATCTCATTGTGTATAAGAGGTATTTATGTTTTTTTCACATTTGATGTAAGAACGTTTCAGACTTTTGATACTGGTACATATTGTAATTCTAAGTGATTTAGTTTTGCTGCTGCAACATGGTGAAAACAGCAGAACTCTTGGAGCTGTATAGAGACTCTCGGTAGTTTCAAACAAGTTTTTCTAACTTGTACCTGATCTACCGTTCCTCTCAATGACTAATAGGCTACCGGTGTACTATGGGCTATATATTTTTTAACATGATTTTTTTTTTTTTTTTAAATACTTGGGCAGGCCTATACAAATGTCAATTGCTCTGGATAAAAACATCAACCAAATCAATTAATGACATGTATTTTCCTGGCTTGCCATTTGTTAATTTATGTAAGTTTAAAAATCAAATACATTTCAACAGCTACCCAGAGGCGCAGCGGGTTGTAAGTTTGAACCTAAGGATTTTTTTTTTATGCAATAAGTGCTGATTCAAAACATAAATAAATAGCTTAGTGTAACTGGTATATAGTGTAACTGGTATGAATATCAAAGTGCTTGCGTTCCCTGGTACTGCTGATTTTAAAACCGGAAGCTGGAGATTTTGTGTCGCGCAGATCCTTTTCAGTGCAAACTCGTCAAGTACAGATGTAAGCATCAAAATTGGAAGAATTCCAACAGCTGACCAGTGGCGCATCAGGCTAAAGCATGTCTGTATCAGCGTAGAATTCTCATGCTGCATGAAAATACAATTTGTCATGTCATTGCCAGTAACAAACCCACATTCGAGCACTTAAATTAATCTTATGGGTTTCATTTTAGTAAATGCCTTGATAAATCTGTCTCTATGTCTCTGAAAGAGTGTAGCCAAGATACGGTCAACTGTGGACATGGAACAAATCAGGAATACAGAAGAAACTGGATGTATCTGGTCACTGACAAAGCATACAATCTTCACTCACATGCGTGCAATTTTCAAGCCTCCCAATGAGGAATGAACTTAACGAAGGAAATCTACTGTAAAACTTCAATTCACTGGTACTGACATTACAAGTCAAGACCTACCAACTGTGAATTTCAATTCCATGACCTTCTAGTGAGCTTCAATACCAAGCAGATTAACAAGCTGTTCAGCTCCTGGTTAGAAGCTCTCTCTTTGTCAGGTGAAAAAGAAAAAGGCTTCCTAATGTGCCTTTCAGTTAAATAGCTTTGGAGGCAACACTGACCTAGAACTACTGGTATAAAAAAAGAAGATTGCAGAGGAGAATGCCTCCATCAATCATTAATCAAATCGTTTAAAAAAATGAAAAAGGTAACCTCTCTTTTTTATAACACAAATGGCCTTCTGTTTCTTGTAAGCTAATTTGCTTCACACACCATTAACTCCTCCCCCCAATTAAATCACCTGCTAACGGCTAAGGGCTGTGATTAAGTTTCAGGAAAATTGACATGTTGTGACATTTTCTGCATGCTGCACACCGGAGATGCATCTGCAGGGTGTGCTGACCTGAGAAAACAAAGGGAGACAGTTACTGCTGAGCTATCACAGGCCATCAGGGCGCTTTTAAACAGCACTTAGTAACTTTTTTTCAGTCGTCTTTCAAACAAGATGCTGCAAGTCTGTGCCAAGGGAGGAGCTCTCCTCTTTCTTTCTTTCTTTCTTTCTTTCTTTCTCTTTCTTTCTTTCTTTCTTTTGTTTCTCTCCTTTCATTATTTCTCTCTTTCTTTCTTTTTTGTGTTTCTTTCTTTTTTGTGTTTCTTTCTCTCCTTTCATTATTTCTCGTTCTTTCTTTCTTTCTTTCTTTCTTTCTTTCTTTCTCGCCTTTCATTATTTATCTTTCTTTCTCTTTCTTTCTTTCTCTCCTTTCATTATTTCTCTTTCTTTCTTTCTTTTTAAAGGTTCTGGGTTCTGTAGCTTCAACATTGGCCTTTCACTTTTCCAGTCTTTCCTACTCTACCTTTGTATGGACAGAGAGTAGCTGAGGCTGGCCCAGCTGAAAGGTCACACAAAAACAGAGGTAGCAAACTATGATTGTAGTAATATTATTCTGAAAAATCCACTTGACCCTGTCCTTTTTCATTATGACATGGGTTTACAACAAATTTCTAAATAATGTGCCAGTGGCTGTCAGGGAAGAACACAGATGCTAATGTACTTTGAGATTTTTTTAGGTGTTTTTGTTTATTTTCATGACATTGCAAGCACAACCCAAACTGGAAGTTGTGAGACTTGCAAGGGTGGAACGATGTGACACAGCGCAGAAAAAGAGACTTACCACAGGTCGCCCTCTCAAGCAATGCTTCCTGTCCAGGGACACCTGTCTATTAAAGAATTAAATTAAAGGAAAATTTTAAGGGAAAACCAAAATGCTGAAATTGATTAGGTACTAATTAAATGGAATACAAAATGTTAATTACTCAATCCTAAACAATGTGGCTGTTCAGTTTCCCTTGTTTACGCACTTAATAACATAAGAACATAAGAAAGTTTACAAATGAGAGGAGGCCATTCAGTCCATCTTGCTTGTTTGGTTGTTAGTAACTTATTGATCCCAGAATCTCATCAAGCAGCTTCTTGAAGGATCCCAGGGTGTCAGCTTCAACAACATTACTGGGGAGTTGGTTCCAGACCCTCACAATTCTCTGTGTAAAAAAGTGCCTCCTATTTTCTGTTCTGAATGCCCCTTTATCTAATCTCCATTTGTGACCCCTGGTCCTTGTTTCTTTTTTCAGGTCAAAGAAGGTTGACACTGTCTATACCTTTTAGGATTTTGAATGTTTGAATCAGATCACCGCGTAGTCTTCTTTGTTCAAGACTGAATAGATTCAATTCTTTTAGCCTGTCTGCATACGACATGCCTTTTAAACCCAGGATAATTCTGGTTGCTCTTCTTTGCACTCTTTCTAGAGCAGCAATATCCTTTTTGTAACAAGGTGACCAGAACTGAACACAATATTCTAGGTGAGGTCTTACTAATGCATTGTAGAGTTTTAACATTACTTCCCTTGATTTAAATTCAACACTTCTCACAATATATCCGAGCATCTTGTTAGCCTTTTTTATACCTTCCCCAAATTGTCTAGATGAAGACATTTCTGAGTCAACATAAACTCCTAGGTCTTTTTCATAGTTCCCTTCTTCAATTTCACTATCTCCCATATGATATTTATAATGCACATTTGTATTGCCCGCATGCAATACTTTACACTTTTCTCTATTAAATTTCATTTGCCATGTGTCTGCCCATTTCTGAATGCTGTCTAGATCATTTTGAATGACCTTTGCTGCTTCAACAGTGTTTGCCACTCCTCCTATTTTTGTGTCGTCTGCAAATTTAACGAGTTTGCTTACTATACCAGAATCTAAATCATTAATGTAGATTAGGAATAGCAGAGGACCTAATACTGATCCCTGTGGTACTCCACTGGTTACCTCACTCCATTTTGAGGTTTCTCCTCTAATCAGTACTTTCTGTTTTCTACCTGTTAACCACTCCCTAATCCATGTGCATGCATTTCCTTGAATCCCTACTGCGTTCAGTTTGAGAATTAATCTTTTGTGCGGGACTTTGTCAAAAGCTTTCTGAAAATCTAAATAAACCATGTCGTATGCTTTGCAGTTATCCATTTTCAATGTTGCTTCCTCAAAAAAGTCAAGTAGGTTAGTTAGACACGATCTCCCTTTCCGAAAACCATGCTGGCTGTCCATTGTTACCATATAGGTAATTTTCCATTTTGGATCTTATTATAGTTTCCATAAGTTTACATATATTCAGGCTTATTGGTCTGTAGTTACCTGGTTCGGTTTTGTCTCCCTTTTTGTGGATCGGTATTACGTTTGCTATTTTCCAGTCTGCCGGTACAACCCGTGTCAAGAGACTGTTGCATGATCTTGGTTAGCGGTTTGTAAATAACTTCTTTCATTTCTTTGAGTACTATTGGGAGGATCTCATCTGGCCCAGGGGATTTGTTTATTTTAAGAGCTCCTAGTCCCTTTAACACTTCTGCCTCTGTTATGCTAAAGTTATTTAAAATTGGATAGGAACAGGTCGACATGTGGGGCATGTTGTTCGTGTCCTCCTTTGTAAAACCTGTGAAAAGTAATCATTTAATATATTTGCTATTTTTTTTTTCTTCATCTATGATTTTGCCATTTGTATCTCTTAGACATTTAACCTCCTCTTTGAATGTTCTCTTGCTGTTATAATATTGGAAAAATATTTTGGAATTGGTTTTAGCCCCATTAGCAATATTGATTTCTATCTCTCTCTTGGCCTTTCTAACTTCCTTTTTGACTTGTGTTTGCAGTTCCAAGTACTCTTTCTGTGTACTTTGTTTTTGGTCCCTTTTAAATGCTCTGTAAAGTGCCTTTTTTCACTGAATATTTTTTTTTAATTGATCTATTAAACCATTTTGGTCATTTTGTTTTAGATTTAGATTTGTCTACTTTTGGGATGTAATTGTTTTGTGCCTCTAGTACTACATTTTTAAAAAACAGCCATCCTTTTTCTGTGAATGTTTTCTCTATTTTACTCCAATCTACTTCTGTTAGTCTCTGTTTCATACCTTCATTGTTTGCTTTTCTAAAATTGTAAACCTTAGCTTTAGTCATTACTTTTGGGGTTTTAAAAAATATTTCAAATGAGACCATGTTGTGGTCTGAGTTTGCCAATGGCTCTCTGACCTCTGTTTTAGTTATTCTGTCTTCATTATTTGAAAAGACTAAATCAAGGCATGCCTCCCCTCTAGTCGGTGCCTTGACAAATTGCGTTAGGAAGCAGTCATTTGTCATTTCCACCATTTCAATTTCGTCCGTCGTGCCCCCCCATCGGGTTTCCCATTTTATATGGGAGAAGTTGAAATCCCCCATTAGTATGGCTTCTCCTTTTCTACACGCATTTCGAATGTCATTGTACAACAGATTATTTTGCTCAGCATCTGAATTTGGCGGTCTATAGCCTGCTCCTATTATTATGCCCTTTGAATTTGTGTCCATTATTCTGACCCATATTGATTGTGCATTGTTTTCTTTGTCCTGATTTAACACCTGGGTTTCAAGACTATTTCTTATGTATAGCGCTACCCCTCCGCCTCTTCTGTTCTGCCTGTCATTCCTATAAAGTGTGTACCCACTAATATTATATTCGTCTCCATCACTCTCAGAGAACCAAGTTTCTGTAACACCTATCACATCGTAGTTACTTGTTAGTGCAGTAGCTTCAAGTTCTAACATTTTGTTTCTGAGACTTCTAGCATTAAGATAAATACATTTAATAGTGGTCTTACCTGAGTTGTTGCCCTTGTTTTGATGTGGTCTCCCTTCAGTTTTTTTGTTTTCTCCCCCCTTCCTTTCTAGTTTAAATGCTTCTGGACCTCCTCAAGGATCCTTTCTCCGAGTAGATTGGTTCCCTTTCTGTTTAAGTGCAGTCCGAGTAGCGATCAATAAAAATTAGACAGTGCTATGTAATACAGAACCTGTTAGGATCAAACTCACTAAACTGTGTTTTGTGTAACTTAGCACGTTTTTCTTTACAGACTGAACCTTATTTGAATATAACTTTACAGCTTTTTTAGATATCATATCTTTATATAGCTGGTCCCTTTATACTAACGCGGCCAAAGGACAAATAAGATAGAAGATATTCGACTGACAATTTGATCTGGTATTGGAAGCGCCTAAAATATGCTTGATGCTTACATGATTTGATCTAAGGTTAAAGTGAGTTCCCTGCCAGAGCCAACACTTTGCTTAATTTAAGAGGAAGACTTGGACTGGATCAAAGTGCTTGTCAATGGGATTCTTATTATCACCCATGAAGAGTATTTGATCTAATGCTGTATGTTGTAATAAATCTACCCTTGATCCAATCACCAGGAGAGATGGTGTTCCACTGGAGAGCTGGGCCCAGGCACATGCAGGGGATAGTGGTTTCAACTGTGCATAATGCATCAGAGATTATATCAGTTCCTAACTCCTTAAGTGTTGCAGATGCTCCACACTTTCAAGCAGTTCCTCGTTCTGTGCTTACTCTCTGCCTGTCAGTTTACAGCCACGCTCAGGTTCATTGGCCATGTTGTGTTTCCACGCTAGAATACTTTTTTTTTTCTAAAGGGATTGGGATTTTTACATTTTGAATTTGCGGGTGCTTCAATTTACCCATGATCAAACCACAGACCTTCTGATTTCCAGCCTTATCATGTGAGCTAAAAGAGCTGAGAGAAACATTAACAAGTCATCTCTACTGTTTATGGACATTTCGTTATGCACATGGAAACCTAACATGTAGTAGCAAATAGGGTATTAACAATTCCTTTAAGAACAAAACTGCAAATGATATAACATGTATGTATTATATATTACTGTGACAGAGATCGAATGACGCTTGGTGTTAGATCTCCCTCCCGACCTGCGAGGGCGCTAGGTAAAGGGAACCCTGGACTAAAAGGCATGACAATTTATTCCCGTGGGTAGGTGGAAGTTGGCCGGCTAGAAAACGGACGGAGCGAGGGAGGGTATAAAATATGGGCATAGCAAAGTAATCTGTTCCTTTGTCAATGGTTAGAAAACAACCAAAAGGAGACCCTGCATCAAGTGAAAACTGTGAGTGTTGTGTTTGTTAGTCTGTCGTGGTTTTGTTTGTGTCGTTTAAAGACTACTAACACTATCTGGAGCTGCAGCCGCAGGCCAGCAACAAACCCGGACACCAGAACTTCCCTGTTTCACAACGTACTGTCTTTTCACCACGAGCACTAATCTCACTGTGGCAGAGTGGTGAATACGTGCAGGTGAGTGCAGTGCAGAGTAATCACACAAACAACGTTTGGTACAGGTGCAAGGGTGTTTATTTTATTCAGAAAATGTCCAGAGCCTTAAGGCAAACCTGCAAATAATAACACTGTAGGAAGTGGTACAGCGGCGTGTATCACTCCGTTTTATAAGCCAACGGGTTTGACCCGTAACCCAAAAGTCCTGTTTCGTCACCCACATAAAACACAAAACACAGACACAATTTAGACAGTGCGTGATTTTGGTGTTAGTGGTGCAAACAAAGACAGTTCCTGCAGTGGAAAAGTGAGTGCTGAGGTCCGGGTTTTCGCTGCCCTGCGGCTGCAGCTCCGGATTGTGCTCAGTATTCTTTTAGTGAGAAAATAACACAAAAGACACACAGTGTTAAGACACAGACAAGACACACTCACGGTTAGTTTCCACAATACAGGCTCCTTCTCGGCTATGTAATTTAACCATCTACAAAGGAACAGATCACTCAAGCCATGCCCCCTATTTATACCCTCGCCCCTGACCCCGAGGTTAACGAGCGCATCCGCTCCTCCAGTCCTCGGATGCCACGCCGCTTACCGTCCGGGTCAATGAGCTTGGGTGCCGTAGCTCTGCCCCCTTCCTAAATGACCGACTTCCACCTACCCTACGGAATAAATTGTCGTGCCATTTAATTAAGGGTACTCTGTTCCTCTTGCACCGTGCCCTCACAGGTCGAGAGGGAGATCTACCACCAAGAGTCATTCGATCTCTGTCACACTCACCCACTAAATAAACACTGTGTTTGTGTTCTGTGTTACGTGTGGGTGAGGAAAGAACCTGGACTTCTGGTTTCGGGTCAAACCCGCGGATTACAAACGGAGTGATAGACGCCACTGTATCACTTCCATCATTTATTATTTACAGGTGTTTGCCTTAAGGCTCTGGACATTGTTACTTATTTTCAATAAACACCCTTGCACCTGGAAACCATTGTCTGTCTGTTTCTGTATCCACCCTGCACTGCACGCACCTGTAATCAGGCACCACTTTGCCACAATTACATATATATAATAAGACCATTACTGAGGTAATTGCAGTACACATTATATAAGAGCATAAGAACGTTTACAAACGAGAGGAGGTTATTCAGCCCATCTTGCTTGTTTGGTAGCTTATTGATCCCAGAATCTCATCAAGCAGCTTCTTGAAGGATCCCAGGGTGTCAGCTTCAACAACATTACTGGGAGTTGGTTCCAGACTTGCACAATTCTGTGTGTATAACCAGTGCCTCCTAGTAACACTAAAATTTTTATTTGTGCTGTCTGTTCCATTTAAAGGATACACAAAGTCACCGCTGCCTGATTCATTTGTTTCAGCAGCCTGTATGCAGTCTTTGTCTCAACAATGAAGTTGCTTCAGTATATGTCAGGTGCTGACATCAGGATACCAAGATTACGACAGTATTTTTTGTTTGTTTTTGTTTTTGTGCACTTACAATATGTTTGGAAGAAACTGCATTCAAATAAGAGTAACACTTTACATAAAGTGCCTCGAATTACTGTGACTTTGCATAGTAGTTATATAGGTTATAGTATACAAAAAAGTCTACACATGAAGTACATATGCATAATAACACTGTAATTATATGTAAGTACCCATGTATTTACTAAGTAACTGCAATGTAAATACACAATAATTAGGGACATTTAATGTAAAGTGTTATCAAAATAAGTTTGCAAAATTGCTTTAAAAAGCAATGACAATAATGTCAGAACAGTTCATGAATATAAGAAAAACCAATACACTGACTATAAAAATCATATTCAAAATTTCTGTTCAGCTACTGAACCTATGCAGGTAAAATTGGTTGAGCCATAGCATTCTCTGTATATACTGGGTGTTTGAACAAGCTTGTTCTATCAGGCAATCACTCAACGCACCACATACAGACGTGCTCAAATTTGTTGGTACCCCTCCACAAAAAACAAAGAATGCACAATTTTCTCTGAAATAACTTGAAACTGACAAAAGTAATTGGCATCCACCATTGTTTATTCCATATTTAATAGAAATCAGACTTTGCTTTTTGATTTTTATTCAACATAATATTGTAAATAATAAAACAAATGAAAATGGCATGGACAAAAATGATGGGACCACTAACCTAATATTTTTGTTGCACGACCTTTAGAGGCAATCACTGCAATCAAACGTTTTTCTGTAGCTCTCAATGAGACTTCTGCACCTGTTAACAGGTAGTTTGGCCCACTCTTCCTGAGCAAACTGCTCCAGCTGTCTCAGGTTTGATGGGTGCCTTCTCCAGACTGCAAGTTTCAGCTCTTTCCGTAGATGTTCGGTGGGACTCAGATCAGGACTCATAGAAGGCCACTTCAGAATAGTCCAATGTTTTGTTCTTATCCATTCTTGGGTGCTTTTAGCTGTGTGTTTTGGGTCATTATCCTGTTGGAGGACCCATGACCTGACTGAGACAGAGCTTTCTGACACTGGGCAGTCGTTTCCTCCAGAAAGACTTGATAGTCTTTAGATTTCATTGTGCCCTGCACAGATTCAAGGCACCCTGTGCCAGGCAGCAAAGCAGCCCCAAAACATAACCGAGCCTCCTCCATGTTTCACTGTAGGTATGGTGTTCTTTTCTTTGAAAGCTTCATTTTTTTCGTCTGTGAACATAGAGCTGATGTGACTTGCCAAAAAGCTCCAGTTTTGACTCATCTGTCCAAAGGACATTCTCCCAGAAGGATTGTGGCTTGTCAATATGCATTTGAGCAAATTCCAGTCTGGCATTTTTATGTTTTTCTTTCAAAAGTGGAGTCCTCTTGGGTCTTCTTCCATGGAGCCCACTTTCGCTCATAAAGCGTTTGGATGGTGCGATCAGAAACTGGCGTACCTTCACCTTGGAGTTCAGCTTGTATCTCTTTGGCAGTTATCCTTGGTTCTTTTTCTACTATTCGCACTATCCTTCTGTTCAATCTGGGGGTCGATTTTCCTCTTGCGGCCGCACCTCTAGGAGGTTGGCTACAGTTCCATGGACCTTAAACTTCTTAATAATATTTGCAGCTGTTGTCACAGGAACATCAAGCTGCTTGGAGATGGTCTTATAGCCTTTACCATGCTTGTCTATTATTTTCTTTCTGATCTCCTCAGACAACTCTCTCCTTTGCTTTCTCTGGTCCATGTTCAGTGTGGTGCACACAATGATACCAAACAGCACAGTGACTACTTTTCTCCATTTAAATAGGCTGAATGACTGATTACAAGATTGGAGACATGTGTGATACTAATTAAAGAAACTAATTAGTTTGAAATATCACTATAATCCAATTATTTATTATCTTTTCTAAGGGGTACCAACAAATGTGTCCAGGCCATTTTAGAATATCTTTGTAGAATAAGCAATAATTCATCTCTTTTCACAGCTTCTTTGCTTTATTCTTTGACATACCAAAGGCATGCAAGTATACATGATAAAATAGCTTTTAATTTCATCACTTTTCAGGAGGAATGAAGCATTATTCCAATGAGCTGTAAGGGTACCAACAAATTTGAGCACGTCTGTAGTTATTTATAAGCATTTGCACTGGTTAGATGCAAAACACAGCTGGCTTTTTTATTTGTTAGCCTTTAGTTTGAATTCCTTACCTGTGTAAAGTTATTCAAATCTTTTTTTCAAAACAAACATTCAAAGAACACCCACTAATAAAACAAAACAATTGAACAGTATTCGAACAGAATTCAAATAATATTACAGCAGTGGCAATTAACTAATCTAAATATTCAGATTTGGGGTGTTTCAAATTCCATATGAAATACATTTCGACAGATAACACACACCTTTTTAAAACTGTGAAATTACTATCACTCGTTTGTGTCTTCTCCACCTAGACATTCTGTCAAAAATATATTCACAGATCATCTAAATAAATGATTTAACAAATAAATTATTTCACTAATGAAAGCTTCAGTCTAAATACATTTGCATAGTCCAAACTAAAACATCTTCAAGAATGAAGGTCCACCCCTTGATTCTAAGGCTTTCATCTCATGTTATAGAAGAATGCATCAGGACCAATTGTATTTGTGTGTGTGTGTGTGTGTGTGTGTGTGTTTGTGTTTGTACATTTTAAAAGGAAAGTAGGTTCTAAGGCATGAATGCTGACATCTCAAGGTGAAAAGCTCATTATATTTTCAAATATCTTTCTGGTTTTGATTAAGAATTCAAAGCTTTTAGAACGTAGGGCTCCTAAATGAAGGCTTGAGATATCAGTGGCTATCAGTCTCTTGGCAACCCTTCTTCCCATATAGGGTAAATCCAATCAGAGGTACACAGGGTAGACTTTGGGAAGAAAGAAATGGCTGAGTAATTGAAATGAATGGCAACAGTTTTCTATATGAAGAAAGGCCTTGTATCCTTCGTTACAGCTGAAAGTCAAGTTTAAGTGGATTTATATATTTATTTACTTATTTATCGTTTTATTTTAAGAGTCTCCAATTCTTTCCCCCCTGTTTTTCTTCTGAATTTGTAACATTCCCTTTATTATTATTATTATTATTATTATTATTTATTTCTTAGCAGATTTTTATCCA
Organism: Huso huso; assembly: GCA_036884735.1. Lineage (NCBI taxonomy): Eukaryota > Metazoa > Chordata > Actinopteri > Acipenseriformes > Acipenseridae > Huso > Huso huso. The sequence continues at coordinate 2,523,660 of CM072662.1, read as the reverse complement.
GGGCGACTTACAATTGTTACAAGATATCACATTATTTTTACATACAATTACCCATTTATACAGTTGGGTTTTTACTGGAGCAATCTAGGTAAAGTACCTTGCTCAAGGGTACAACAGCAGTGTCCCCACCAGGGATTGAACCTACGACCCTCCGGTCAAGAGTCCAGAGCCCTACTTTCCCTACGAGCCCTACTTTCCCTTTCCCAGGAAAATCCCCACAACAGTGCAGGGGAAGTGCAAGTCAGTGGGTGCTCTCTCCAGTCCCACTGCCCAGCCAATCGTCTCATTAAAGTGTGACGGCGCATGTCTGTTACCAGAATGCAAAATTCTTTAGTCTACCTGTCTCTGGCCAGTAGGGGCAGCTCTGTGGAGTTGGCCTCCCTACAAACAGCACAAACATTGAGTCATATATCTTTCGTTTGTGCTACGTTTGTGCCAGTTTGTGCCGTTGAAACAAACGTTTGTGCCACTATAGTTTTTAAGATATTAACAATGTTTTTTTAGGCAGTGACGTCACTCAGCCCCCCTACAATACCGGAATTGAAAAAAACTTGTCTCATTCGTTTGTGCTACGTTTGTGCCAGTTTGTTATTATTATTATTATTATTATTATTATTATTATAAAAACATATATGAATAAATGAATAAAACATTTGGCACACAACTTCTCAGCCACAGGCAATTCTTTATTTTTGCCAATCTAAATACTCTAGCTCAGTTTTTATCTATTTCCTTTGCGTTTTATAAACGTGTCCCTTTTCAATAAATATGATTTATTTTCTGCTATATGCATGCATTCAATGAAACCTTGAAAGGGCCTAAAACATTCATTTTTTTTATTATTATTACGCACTGTTCAATAATATGCATTCTCAATTGGCATTTCATTTTCAATGTGACATGGTTCCATTAATCGGCTGCCTTTATACTATTATAGATGCAATAAAGAAGGAATTCCTGGAACAGCAGACGTTTTAGTAAAGCGTTTAAACACGTGTGCAAACGTGCTGCAGAGGCAGCCAAGGCAATCGACTGCACATATTGAAAATTAATCAAACTGTCCACCCTAACTAGTGAATACTAGGAGTTATAATATAGTGTATATGTTACATTTTATCACTTAATAAAAAGGGCTTCTGTTTTAATATTTTGTCTGGTGTCTTCTTGAGGTAACAATAGCAAAAAACTGCGCGAGAAAGTAATTTTTATTATAGTCTGTAGGTGTTCAACAGTTACAGAATAAAACATACATTGTTCAGAATAAAACATACATTGTAAAACTGAGTTTTCAGCTTCATGTCCTTGAGCCATGTGGTTGTGCTGCTGCTTGGTTACTGCAGTAATTCAGATGAAAAGTGCCACGTATTAAACAACACTTTATACAGAATTGTGGCAACGTGGCCACGCCCTTGTGCGTAGTTTGTGTTATATGTTGTATGTTAAGTGTTGCGTGTAAATGTTGGTGTATAGAGATGGTACACGGGATATAAACGGGTCTGTGTTTCACGTGTATTTAAAAATGTAGATTTGTATTTAACCACGAGGTTGCACGTAATTAATTCAAGTGCTGGGATTCAAGTGAATAATTAATTAGTAATTGAATCCCAGCACAACAGTATATATAGATGCACATTTCACTCACTCGGGGTTGGGTGTTCAGTGAGTGGAGAACGGGATTGGAGACGGAGGTAATAATAATAATAATAATAATAATAATAATAATAATAATAGTTAAAAATAGAAGCTCACCGTGTTTTGTCTGTGTAGTCCGTTTTTGTTTGTCTGTTTATTTTGGCTACCAGTGCCGTGCCCTGTGTTTTGTTTGTACAACCTTTTTATTTTCTGTTCTCTCTTGTTTTGTTTATTAAATGCTGAGCACAACCAAGTGCTCCGCTTCACCAACCTCGCTGTCTCTGTCTGTCTGTTTCTTCCGGGTCTGACGGTGTCACTACTCAGCCAGCCTTGTGACAAGAATACATTGATTCATTTTAAGAAATATAAAACAGCCACAGAACCAGTACCTTCTGTAGAAAGACCAGCATTACAAAGGTTTATAAAGCCGTACTAAAAAAGTACAACAGTACCACAGAAGTACTACAGAACAAGTACCACAAAAGTACTTTAGTTTTCTATAGAATCTGTCAAAAATCATTTGAAATCTTACTTTTGAGCAAGTACCCATTTTTGCTTGTGCCTTTAATCAGTTTAACAAAGATAAGAAAATACCGGGGGCATTGTTTACCATTATTGTATCTTGTTTATTTAATATAATACCAAAGGGAAACTTGGTGTCTTTAATTGTCTTTAAAATAGTTTCCGCTTTAGTGTTATTTAAAAGCATTTAGACATCTGAAGCACAGCAGTCTAAGAGATCCAGGACAAAAAGCACTCAGTCAGAAAATCATGAAAACAATGGAAACAGTGTGCAAACAAACGTTTCAACTTTAACAGTCTTCTTTGTGTTACAATGATAAGAGGATGGATGTAGAAACGGTTATCACACCCGTTTCTTTTAGTTTATCTATAGTATTTTGGTAAGACCGTATAAAGGCTAATAATTAATCAGTGTAATAATAGAGTAACAACAGAGGAACGAAGAAGAAGAAGAAGATTACCATTCATTAGCGCTGGGTCAGCTGGTTAGTGCTATGTTACCAGAGTATCTCTTTAAGACAGTGCATGTTGGGAAGGGGGGTGTGAACAGCACTAGGGAAGTAATTGTACATATTGGGGTTTTTCACATAATATCAGTGTTCATAATGTACATGCACTAAGGCAAGAGGACTGAATAATAATAAGTAGAACTTGAAAAACTTGAGATGCACAAAAAAGCAAAAAGAACGCATCATTGTCTATGCATCCTCAATGTACACTTGTTTCAGATTCATTACACTATGAAACAGTAAGTGAATAAGAGGACACACTTTTTCTATACTTCTCAAAAAAAATGTGTTAGAATCTCGATCTGACCGGAATAAAGCTATGCTGTTGATAAAGAAAGACTGGATTTTCTTCCATTGCTATTCATATTTATTTTGTTAGTATTCACTTGTGTAAACAGCGTCGCTTACCAAGTGACATATTCTTATCAAAGAAGTGCCAATACATATTGAAGGAAAGCAGCAGTAACATTAATTTTGCAGCACTGACCAGCACAAACGACACAAGTTTGGTTCAATTCTGTTACTGTAGGGTTGCTGAGTGACATCACTGCCCTAAAAAATATTATTAATATCTCAGAAACAATAATAGCAAAAACGTTGGTTTCAATGGCACAAACGTAGCACAATGAATGATATATGACTCAACATTTGTGCTTTTTGTAGGGGTGGGCAACTTCATGGAGCTAGTAGGGGCCGCTACTGAAACTGTCCCTGCAGCTTTGATTTTTCCTACCCAACCTGTGGCCGTGCCAAGCCAATGGAACCCCCACTTCTACAGCATATTTAGTGGTGTCTGTTGAGGCTCCACCTGGAGACTGTTGTGCATCACGACCAGCTAGACGAGAGAGAAATTCAATTCTGTCGTCCGGTCATCTTCGATCGCCAGACATTCGCACCACTAGAGACAAGAAATGTCCCTCTTCTCCAGACTCTCTTCAGAGCCCTCATGTCCTTTTCTAGCGTGGATATCAAAACTGAACACAACATTCCAGATGTGATCTCACCAGGGCATTTATATGAATCTTGCTCTTAATTGCCCTTGATCTACACTGTTTGCTACTTAACCAAGCATTCCATTAGCCTATTTAATTACCTATCAAGGTTTTTTTTTTTAATTGCCTGTGTATCACACCCTTACAGAGCCACCCAGCATATTTATTTTGCCCTCCCAGAGGCTGTCTGCATATTGATTACAAAGTCACTTGGTCAATTCACCCTGTTATTGCAGAGAAACCATTCATTGCAGAGCACTGACTACAGGGAGGCAGAGACACCAAGTTGTAACGATCACTCTGCACAACTGAGAAGCAGTTGCACTGTCCTCCCTAAGGAGATACTACTGGCCCTATTCCTATAGCTAAATAAGTCAGCAAGAGTGACAGACAGCAAAAGCAGGGACGTCAGAGGTGTCAATTTCACGAACAATCGGTTTATTATTGTGAACAATAATGTCAACAACTGAAAAAATGAACAAATGAATGAAATGAATAATGATAAGAAAGGAATTCAAATAATTGCAGGTAACAGGTAAGAAAAGCTGGTACAGATAAGTATGTAGGGACAAACAGAAGGCTAAACAGTATCACCAAATAGAAATGAATGAATTTAACAGTCTCTGTGGCAATGGTGGGAGAATGACAGGTAGGTCCAACAAGTCCAGTAATAGCAGGGTAATTGAAATCCATACAAAGTAACAAAATAACAAAGTAACAGAAAAAATACAGGAAACAAAGTATCAAATTAAAGTAGAAAAATCCAAACAAAAAAACCTTCTTCATGATCTCACCCACAAATAAGGCAGTCCAGCAAAGTGTCCCGAAATGATGGTGATTATAGAAGGTTGAAAACATTGAGTACGTTGAAATTGTTGAGACTGTCCAGTAGTGTTGAGTTGAATGGTGAACAGTTGTTTGGAAAAAATCAGGAGGATCAGGAAAAAATGGAGGCGGTCACACATAAAACAACAAACACTAAACAGACCTAGAAAAACAGCTAAACTTAAACAAGTAACAGTGAAAACAAAAAGAGCAGTTTAGACAAAGCGCAGCAACAAAAGAAAATGAACGGATGCACTGGAATTATCTAAGGATGTTAATGGATTCACTGAAATTTAAGTAAAGAAAATGCTGTAGGTTAATGGATTCCTCTGAGAAAGGGAGTCTCCCTCAGGCCTGATTAGCCAGCTTTAATACAAGTGCTGGCTACTAAGGAGCTCTGAGATTGGAGGGGTGGAAATCTGAATGAGCCAATGGGGAGAGAGGATGAACAGAGGGTGGTTGCAAGGAACTATGGGAAATGAAGTTTTAACCTGGCCAGGCTACTGACCCTAATTAAAGGGACAGGTGAGTGAGACTTACACCCACATTATGTAGCATGGGAATTGCTACAAAGTGATGGGTTACAAAAGGCTAGGGCCACTACTAGACCAGGGCTGGTTAGTAGTTTTGTGCACTGACCTTCAGTTCCCCTGTAAACGTTCACAAGTTTGTCTTAACGTTTAAACATTATGAGAATTATGCATGTGAAAATAGATATTGGCCTAGATATTGTAACAATGTAGTATTATTCATAGTCTATTTAATATTCACATTAGGGTTGTACACACGTCGTCTTATACATATTAATACTGTAGTCATTTATTTTAAACTCAATTGGAGTGCGTTCAGATGTTATAAAACAGTAACAATTATGACAAATCCTGGGAATACCAATGTAATTGCAACCAAACCCAAGCCAAGTTATTTATTTCTAGTGTTATAGCATTAACATATGTCTCTTTGTTGAAAAACAAGAGGCAAGCTTTACACTGAGCGAAAAACAGACAAAGCAAATAAAGTACATTTTTGTTCTGCCAGGTCGATGAAAATTCAAGGTGTCCCAAATTGTGCAATAGGTTAGTATTTCATTCTGATCGGCATCTCAATCTCCATGGGATGATACTGCCATAGGTCTAGACATGTGTTCTAACCACTGTTTAAATAATTTCATCAGACATTAAAATAAACATTTTGGACATGCATGTCGATCCACACAGCAAGACCGAAGCACCAGTGAACGCCAGTAAAATCTGAATCATAACTTTATTTTTCCTTTAAATGGAAGTCTTTGCTGAAAATGTACAAAAGATCCCTGAGTTATTGGTTATAAAATAAATGATGCTGTGGCAGAGCAAGCGCCCTGCCTGTAAATAGTGTTGGTGTTTGTATGTGTTTTGGTGGTGGTTGGCAGGGACGGGGTTAATTCCTGTCCCTGCCAAATACATGTGAGAATGTAGCTGTTCCCAATTGGAATAATTGGTTTTAATTGGGAACAGCCACATCCTATAAAAAGAGAAACAAAGCTCCATTAGAGACAGACTACTGGGGAGCTGGAACCAGAGAAAAGGTATCGTGTTTAAAACATACTGGAATAAATGTTGGGTTTTTGTGACCGGCAAACAGCTTAGTTGTCCGATATAGTTTAGAACTGAAACTTTTAGTTAGCACTCCAGGAAGGAGTTAGGTTTGGTTTTGTTTTGTACACAAAAAGACAAGTGAAGACAGTTCTGCATGTGGCAAATGCACCCTGGTTTGTCACAGGTGCATTTTGGTCGACGTCAGCTTGTTAATAGGAAGAAACATCACGGCAGACAGGGCAAAGAACTCTAATAACTTTGTTTATACTGCATTAACATGCATTGACTGGCCCAACAATTATTGCTACCGACTACCATAATGCATGGTCATGTCTCTAATTACTGTGTATTTACATAGTAGTTACTTAGTAATTACACATAATTACAAAGCTATTATGCAGCTTTTCAATATACATAATGTATACATCTTTAAACACTTTACATGAAGTGTCTTTAATTACTGTGTATTTACATAGTTTGTTACTTAGTAAATACATGTGTACTCACATATAATTACAAAGTTATTATGCAGTGTTTCAATGTACATAATGTGTACATCTTTTTCACAATATATGTAAGTACACAGTTGTATCAGAAAAGGAATAGTGTTAGATTTAGGGTAAGGGTTAGAGTTAGGGTTAGGGTTAGGAGGGTTGGGGTAGGTTTAGAGTTATATGGAGCAGCTTATATAGCTGAGCGTAGATTTGCTGTGTAGTTGCTGTGCTGTGTAATTTGGTGCGCTCTACTATTAAAAATTGTATTTTTGATAATTACCTTGGCCGCTGTCTCTGTTCATCCTGGTTGGGGTCCAGTGTTTTTTTTAGTTACGTTTTATTTTGTTAGTTATAGTTATGATTTTTTTTTATTTTAGTTATAGTTATTACAGTTAAGTAAATATAATTGTAGTTATTATTTTGTTATTATTACAGTTAACAGAGTGGTGATGACCTTGAAATCTGTCGAGGTAAAAATAACTTAGGTAATGCCAGGCTCTGCACCTCTTCACAGTACACTCCTTAGGATAGCCAACCACAAAAATGTATTGATCAGAGATTACCATTTACTAGCCAAGGCTTGGTGTACAGCCCTCCACACACTTTAATACTAGTCACATAGATTATGTGTGCTGGAAACAAGTGGTGAAAAGCAGGCTGTTTATTTCCGCTTGATTTTTACTTAACAATTTACAAAAGCTATATTTAGTTTTCTACATTAAAGTAACTTGAGGAAAAATAATTAAACCATTTAATTTGAAGTTGTAAATGTTTAAGTAGAACCTCAATGCCTCCTGAAAACAAGGCATTAAAAGGGTTGAATATATAAGCAACTTGCCTGAATCAATGGCACCCATGGGGAAAAAACAGTGAATAAAAATAAAACATTTGCCTTTGTACAATACAAAATGTCCCTGACTCACAAGCTTTCCAAGAGATCTGGAGAAACATACTGCAGGGCCGTATTTATAAAGCATTTACCTTTTCTTCCTTATTGGAAAACAACACAAAGAAGTTATAGTGTCAGACATCTTTCATGTGCTAATTTAACAGTCCCTATAGGCAATTAAAATGCTTATTTTTGATTTTGGATGAAAATGCTTTATGAATATGGACCATATTTAAACAAAAACTCATATTAAAATGTACATTTTCTATAGGCTTACATTACCATTCCATATTCAGATAACAGCTTTGTCGCAAGATACATTTTCATTCCATACATGTAATATGCACTTGTTTTGTTTGATTAAAGAATTTACCAGACTTGAAGGCATCCCCGGGTGGAGACGTGCAGGCATCCCTGGGCGGTGACTTGAAGGCATCCCCGGGCAGTGACATGCAGGGATCTCCGAGTGATGTCTTGGAGGCATCCCAGGGCGGTGACGTGCAGACATCCCCAGGCGGTGACGTGCAGGCATCCCCAGGCAGTGTCTTGCATGCATCCCCGAGTGATGTCTTGGAGGCATCCCTGGGCGGTGGTGAACTGGCATCCCGGGCGGTGGTGAACTGGCATCCCCAGGCGATGGCATACAGCCCCAGGGGGTGCAGTCTCAGCCGCACCTAGGTGTTTCAGGCTCAGCAGCCCTAGGCACTTCAGGCTCGGCAGCCCTAGGCGATGCAGGCATGGCAGCCCCAGGTGGTGAAGGACAGGCAACCCCAGACGGTGCAGGACAGGGCAGGTGCGGACCCTTGGGAGGTGACGGCAGGAGGGGAGCCCTCGGCCAATAAGGCAGCAACGGGAGCTCCACTTCTCCCCCTGCTGGTGGAGGTGGGAGCTGAAGACAGTCCTCCCATAGTGGTGGAGTTGGGAGCTGCAGGCAGTCCTCCCATAGCGGTGGAGTTGAGAGCTGCAGGCAGTCCTCCCATAGCAGTGGAGGTGGGAGCGGCAGACAGTCCTCCCATAGCGGTGGAGGTGGGAGCGGCAGGCAGTCCTCCCATAGCGGTGGAGGTGGGAGCTGCAGGCAGTCCTCCCATAGCGGTGGAGGTGGGAGCTGCAGGCAGTCCTCCCATAGCGGTGGAGGTGGGAGCTGCAGACAGTCCTCCCATAGCGGTGGAGGTGGGAGCGGCAGGCAGTCCTCCCATAGCGGTGGAGGTGGGAGCTGCAGACAGTCCTCCCATAGCGGTGGAGGTGGGAGCTGCAGGCAGTCCTCCCATAGCGGTGGAGGTGGGAGCTGCAGGCAGTCCTCCCATAGCGGTGGAGGTGGGAGCTGCAGGCAGTCCTCCCATAGCGGTGGAGGTGGGAGCTGCAGGCAGTCCTCCCATAGCGGTGGAGTTGGGAGCTGCAGGCAGTCCTCCCATAGCGGTGGAGGTGGGAGCTGCAGGCAGTCCTCCCATAGCGGTGGAGGTGGGAGCTGCAGGCAGTCCTCCCATAGCGGTGGAGGTGGGAGCGGCAGACAGTCCTCCCATAGCGGTGGAGGTGAGAGCGGCAGGCAGTCCTCCCATAGCGGTGGAGGTGGGAGCTGCAGGCAGTCCTCCCATAGCGGTGGAGGTGGGAGCAGTCCTCCCATAGCGGTGGAGGTGGGAGCTGCAGGCAGTCCTCCCATAGCGGTGGAGGTGGGAGCTGCAGGCAGTCCTCCCATAGCGGTGGAGGTGGGAGCTGCAGGCAGTCCTCCGATAGCGGTGGAGGTGAGAGCCCCTCCCATAGCGGTGGAGGTGGGAGCTGCAGGCAGTCCTCCCATAGCGGTGGAGGTGAGAGCGGCAGACAGTCCTCCCATAGCGGTGGAGGTGAGAGTGGCAGTCCTCCCATAGCGGTGGAGGTGGGAGCTGCAGGCAGTCCTCCCATAGCGGTGGAGGTGGGAGCGGCAGGCAGTCCTCCCATAATGGTGGATGTGGGAGCTGCAGGCAGTCCTCCCATAGCAGTGGAGGTGGGAGCTGCAGACAGTCCTCCCATAGCGGTGGAGGTGGGAGCGGCAGGCAGTCCTCCCATAGCGGTGGAGAGGTGGGGACAGCAACGACTGTACCTGAGACTGGAGAGGTGGGGACAGCAATGACTGTACCTGAGACTGGAGAGGTGGGGACAACTTTGAACAGTAGTGCTGAGGGCAGTTATTCTTCATGTTGTGTGGCTCTGTCCACTCTCTCTAGAAAGATCATGTAAGAATCCTGCAAGTTTTTAGGCAGTCTGATGCGTTGTGTGCATTGCATATCATTACACTGAAACCATTGCTCATCTTATGGGGGATAATTAATTCCGTGTTTGAATTTTAAAATGGCGCTATATAAATCTGGCGAACAGAGCACAAGTGACATTTCAATTTTTGGTAGGAATGCACATATAAAAGTGAAGAGAAGTTAACTGTTTTAATACCGACAGAAACATAGATTTGTTTGTGGAATGGAACGGTATCGTGAATTAATAACTCCCGACCGTACCATAACAACAAAAATGAGAGGGAGAAAAATGAAAATCGTATTTCCTAAATTAACAAATTATTATTAGTTTCCTCAGTGTTGATGGAACAAACACAAAAAACATTATCACTGGTTACCAATTTTAATCCAGACAGAAACACAGACTATATATTCCATCATTTGCTATACTTTTTGAGATACAGGTGTCATTTAAAAAAAAAAAAAAACAGCTGTTTTTTTTTTCACTACTCTGTATCTCAAAAACTATTCAACCAAATGCTACCCCGTTCACGAGTGTTTGTTGTTGCCAATCCGACCACACATTAACATTTTCATATATATTGGTGGTGTTTTACCCCCCTTTTGAGCTGGTTGTAAAATCGACTTTAAACAGTACCTTCGTTCAAACCGCGCAGATATAATATTGTAACTTTGGGTCAGGTTTATGAAGCAGTACTCAGGGAGAGTGTGGAAGTCTTGGTTTTAAGTTTTATTGCTAATAAACAGAGAATTCGACCCTTTATATACCCTCTCCTCATTTCCTGCAGCTGTCCAGCTCAACCAATCAAACCCATGCTCTGCAGCCCCCTATTTCTTCCAACTGGGAGAGATAAAAAAAGCATTCACTCACTCGTTCTCTCCCCCATCCCATGCTAACTAACAGCGTGACCTGTTACCCTTACAATACATGGAACATAAAAGACAAGACAAACAAACGGGACAGACAACAAGTCCTGCAATGATGCAATTGTCTGGGTCTTTACAATCAATATTAAAACACTGACCCAACATACACAAATGGATTTTTTAAAGGACGGTTGCGCTATTTTTAATGAAACACAAAAACAAAATAAACAAAACAAACACCTAGCTCTTTTATGAGCACTAACTAAACAAAACAGGAACCTAAACTAAAAGACAGGACAGCTAAGCTGTTTACCTGTATCAAAATAAACAAAACCGCACACACAAAAAAGGCTTCACACTACCTTTTTTCCTTTGTTTTACTGCTGAACACACACCAGCCCAGTCGGGCTTCCACACACATCAGCAGCCCTGAGCAGACTGACTGCACTCTTTAAATACCCTGCACCTGGCTCTAATTTTCAATAATAGCCAGGTGCAGGTGATAATTAACAATAAAACAATTAACCAAACAATTAAACCAAAAATGTGCCTACGCACATGTTTTTCTGCAGGAGGATTTAACCCCCTGTTGTCTTTATATATATATATATATATATATATATATATATATATATATATATATATTAGCTCAAAGAGCCAGCTGCCCTATATATATAAATTATTACTAGCTTTTTGGTAATAATTTACATTAACTGTCCTTTTTTCCAGTTACTTAGTAAATTATTACTAACAGTACATAACAGTACAGGAGTTGGTAATAATTTACATTAACTCACAGTACAAGTATTAATACAATTAAGAGCAAGATAAAATACAATGACTTCAGTTCTAGTAAGTACAAGTATATGACAAAATACGATTCAATATCGGAGCAGATAACAGTGTCAGTGATAGTTACATCAGAATACGATTAAACGCAAAATACTACAGATTGAATAACACTTGTGGTAGATTACAGTACAGTACTCTGTAAAGTACATGATTAAATGCAGTAAAATAGGGAGCAGATAGAGTAAAGCACATTAAGGAAGAGTGATAAAGTGTCCAGAGTGAAAAGAGGAGTTCTACAGGTGCTGTCTGAAGAGGTGAGTCTTGAGGAGGCGCCGGAAGGTGGTCAGGGACTGGGCAGTCCTGATATCTGTGGGAAGGTCATTCCACCACTGCAGGGCGAGGGTGGAGAAGGAGTGGGCTCTGGAGGCAGGGGAGCGTAGAGGAGGTACAGCCAGTCTTCTAGTGCAGGCGGAGCGGAGAGATCAAGTGGGGGTGTAGGGAGAGATGAGGGTCTGGAGGTAGTTGGGTGCAGTCTGGTCAAGGCATCTGTAGGCGAGTACAAGAGTCTTGAACTGGATGCGAACGGTGATCGGGAGCCAGTGGAGTGAGCGGAGCAGTGGAGTTGCATGGGAGAAGCGAGGCAGAGAGAACACCAGATGAGCAGCGTTCTGGATGAGCTGGAGCGGACGGGTGGCAGGACGCAGGGAGGCCAGGTAGCTCTGGAGGGAGGTTGGGTCGAGGGTAGGTTTTTTGAAGAGGGGAGTGATAGAGGCTTGTTTGGAGGCAGATGGAAAGAGACCAGAAAGGAGAGAGGTGTTGAGAAGGGAGGAGATGAAGGGAAGTAGAGCAGGAGCAGCAGCTTGAAAGAGGTGAGTGGGGAGTAGGTCCAGGGCACACGTGGTGGGTTTGTGGCCCTGGAGCAGGGAGGAGAGGTCAAAGTCTGAGAGGGGAGAGAAGGTGGAGAAGGAGGGTGAGTTAGTAGGGGACGCAGTGGGTGTAGGGGATGGAGCGGGAGGTGTTGGGGGGAGAGAGAGGTATTAAAGAGTTTGCGGATATCTGAGATTTTAGTAGAGAAGAAAGAGGCAAAGTCATCAGAGAAGGGAGGAGGAGGGTTTAGGAGGGAGGAGAAGGTAGAGAATAGTTTACGTGGGTTGTTAGTGGAGGCTTGGATTATAGATTGGAAATAAGAACAGAGGAGATTATAGATTGGAAATAAGAACAGAGGAGAGAATAGAGGAGAAGGAGGAGAGGGGGTCTAGGGCAGCAGGGAGTTTGGTTCTCTTCCATTTCTTTTCAGCAGATCGCAGTGTGGTTCTTGCTGAGCAGAGCACAGAGGAGAGCCAGAGTTGGGGAGGGGAGGGGACAGAGGGAGTCGAGGGAGGAGGTGAGGGAGGAGAAGAGTGTGGAGGTAGCAGAGTCTACAGAGAGTTGGGAGATGGAGTTGATAGGAGGGAGGTGAGAGAGAGCAGTGGAGGCAAGGACAGAGGGGGAGAAAGAGCGGAGGTTACGGCGAGAGGTGACAGTGGGGGTAGGAGGAGCAGGGAGAGAGGGGAGGGAGAGAAAAGAGAAATGAAATAGTGATCAGAAAAGGTGAGACAGAGGGGGGGATGGAGGGAAGGAGGGAGGCCCAGAGTGGAAAAGGTGGTGAGGTCACCTAACAGGACAGCTTTGGTAGAGGAGGGGGGAGGAGGAACAGAAGTTGAAGGAGAAAGGAGAGGGTCCAGGGGGATCCGGCAGAGTGGCTGGGGTTGGTGAGATGGGATATTGAAATCTGCTTGAAGATTCAGGACAGCTGGGGTAGACAACCAAAGAGGAGGGGCTGAATGGCCTCCTCTCGATTGTAAACTTTCTTATGTTCTTATGTTCGAGAAAGTAGAGGAGTTGAGAGGGAGAGGGGTTGGACAGCATGAAATACAAATGTAACAATTTGAGAGGAGTTGACAGGAGGAGAGGTTAGTTGGACAGTCCAGTGAAATTCAAATGTGTTAACAGAGAGTTCAGGAGAGTTACAGGAGGGGACAGAAAGGTTTCAGTGAGAGGAGGAAATCGAGAGAGGTGGGAGGCAAAGGCTGAGATGAAATCAGCTTTGTTAGCAGAAGAGTGACAGTTCCAGAGTGCACCAGAGAGAGTGTGCGGGGGGAGAGGGTGAGGGGGGGGAGAGGCAGAGGGATGAGGTTAGAGGGGTTGGAGGAGCAGCGGCAGAGAGAGGGCAGAGGACGAGAGTGAGAGGACAGAATAACAGGGATGTGAGAGACAGTCATAACAAGACAGATGAGACAAATTGGCACAGTGGGAGTGGGAGCGGTGGGGGGAGGGTACAAACCTGACTACTAGATGGCATCTTAGAGAGCACTGCTAGGTTCAGATCTTTTCCAACAGCCTCTCTGCGCAGGCCTCCCACAGCTAGACTCCCGGCTCTTTTGTTGTGAGGCTCTTCGGTTGGCTGCTGCTTCGTGCTGGCGCACAAATAGCCTAACTGACTAATATAGCAGCTAGGTGGATAAAAGCTGTGTGTAAACCAATCAAATTGCAAATCAGCCTCAATTCAATTTAACCACACTCACCTGGTACTAATCAAACACTAGATCACCTAATTGAAACACCACCTTTATAATATTACTTAAATATAGCTAATGTAAATTACTTGAAGCAGGATCACTTACCTATCTGCCTCAGACTCTGGTTACCTGTAGACTGTAAATACATGTATACTTACACATAAATTACAATGTTACTATGCATAGTTACAACCCTAACCCAAACTCTAAATCAAATCTTAACCCTAACCCTAACTTTAAGCCAACCCTTTCTGATACAATTTATACTGATATATATATATATATATATATATATATATATATATATATATATATATATATATATATATATATATTGTGAGGGAGGTACATTCCAGATCAAACTTGGGTAGCTGTGGGGTGTAAAGAATGCACACCCCATCTGGGTAAAGGATTGTAACTCTTTGAGAAGGTGTTTAAACAAACAAAAGTAATAAAGTGTGAAAAGACAGCATAAACCAACTGGAGGGTAAACAAAGGATGGCGATAATGTAAAATGTGTGAAAGTAAAATCAGAGAGTTATCAAAGGAATGTAAAGTGGATATTACAGGTTGGTTAGGATAGGTTAAACCACAAACTTGAGTTTAAAAAGAATCAATGTTTTGTTGGGTTGGAAAAGGTATGTCATTATATTGGATAGGGACCCTGAGGATAATACTGATGTGAGGATTCTCGCCAATATAGGTTAATTGGTTAATTGTGCAATTAAACTAAAGTAAGGAAAACTAAATAAGTTACCTGTGAGTGTCAATCGGGATAAACAGGAATAGCCTGTCCCTGTTTAGAGAGGGACGATTTAACTGTTTAGTTAGACCCAAAAAAAGGCTTTAGGCTTTTCTTTTGTTTTTTGTATGCACCTACAGTGCATTTGTTTTGTTTTCAAATAAAGCCACGCCCTGTCGTGTTTCATTCTAAGATCTGTTTTCCTTGGAATTGTTATTGCCTACTACACAAGGATATTATCCTTAAAGACAGCAGCAAAATCTGTTACTATATATATATATATATATATATATAGATAGATAGATAGATAGATAGATAGATAGATAGATATTGTGCACAAAGATTTACATGATAAGTACATGGTAACTATGCATAATAACGTTGTAACTATGTGTGAGTACACATGCATTTACTGTGTAACTACTGTGTAAATACACAGTAATTAGAGACACTTAATGTAAGGTGTTACTCAGGAGTCTACTAAGGTCAGCTATACTGGCTAAAGTAGCCAGCTCCACTGATCCACTAACACTAATTTCCTCATAACACAAACGATCTCAACCTGAAAGCAATATATATTATTGTACAACACTGCTTCTAAAACACATTTACTTAAGAATTATTTAATTTTAGTTCATTTTAGGGAATGCTGGCTGTTCTGAACAGAATAGTCTTTGGAAGCTGGTATGAAAAGAATGGTGTGATTGGTAAACTATCTAAAGTACTTGCTGTCTAATCACAGTGTATGCTAGTTCAGTGGATGATCTATGTACAATAACATCAATGGATTATAAAGTAGACAAGTTTTTTTGGGCTCTTGAGAAGAATACTTCCTGATAAGCCAATGTTTTGGTTGGTCCCTTGACTGTATTCTAAGCAATGTTTTTACAAATATCATCTCATGCAAAGATCTTCATATCAGAAAGATGTAGACACATGCACCCAAAAACCTGCCCCACCCCCCCCCCCCTTTTTTAAAGGTGCTTCTGCTAAATTGCTGTTGCAGCATTGCTTTTCTTCTATATGTGAAATATATTGCAAAACCATAAAAAGGTATAACAGATCTCAAGGGGTATGGTGTCTCTTTAATCAAATGAATGTAACTCTGCTAACAGATCTGCAAAGCAAAATAATATGATTTCCACATAACATATAAAAATGTTATTGGCTCAGTTGTTGCAGTTTTATCAGGTCTTGCTGCTCTTGTGCTCAAATTGACAGCTGTAAGTAGTACAGCTCTGCTGAGCCGTGCTGTAGTAATCCGACGTGCCATATACACTTCTTATATATAGCTCAAAGAAAGAGCTATAGCAGAAAGAATGTCTTGGATTGTTACCGGAAGAAATGCACCAACTAGTACTGTAGATGTAACAGGCTCGATTGCATAGCAGTTAAGAGTCTTGCCTGGTGTGCAAGGTCCCCTGTGCATTACACTGGTGCACTGATCCGGATCTCATAGATTAAAAGGGAAGAGTGTAATGGGCAGTGTTGTGTGATGCACTGCTGGTACGGGTTCTCTCCCAAGAGTGAGAGGAGTTTGAAAGCTCTAAAACCATGAATGCAGACAAGTTATTTTGCTTAGTGGTTAAGAATCTCGTCAGCGCTGCCCGAGGTTATCGGTTTGCACCAGCCTCCATCCTGTTGCATTAATACTCCATAGTACTAAAAAGAACAAAGCAGAGCTCCTGTGACACAGCTACAGTCTAGAAGACAAAGCTGGTTTTTTTGCTGCAGGTACATTATATCCGGCCCAAGTGGTCGAGAGGTATAAAGGGGGGACCTCCTGATGTGCTGAGGAGCAAGCAAGTGAATTGAAAAGGCTACTCAAAGATTATTGTACTGTCAAACACTTCAGACATGTTTATATCCTGTCAGAGCTTATTTTATGAATGGTTTCAAGATTAACCTACCCTGAAGAATATGGCACTGCAGGCGGCTTTAGTAATGGGAAATAAAGGGTTAGGAAAGTGTGTGTTTAATAGCTGGTGGTGTTTGTGGTTGGTTAATTAAGCTGTTTAAATGATGCACATCTCTGTGGCTTGTCAGTAACTCACTGCTGTTGTTTATTTTGGTGCAGTTATGTAGACAGAAATGATGAGCTTTTTAATTTATCTCCCCCTCTCTGTCTTTCTACCTCACCAAGCTCTTATCTTGTTGGTAAACACAGACTCATAACAATTCTCCTCTTCTGCAGAAAGCTTTCAAGATTAGCTTTTTATGAAAATGCTGTATGTCTCCACGATGTCAAACCAACACTGTATTAACACTTTGCTTTGATACTCTTTCATTCTATAAGCATAACAACATGAGTGAAAAAGTATGTTTGTTTTAAACAGGAGACTATAACAGAAACAGGGGAGAGAAATGCTTCAAGATGTATTTTATACACTGGGGGCAAAAATAAAGAAAAATACGAAACACTCAATCATATTCAATACAGAGAGCTCAGTAAGTAAAGACTAGCTCAACTGTTCAAGGCCAGAAGTACAATTTATGGTTTCAGCTCTGCCTGCTTCCAGTGACTCCATCCAAGTACAATCCCAGTATCAGAAGCCATACTAGTAAGAATAATACGATTATGAGTATGAGTATTGTGTCCTCAGAGTTTCAAAATGGCATGTCTGACATTGGATTGATCATTCTGGGCTTTATATTGGAAATGTAGATAGTTCATCCCTCTCCACTGTTGCAAGCATGACAACGAGAAGATAAAACAGTTTGAGTCAACAACAAAATGAACTGTCCACAAGATTCAAAGAAAAATCTAAGACACTTAGTCAGTAGACAAACGCTTCACCTATTGCCTTCTGCAGTGTGCTGATTAGGAACTGTACATGAAAGGTGTTTTAGATCAGTTAGGATATGTTAGTCCCTCCCTGGGATGTGGGAACAGCACACAGCATTATGGTTAGTCTGTTAATGATGGGTGATCACAACTTTCTGAGTGCATTGAAGGGAAAGCTTTTGAAGAATGTACTAAAAAACAACCACCAAAGAATGTTATTTTAGTGTAAACAAACATTATTACTTTCAAATTAATTAATTAATGAATTATTTCTTAGCAGATGCCCTTATCCAGGGCGACTTACAATTGTTACAAGATATCACATTATTTTTACATACAATTACCCATTGATACAGTTGGGTGTTTACTGGATCATTCTCGGTAAAGCACCTTGCTCAAGGGTTCAGCAGCAGTGTCCCCCACCTGGGATTGAACCCACGACCCTCCGGTCAAGTCCAGAGCCCTAACTACTATTCCACACTGCTGCCCAAAATATGACCATAGAGACAGCTAATACTCAGACATTTACCTGTCGGTGAACTTGTAATGAACCCCAACGTAAAGCCATACTGCGTTACAGTTTAACCACTTCCCACTTGCGAGTGTATCTCCTCTCCCTCGGCTGAAGGAGCATGTAATGGGGGAGATCTGTGCTGACTGTGTGGCGCATGCGTGGTTCTGCAGGAAGGGGGCAGCAGTCTCGTAAGATCTGCCTGTCAATCATGGCAGTGACACGGAGAGGTGGGGAAGAAGGTGTGTTGGCTTTTCCTCTCTCTGAGTGGTTGAGAGGCGGGCCTTGGGGGGTTGCTCGGCCCATAAGTACTGTGCTTGGTTATGCATTTGGGTGACCGTGATTGGGAATACATAGACGGAATACATAGACGTATCCGAGGGAACGTGTATAAATAGAAGGGGAACCTTGGCCACCCCAGTGTATAGTGCATAACAGCGTAGGATGGAGATCCCGTGCTGACCCGCTTAGCGGCAGTGGAGGCACTGCATAAGCAGCACCTTTATTTTATAGTTTTATTACTGTGTTTTATTTTCTCTCTTTGAGTTCGCCTTTTGTTATTATTATTATTATTTGAAAGCACCTGTGAGTGCGTCAGTGGAACTGTTTACCTGTGGGTATTTCTGTGGTCCTGTCTAACATCTCTGATAATCAGGCCACGGACAACAGCGCCCTCTGCGGGGTAAACGAAAGTACTGGCAAACAATAAATAAAACTGGGCACCTGTGCGGTGTTGTCAGTACACTTCTGTCTCCCGTGTCAGTGAATACCCCCACCCTTCCACAGAGCAGGACAGAGCGAGAGAGGGGGCAGGGCAGAAGTGTGACGGTTAGGTGGAGGCAACTGTATTTGGAAGCCAGTAAAGGAACCAGGAAAGGGTTATGTGTAACTGGTATGTGAAACTAGCCTGCCTAGAGTTAAGCATGACCAAAGGATCCTGGAGATTACACAATAAGTCAGAGACTTGCTGCAACTTCTGATCATCTCTTCTGCTTCGTGGAACCAAATAATGTTGGATTTAGGAGCTCAGTAATGGATTAATTCTTCAGCTGTCTCTGTAAAATGTATTATTTTTTTCTGTTGAGGAACGTATTTCATTAAATGCCCCAAAGCACAAGTCTAAGAGAATAATTTGCTTGAGCTGTCTATTTGTGTTGTTGGTAAATATCTAATTGCACTAACGATAACTCCTGCAATCTTTTCTTTTTCATTAGTTATCTATTTATAATGGTGATTAGTGCTCCAAACAGTTGACACTGGTGTGTTGCTTGCCTGCTTGCTGGAGAGTTGAGATGAAAATCAAGTACTTATTGTTCATTGATATATACGAAGACGGTGCTGAGAGCTGACAGTGTGGCAGCCTGTCACACTGAGGACTGCAGTAGAAATGGAACATAAACACAAGATGGTACGGGGCAAAACGGCATGGCTGCCCTCGTATTTTATTAATTAAAATATAAAATAACGATTTAAACAAAAACACACAAAGAAAAGGGCACTCTGGCCAAAGTAAAACAAACACTAACAAATCATTCTTTCATATATAAAAACAAGTGCCTTTGTTGGCTGGCTTTGTAGCATTCACTCGTACTATCCTTCACTTTCCTCACAACTCTCAACTCTCAACTCTGAGCCCGAAGTGAGTCTTTTATACTGTGGCTGGAGCCTTAATTATCCATTAAACAATTACTTTATTAAGGCTCCATCCACATTCCCACAGGCTTTACTGGGATAGGGATTTAACCCCTTCGCCACCAGCTACACTTTACGAGTGGCTTTTTGCCAGTCTCAAACAATAAACAATAATGTCGGACGGCTTTCGTCAGTCCCCACACACATACACAAAAATATATAACAATGATAATAATGATAATAATAATAATAATAATAATAATAATAATAATAATAATAATAATAATAATAATAATACAACACAAATAATAATCATACATATATAACGAAAGGGGCAGGCACCTTGCCACCCAGCCTGTTTTAGTGTATGTAAGGTCATGCTGATACATTTCCTGGCCTGGTTTGCTATATGATACCCAATGTGACCAGACCTGGCCACAAAGGAACTCCGTCATCATGTAGCAGGGAGGCCTGTGCTGGATAAGAAGCAGTTGCCAGTCTTTGCTGGGTACTCTACAAAGAGTGAAGCATTGGCTCTGCCACTCCCGTGGGTTATGGAGGCAAAACTCCTCATCTCATTGCAGCGGACTCTACTGGTCAGGCACCGGGCAAACTCAGATGGACACCAGCAGGGCTGGCCTTTGTTCTCCAAAGGGTGGTAGCTCGCTGACATCTGATCTCAAGTTCCTGGATGTAATCAAGAAAATTGGCTTGGTCTTGGGATCAGAGGACACTCACTGAACCTGCAGTTCTTGTAAGCTGTGTGGGGAATTGCTCTAGTAGGGAAAAGTAATTGGACTTTCTAAACTGGAGAGAAAATCAGGGGTAAAAAAATTAGGCATTCTAAAAATCTAATTGAACGTGGACAGGCTCCTAGAATGAACAGGAGACGACCCGGTAGTAGTCGTCCACATCGGTACAAACAACATTGGAAGAGACAGGCCAAGATCCCTGCAAAACAAATTCAGAGAGCTAGGAAGGAAATTAAAAGACAAGACCAAAACAGTGGTATTGTCTGGGATACTGCCGGCACCTTGCAAACGACCATATGGACAGCTGGAAATACAAACTCAAAATGCATGGCTGAAATCGTGGTGCACACAGGAAGGTTTCATCTTTCTTGAACATTGGAACACATTCTACAACATGGACTATCTATATAGGCTGGACGGACTGCACTTAAACAAAAAGGGAACCAATCTACTCGGAGAAAGGATCCTTGAGGAGGTCCAGAAGCATTTAAACTAGAAAGGAAGGGGAGAGAAAACAAAAAAACAGAAAGGAGACCACATCAAAACAACGGCAACAAGTCAGGTAAGACATCCATTAAATGTATTTATCTAAATGCTAGAAGTCTCAGAAACAAAATGTTAGAACTTGAAGCTACTGCACTAACAAGTAATTACGGTGTGATAGGTGTTACAGAAACTTGGTTGTCTGAGAGAGATGGAGAGGAATATAATATTAGTGGATACTTGCTGTATAGGAAAGACAGGCAGGACAAAAGAGGTGGAGGGGTAGCGCTATACCTAAAAAATAGTCTTGAAGCCCAGGTGTTAAATCTGGACGAAGAAAACAATATGGGTCAGAATAATGGACAAAAATTCAAAGGGCATAATAATAGGAGCATGCTATAGACCGCCAAATTCAGACGCTGAGCAAAATAATCTGTTATACAATGACATTAGAAATGCGTGTAGAAAAGGAGAAGCCATACTAATGGGGGATTTCAACTTCCCCCATATAAAATGGGAAAACCCGGTGGGGAGCACGACGGATGAAATTGAAATGGTGGAAATGACAAATGAGAAAAGCAAACTATGAAGGTATGAAACAGAGACTAACAGAAGTAGACATCCATTAAATGTATTTATCTAAATGCTAGAAGTCTCAGAAACAAAATGTTAGAACTTGAAGCCACTGCACTAACAAGTAACTACGATGTGATAGGTATTACAGAAACTTGGTTATCTGAGAGTGATGGAGAGGAATATAATATTAGTGGGTACACACTGTATAGGAAAGACAGGCAAGACAAAAGAGGTGGAGGGGTAGCGCTATACCTAAAAAATAGTCTTGAAGCCCAGGTGTTAAATCTGGACGAAGAAAACAATATGGGTCAGAATAATGGACAAAAATTCAAAGGGCATAATAATAGGAGCATGCTATAGACCGCCAAATTCAGACCCTGAGCAAAATAATCTGTTATACAATGACATTAGAAATGCATGTAGAAAAGGAGAAGCCATACTAATGAAGGATTTCAACTTCCCCCGATCCACTAATGGGGGATTTCAACTTCCCCCATGACAAATGAGAAAAGCAAACTATGAAGGTATGAAACAGAGACTAACAAAAGTAGATTGGAGTAAAATAGAGAAAACATCCACAGAAAAAGGATGGCTGTTTTTTAAAAATGTAGACCTGTATGTAGAAATGTCGACCTGTTCCTATCCAGTTTTAAATAACTTTAGCATAACAGAGGCAGGATGAGATCCCCCCAATATTATTATTATTAATTTCTTAGCAGACGCCCTTATCCAGAGCGACTTACAATTGTTACAAGATATCACATTATTTTTACATGCAATAACATTATTTTTTTAAACATTATTTTTACATACAATTACCCATTTATACAGTTGGGTTTTTACTGGAGCAATCTAGGAGCAGCAGTGTCCCCCACCTGGGATTTAACCCATGACCCTCCGGTCAAGAGTCCAGAGCCCTACCATTACTCCACCCTGCTGGTAAACAATACATCCAACGATCAGCAAGGAAGGGATTTATATCTTATCTTATCAGAACATAAGAAGAACATAAGAAAGTTTACAAACGAGAGGAGGCCATTCGGCCCATCTTGCTCATTTGGGTGTTAGTAGCTTATTGATCCCAGAATCTCATCAAGCAGCTTCTTGAAGCATCCCCAGGGTGCCAGTTTCAACAACATTACTGGGGAGTTGGTTCCACACCCTCATAATTCTCTGTGTAAAAAAGTGCCTCCTATTTTCTGTTCTGAATGCCCCTTTATCTAATCTCCATTTATGAACCCTTGCTCCTTGTTTCTTTTTTCAGGTTGAAAAAGTCCCCTGGGTTGACATTGTCAATACCTTTTAGGATTTTGAATGCTTGAATCAGATTGCCGCGTAGTCTTCTTTGTTCAAGACTGAATAGATTCAATTATTTTCAGTCTTGTACAAAGAAGACTACGCGGTGATCTGATTCAAGCATTCAATCCATTACATCCCTGCTATTCGCCCCCTCCTCCTCAGCCTCCATCTGCTTTTTGGCTTTGTCTAACGGGGGAGGACAGCTATCCTTCCCCCCTGCTCATGGCTTCCCTATGGTCAGTCTCTCCACTTATCTGCAAGCTAAATTATTGGCAGAGGTACCCTGAAAGATGAGGCCAAAAGCAAAAGTGTAGTGTAAAAATATGTATAATGTTGTAGTGTTGTCTAGTCTAAGCTTTAATAAATAATCTATCACATGAGTTTCCTGACTGAACACCATTGCAGATGGGAGGAGGGTAAGCAAAGATAAAAGGTAAGTCTAACCCAAGGTTTTTGTCAAGGGAAGCAAATTGATTTTTGACGTACGGGAAGGGGTATTGTTCTGCCTCCAAAATTACACAAAGGATTCAATTGAAGCAGAAAAAATGTCAGAAACTGGAAATACATTGAAAGTCGAAACGATGATACTTTGGTTTCCTGTTAGCATTGAAACAAATAATTATGTCTTTTACAGAGAAATTCATATGTAGCCTTGACAAGAATGAGTCAGAGAATAGGGAAGCTTACCAGCTGGTTTCTGCTGTGGTGCAAGCTGAAGGGGGTATAAAGCATGAAAACAGTATTGAAAAAGCAGAAATGCAAAACTGCCATTTTGTAGAATTATTTCTATCTGCAAATCTTCAAACTAGCCCTCCTTCCCATCCTCACTGGTATCTATCTAACCCTAACACACTTCCCCACTAAGCTCCTTCTGCAATTGTCCCTGGGGCCCGGTGATAAGGCAATGATATTATCTCTCAGTTTCCCAGACTGGTACGATTACAGTTTTTCATTGGAGGAAATGCTTTGACTACAGAAGTTGATGCAAAAAACTGGTGATTTCATTTTTTTTTTTTACAAACTGCAAAACTGGCAGTCAGTGTTTACCCACCACCTGGTCTTACTAGCAACTAAAAGGCATAAGAAATGACACAATTAATAGAAATTAGAAATTCCTATCACGTGTTTTGCCTTGCATCGATTTACCACCTTGTCATAATTTGTGTGACAGTTTCTGAATTAGTAAGTGGAAAAATAGCTCTGTCTGGGTAGGATTTTTTCTCATAAAGAAAACAAATAGACTGCTCTTGGCTCCTTATTTACTTCTGGCTGTCAAAACACTTTTGTCCAGTAATGTTGTTACTTTATGAAAATGTGTCTGGGGCCACTTTGTTTATTGTGAAGACACATCAAAGACAGGGATTATTTAAAAAAAGTCTACTCTATATAATGTTTTTACCAGAAATACATATGTAACAGGGGGAGACCTGTGCTGACTCTTCTGGCGTGTTCATAGTGCTGCAGGGAGAGGGCAGCAGCTCGTCAATATCCGCCTGTCAGTCATGGCAGTGACACGGAGAGGGGGGAGAGTGGGTGTGCGGACTTTCCTTCTCTCTGAGTGGCTGGGAGGCGGGTCTTGGGGGAATTGCTGACCCTATAAGTTTCATTCTGCTGTTCCCTCAGGTCTGCCCACGGAGATGTAAAACGGCGTCATGGAAGCGCTGGAGGAAAAACAGCCGGGAAAAAATCCGGCAAGACAAATAGAGAATAAAAGAAAGAAAGAAAAGAATTAGCGGTAGCGGGGAAAACTCTTGGGCAGCCCCGATAAAGTGGATGGCAGGCTGAGGGAGCCGCTAGGGTAGGACGGAGACCCGGGCCGTACGGGTAGCGACGGTTGGGGTGAAGCTGCCGAGCGCAGCACTTTTTATTTTGTAGTTTTGTTTACTGTGTTTTGTTTTCCCTGTTCCTTTCGCCTTTTGATTAGTATTTGTTTTGTGTAAACCTCTGTACCCTGTACCGCTCTGGTATAGTTGTGGCTCTGTCGCTACCATAGCTGGTACGGCAGGCCACAGACAACAGCGCCCTCTGCGGGCTGAACCAAAATAAGTCTCTAATAAAACTGGGCACCTGTGCGGTGTTTTCAGCCTCATTTCTCTGTGTCCTGTGTCAGTGAATTACCCACCACCCTTCCACACGTGGTGTCAGCAGTGGATTCACTGGCACTGCCCCTTCAAGCAGTGCACACCAGCATGGATGCTTCCCAGTTTGCGGAGATGATGAATCTCCTCGCGCCAGACCCTGACGGCAGCGGTGCAAGGCGGCTAGACCGGGCGGGACCTGACCCCGGTTGATGAGACCCACCAAGATGACGGCAGAGGATCGACCCGAAGCCTACCTGGAGGTGTTCGAGGCGCTGGCGACCTCTGCCGGGTGGGATCAGGCCCAATGGGCCAGTTACCTCTTGCCCCAGTTAACAGGGGAGGCGCAAGCAGCAGCGAGGACGCTGTCTCCGACCGGATGATGGACTACCCCACACTAAAAGCTACCATCCTGAATCACGTGGGGCCACACCGAGGGCTATCGGAGGAGGTTTCGGGAGGAGCTTCCCCCCGAGGAGCACCCTAGAACCATTGCTCATCGCTTAAATGAGTATGCCATGGGGTGGTTGAGGCCGGATGTGACCACGAAAGCCAGGCTGGTGGAGGTGATTGTGGTGGAGCGCTTTCTGGAGTGTCTAGCTCGAACCACGGCTGTGGGTACAGCGGCAGGCACCCGCCACCATGGATCAGGCGGTCGATTGGCAGAGCAGTACCGGGCAGCGAACCAAGCCAGGCTGCCGGGGAGGCTGCCGGGCATCATCCCCCCACCGGCGAAGGGACTGGGGGAAGGGGGTACAAGGTTTTGGACGGGGGGGGGGGCTGTGCGAGCTCCGGCCCGGGACCGGGCAGCGTGGGGTTCCCCGCGGGCTGCTGCGCGGGTCGGACCGGGTCTCGCACGGCTTCCTTTACCGTCGAGCCCCTTTGATGGCTCCGGTGTTTCCACCTCTTGCCGAGGCTCCAGGGCGAAAACCAGCCCACTGCGGTGTTGAACGTGCCGGGGGTGGGACACCTCATGGGATTGCCCCGTGATGGAGTGTGACCTCAGCCGACCAGGTAAGCCTGTTCAATTACCTCAGTCACTTCAGCAGACGGGTTTTGTTATTCCTGTGACAGTGGATGGTACAAAAACCCAGGCGCTCCTGGATTCAGGGTGTGGTCAGTCCCTAATACAGGATAGCCTAATCTCACTGGGGCATAAACGGTTATTGGGACAGGTGCATATTAAATGTATTCATGGGGATGTACGCTCCTACCCTAAGATAAGTGTGAATATAACGATTGGCCAGCAGGGGACGAGGTGCATGTAGGGTTATGTCCTCGATTGCCAGTACCAGTAGTTCTGGGGCGGACTGTGGGCAGTTTATGATTGGTTAGCTGCTCTGACAGCCCCGCCCACCCTATTGGCCAAGAAGGAGGAAGTAATTGGAGAAATCTTCCCCTTCTGTGACCCGAATTGGTTTTGCCATAGATTTAGACCCCGAAAAAACTAAACGGGAACGCCGGGCCGCTAAGAATGAGGGCTGGCGATGGAAGGAGTCCGAGAGGTTTCAGGTGGGGCGGTTGGTGAAGAGTCGGGGGGCTGGGCTGAGCCGGCACGGGGTCTGGCTCGGCTGCCTCCGCCGGACCGACCCGACCCAGAGCTGGAAGCCATGGGAGCTGATTTTTTAGCTCGTTCCCGTGACTTCCGACTTCGAGCAAGGGCGTGACGACGCTGGGCAGGCTCTTTGACCAAGCAGCGGTGGTTAATGGTCGGGTGGTCGAGCCCAGACGCGCCGCCACGTACCCTCACTTTGAAATTAATCGAGACCTGCTGTATCGTGTTGACAAATTACCCCAGACGGGGGAGGTGCGTCATCAGTTGCTCATTCCTCAACCCTTTAAGGAGGATTTGCTGCAGCTTGCTCACGCTATTCCCCTGTCTGGTCACTTAGGTAGGGACAAAACCAAAGCGAGGCTTGTGACACGGTTCTATTGGCTGGGGTTGGATGGTGACGTCAGACGGTTTTGTGAACGGTGTGGGGAGTGTCAGAAAGCTAGCCCTAGAGCCGTCCCACGAGCACCACTGGTGCCGTTGCCCCTAGTGGAAGTCCGTTTGAGCGTATTGGGATGGACATAGTCGGGCCATTGGAAAGGAGTGCGGCGGATACACACCTATTGGTCATTTTGGATTACGCGACGCTGCTATCCAGAGGCCATTCCCTCCGATCTATGTCCGCTAAGTCTGTTGCCAACGAGCTCGTGGAAGGTTTTCTCCCGGTGGGGATCCCCAGGAGATACTGACCGACAAGGCACCAACTTTATGTCCCGCTAATCCGCTGAACATGTAAGCTTTTGGGGATTAAGACCATTAGGACCTCGGTGTTTCATCCTCAGACCGATGGTCTTGTGGAGCGCTTTAATAAGACCCTTAAGAGCATGTTGCGCAGATTTATTAGCAGTGATGTGCGTTACTGGGACCAGCTGATTCCTCCCCTTCTCTTTGCGATCAGAGAGGTACCCCAGGCTTCCACGGGATTTTCGCCATTCGAGCTGCTGTATGGGCGAAGACCCCGGGGTGTGCTCGATCTGGTCAGAGAGATGTGGGAGGAACAGCAGGATAATTCGACTAATGCAGTCCGGTATGTGTTGGACCTGCGCAAACGTCTGGAGTCTGTTGGGAAATGGGCGCAGGATAATTTGCAGCAGGCACAACACAGACAGGAGACCCAATACAATAGAGGAGCCCGGTTACACATTTCAGCCGGGATAAAGTGCTTTATTATTACCCAGTTCTGAGTCAAAACTCCTGGCTAAGTGGCAAGGACCCTTTGAGGTTACACGCCGGGTTGGGGCGGTGGATTATGAGATCTGCCAGCCGGAGCGACGGAGAGAGAAACACATTTATCATGTTAACCTCCTGAAGCCCTGGCTGCAACCGGAGGCATTGGTAGTGGCGCAGGCAGATGACGTCACCGACCTGGGACCTGATCTTTCTGTGTTGGCGAAAAACAGGGTCGGTACAGATTGCAGAGAATCTGACACCAACACAGAAATGTCAGGCTAGGGCGCTGGTGACGGAATTTCCTGATGTGTTTTCTCCGCCCCGGGCAGACTCGGTAGCCCATCATCACATTGAAGTTGAGCCGGGGCGCTAGTTCGCCAGAGGCCATACCGTGTACCTGAAACGTAAAAGACAGGTAATAAAAAACGGAAATTGATGAAATGCTGAGACTGGGGGTAATAGAAGAGTCCCAAAGTGACTGGAATAGTCCAATTGTTTTAGTGGATAAGCCGGACGGGTCAACTCGATTTTGCATTGACTTCAGGCGAGTTAATGAAAAATCGAAGTTTGACGCTATCCCATGCCCCGGTAGATGAATTGCTGGAGCCGCCTAGGCACGGCTCATTTTATGACGACACTGGATTTAACGAAGGGGTACTGGCAGATACCCCTGACCCCGGAATCCAGAGAGAGGACGGCGTTTTCAACTCCCTTCGGATTATACCAATTTAGGACCATGCCCTTTGGGTTGCACGGAGCACCAGCCACTTTCCAGCGGATGATGGATCGCATTTTGCGGCCCCATCAGCAGTACGCCGCTGCTTACATAGATGACGTGGTTATCCACAGTGAGGATTGGCCGAGTCATCTGTGTAAGGTAGCAGCGGTATTGCAATCCTTGCGGGAGGCTGGGCTCACTGCTAACCCAAAGAAATGTGCCATTGGGAAGAGTGAGTCGGAGTATTTGGGGTATCGAGTAGGGGGTGGCCAGATCAGACCGCTGATTGCTAAGGTGAAAGCCTTGGCTGACTGGCCGTCCCTACAACCAAAACCCAGGTGCGCTCTTTCTTGGGACTAGCGGGCTATTACAGGAAGTTCATTCCGAGCCACACGCTTGCTGCTCCCTGACAGACCTCACCCGAAGGCTGCCCCAAATACGGTTCAGTGGACGGAGCCGCGCCAGAGGGCCTTTCTCGCTTTGAAAGCGGAGGTTGTGTAGCAAGCCAGTGCTATGCAGTCCGATTTCGCAAGAGGTTTACCCTGCAGACGGATGCGCTAGAGACAGGTCTCGGGCAGTATTGTCCCAGGAGGTGCGGGGGAAGCCAGCACCCGGTCCTGTATATCAGCAGGAAGCTCCTTCCCCGCGAAAAGAACTATAGTACCATCGAGAAGGAGTGTCTCGCGGTAAAATGGGCAGTCGAGTCACTCCGTACTACCTCCTGGGGCGACACTTCACCCTGGTTACAGATCATGCCCCCTTGGCATGGCTTCACCGGATGAAGGATAACAACACCAGAATCACGCGGTGGTACTTGGCCCTGCAGCCCTATGCCTTCAGGGTTGTCCACCGAGCAGGGAAGCTGCATCAAAACGCAGATTTTTTCTCTCGGGAAGGCATGGGGATGTAGGATTTTCGAATGGACCGGTGGTGCCATTCTAAGGGGGAGGATATGTAACAGGGGGAGACCTGTGCTGACTCTTCTGGCGTGTTCATAGTGCTGCAGGGAGAGGGCAGCAGCTCGTCAATATCCGCCTGTCAGTCATGGCAGTGACACGGAGAGGGGGGAGAGTGGGTGTGCGGACTTTCCTTCTCTCTGAGTGGCTGGGAGGCGGGTCTTGGGGGAATTGCTGACCCTATAAGTTTCATTCTGCTGTTCCCTCAGGTCTGCCCACGGAGACGTAAAACGGCGTGCGGAAGCGCTGGAGGAAAAACAGCCGGGACGAAAATCCCGGCAAGACAAATAGAGAATAAAAGAAAGAAAGAAAAGAATTAGCGGTAGCGGGGAAAACTCTTGGGCAGCCCCGATAAAGTGGATGGCAGGCTGAGGGAGCCGCTAGGGTAGGACGGAGACCCGGCCGTCGGTGTAGCATTGGTTGGTGAAGCTGCCGAGCCAGCACTTTTTATTTTGTAGTTTTTTGTTTACTGTGTTTTGTTTTCCCTGTTCCTTTCGCCTTTTGATTAGTATTTGTTTTGTGTAAACCTCTGTACCCTGTACCGCTCTGGTATAGTTGTGGCTCTGTCGCTACCATAGCTGGTACGGCAGGCCACAGACAACAGCGCCCTCTGCGGGCTGAACCAAAATAAGTCTCTAATAAAACTGGGCACCTGTGCGGTGTTTTCAGCCTCATTTCTCTGTGTCCTGTGTCAGTGAATTACCCACCACCCTTCCACAACATACAAGACTTTTTTTTAACCTAACTACTGTATGACGTCCTTTGTTTCATGATTAATTCACTAGAGTCTTCACAACCTATTCTTAATACAGGGGTGTTATTCATATCCAAACACAAAAATACTTGAGTAGAAACCAGGAAGGCTGCATAGGAAAGCCAACACAGAGATCTTTCTTTCATTCGTAACACCTTTGTGGCTTTTTTTATTATTATTATTATTCGGGCAATCGGAATTATTAATTTGTTACAGATATAGTCTATTATTATCCATGCTAACAATTAGAAAATTGGATTGCACAAAAAAGATTAATTTCGCTTAAAGATATTCAATGTCCTGTCTAGTAAACAAACATTGTCCAGAGCTGTTATTATTTAGTGATTCTTACCAGTCCATCAGATTTGGAATGCCGGTGTAGCAGGCCGTGTTGTGTGATGCACTGCCGTTATGGGTTCTGTCCCCGGTCGGTGAGATGAGAGGAGGTTAAAAGCAGAGGAGCCTGGCTTATTTACATTGTGGTGAAGACGCTCGATTGCGGTGGCCAGTTCACACCCAGCCTCCACTCTATTGCACCTACATGCATAGTGCACATAATCAGCAAATTGTAAATTCCTTCTACTGTAAAATCTTGATCACAATGCAGACCAAAACATTATTGATGGTCCTCCTCAGAACTGCCTTCATCTTTTTTATTTAAACATGTACGTTTTAACTGAAAGCACTGCCATTGCCAATTGCGTAATCAACTGTTTAATCTAGAAACTATTGTTCTCCATTGCTTTAACTCAAAATACTTTTCACCCCTTAGCAATAGGGCTTTTAATAGGGGAAAGATGTATTCCTGTGCCCCCTGCCGGAAATAATTTTGAAGACGCTTTGACAGCTTTGTTCTTCAGTCTTCAGATATTACCTGGGCTAAGTTTATATTATACGTAGTGAACTCATCCACATGTTAGCACTAAATAACCATTGTGATGCGCCTTCAGATCGTGTAATAATCGCACAGCATCTGAAAAGCGATTATAGCCAAATGCAATCCAATACATCTATAGGGGGCTAGGATGTATGGCATAAAATAATGTTGTAACACTTTAGTTAGTAGTTACAAAGTAAATACATGTGTACTTACACATAAATACAATGTTATTATGCATAGTTACCATGTACTTAATGTGTAAACCTTTTTGCACACTATATGTAAGTACACAATGGTATCAGAAAAAGGTTAGGGTTAGGTTTAGAGTTAGGGTTCGGGTTAGGGTTATAGCATGCAAATACATCTTCACAGTAAGTACAGTGTAGCTATAAATAATACCATTGTAATTATGTGTAAGTACACCTGCATTTACTAAGTACCTGTGCTGTAACTGGACATGTCACTTCAATAAAGGGGACAGTACCCAGGGTGGAGTTTAGCCAGGGGGCAGGAGTTTAGGGCAGGAGGCTGTGTGGTCCAGTGGTTAAAGAAAAGGGCTTGCAACCAGGAGGTTCCTGCTTCAAATCCCACCTCAGCCACTGACTCATTGTGTGACCCTGAGCAAGTCACTTAACCTCCTTGTGCGCCGTATTTTGGGTGAGGCGAGATTGTAAGTGACTCTGCAGCTGATGCATAGTTCACACACCCTAGTCTCTGTAAGTCGCCTTGGATAAAGGCGTCTGCTAAATAAACAAATAATAATAACTGCAGGCCTACTACATCCAAAATTGGGATTCAGGCCTCATACACTTGATGTGATCTCTTTACAGACTGCAATCGTGCTGCCTGCCTGCCTGCCGCCTGTCACCACACAGAGGATGGTGTGCATCCACTCCATCACTGCGCACTGTCTGCAGCGGAGAGTGTGTCTGAGATGGGGTTTCTCGCAGGCTGTGCAGTGTCCGGTTGAGCCTGTAATAAGAACATAAGAACATAAGAAAGTTTACAAACGAGAGGAGGCCATTCAGCCCATCTTGCTCGTTTGGTTGTTAGTAGCTTATTGATCCCAGAATCTCATCAAGCAGCTTCTTGAAGGATCCCAGGGTGTCAGCTTCAACAACATTACTGGGGAGTTGGTTCCAGACCCTCACAATTCTCTGTGTAAAAAAGTGCCTCCTAATATCAGGTAGTGATGTTGTCTGACAGATGTATACCTGGGAAGCAATGGCAGTCAATGTTTAACGACATTCTGCCACACTACCAGTAGAGAGGACCTGTTCCACATTGTATCCATGATATTTTGCAGACACGTGGCATGCAGATGCCACATCAACCTGCCTGCAGCAGCTCTGCAGTAATGCCAAGGTCCCATCTCAAAGATGCATCTTAACACTGCATTTGCATGGACCACCAATTCAATTTGGTTAAAAAGCACGTAGCTTTAAATTACATTTTACATTTTTATTTTTTTACCTTCCCTTTTTATTTGCAATCGTTCTTAGTAGCTGAATTGCTTGAATATTGAGTTTTACTCAGTGAAACGTATTGAAACTGATTGTTTTTAAATGATTATTATTATTGTAGCAGGGCTAATATATGTTGTTACTGTTTTGAGAATGTAAGAGTTTTAACCTGTTGCCCTTTTAAGAACCCCCTCTAACCTGTTGCCCTTTTAATAACAGGTAATCAACCCCTGCATAAAAGAGCAGGGTAAACCATAAGAAACGAAGTCTTGTTCTGGTCAAAGTAGGTGTGTTGTTTTAACAATAACTTGTAAAGAATCCGGGGTGGGGGGCGTTTGGGAAAGGAGAAGACAAAAGCTGCTTTTGGAAATAGTCAGTTTTCGGATGGGGTAGGTTTTGCTTTGGGATTTTAACTTCTATTTGTTTTAATCATTTTAAAGGAACCATGCTGCTGGGGAGCTGTTTTAATGTGCTTTAACTTTGAATATTGGGTTCTAAATTGTGATTTTTTTGTTTTTTAAGATGTTTGGATTTTAACTGATTTGTGGAAGTAACTGCAATAATGGGTTGTAATATATATATATATATATATATATATATAAAAATATAAAATGTAGTAGTCGCCAATTATTCATTTGTTGTTGTTGGTGTGTTTTCTCTCCAATTTAGTAATGTCCAAGGAGGACAACGCAGCTCTGGGCAGTTTGCAGACGCCCAGCGATACCACAGGGGCCGCTGGTGCGCGGTGAGCCAAGGACACCCTGGCCGACCTAACCCTCCCTCCCCCCGGGCGGCGCTCAGCCAATTGTGCGCCGCCCCATGGGAGCTCCCGTCCTCTGTCGGCAAAGGAATAGCCTGGGCGCATCCTGCACTCTGCGCGAGTGCTTTTGCTGGGTGCGCCACTCGAGAGCCTGTAATTTATTTTTTTTGTTTTCACAGATTGGTACTTGTCACGTTTTTATTTTCCTAATTTATTTTATATATTTTTTGTATTTGACGTTTCTAGATTTCAAAGTTATAAGAACATAAGAACATAAGAAAGTTTACAAACGAGAGGAGGCCATTCAGCCCATCTTGCTCGTTTCAGCTTCAACAACATTACTGGGGAGTTGGTTCCAGACTCTGACAATTCTCTGTGTAAAAAAGTGCCTCCTATTTTCTGTTCTGAATGCCCCTTTATCTAATCTCCATTTGTGACCCCTGGTCCTTGTTTCTTTTTTTCCCCCAAAAGTGGAGACTGAGATTTGTTACTGCAGTTTTTCTTTCAGCAGTACTTGGACGTTTTAAGTGAGGGAGTCTTATTTGAACACATTGTTGAGATGGTCTGTTTTGCTGTCCAGTCTACATTGTACTTGGATCAGATATGGCAATAATTGACAGAATGGGATTGTTTTAGATTTTTAGAGCAACATAACTGCAGCATCAAGGGACCCCACAGGTAGCCATGGAAATCCACTACAACAGAATGGGAAGTGCTAGAGAAATAACAACTTCAATATGTATTGACATAGTAAATGCATGTGCACTTAAACATTACGATGTTATTATGCATAGTTACAATGTACTTAATGTGGACATATTTTTGCATGATATATGTACGTACACCATTGTATTAAAGGATTATGGTTAAGGGCGTTGACATTAGTTTTAGTTACGGTTAGGAATAGGGTTTGGGTTATATCATGCAAAAATATTTCCACGTTAAGTACATTGTAAGTATTGCATAATAACGCAAGTACACACGTATTTACTGCATAATATGTAAATGCACAGTCATTAGACATGTAATATAATAATGTCTTTATATTGCACCTTTCATAGTGGACCACCCTCACAGCGCTTTACAGAGGTAGGCTGTGAACTGTGCATTATATGCAGAGTCACTTACAATTATTATTATTTATTTATTTCTTAGCAGACGCCCTTATCCAGGGCGACTTACAATCGTAAGCAAATACATTTCAAGTGTTACAATACAAGTAATACAATAAGAGCAAGATAAATACAATGACTTTTGTTCAAGCAAAGTACAAGTGTGACAAAATACAATTCAATAATACAGCAGATAACAGTGATAGTTACATCAGGATATGATTAAATACAAAATACTACAGATTAAACACTTGGCAGATTACAGTATTCTGAAGTACAGGATTAAATGCAGTAAAATAGGGGGCAGATAAGAGCAAATAAAGCGCATTTAAGGAAGGGTGATAGTGTCCCAGGATAGAAACAGGAGTTCTACAGGTGCTGTTTGAAGAGGTGAGTCTTAAGGAGGTGCCGGAATGTGGTCAGGGACTGGGCAGTCCTGACATCTATAGGAAGGTCATTCCACCACTGCGGAGCAACGGTGGAGAAGGAGCAGGCTCTGGAGGCAGGGGAGCGTAGCGGAGGTAGAGCCAGTCTTCTAGTGCAGGAGGAGCGGAGAGGTTGAGTGGGGGTGTAGGGAGAGATGAGGGTCTGGAGGTAGCTGGGTGCAGTTTGGTCAAGGCATCTGTAGGCTAGTACAAGAGTCTTGAACTGGATGCAAGCAGTGATCGGGAGCCAGTGGAGTGAGCGGAGTAGTGGAGTAGCGTGGGAGAAGCGAGGCAAAGAGAACACCAGGCGGGCAGCAGAGTTCTGGATGAGCTGGAGCGGATGGGTGGCGGACGCAGGGAGGCCAGCCAGGAGGGAGTTGCAGTAGTCTAGGTGGGAGAGTACCAAGGCCTGGACCAGGAGCTGGGTAGCGTAGTTGGTGAGGAAGGGTCGGATTCTTCGGATGTTGCTCAGGAAGAATCGGCAAGTGCGTGCCAGAGTGGAGATGTGCTGGGAGTAAGAGAGGCAGGGGTCCAGGGTGACTCCGAGGTTCTTAGCAGAGGAAGATGGAGAGAGTGTGGTAGATTCCAGAGGAACAGAGATAGAGAGATCAGAGGAGGGGGAAGAGGAGGGAAAGATAAGGAGGTCAGATTTAGAGAGGTTGAGTTTGAGGTGATGCAAGTGCATCCAGGAGGAAATAGCAGACAGACAGGTAGAGATACGGGAGGAGGTGGTGGAGTCAGAGGTGGGGAAGGAGAGGAAAATCTGAACATCATCAGCATAGAAATGGTATGAGAAACCATAGGATGCAATGAGGGGGCCCAGGGAGCGGGTGTAGAGAGAGAACAGGAGAGGACCCAAGACTGACCCTTGGGGGACTCCTGTTAAGAGAGGGTGAGGAGTGGAGGTTGCTCCACGCCAGGTTACCTGGTAAGTGTGGTTGGAGAGGTAGGAGGAGAACGAGACCAGAGCAGTGCCAGAAATCCCCAGGTCAGCGAGAGGTGATAGTAGAATAGAGTGATCAACAGTGTCAAAGGCAGCAGAGAGGTCGAGGAGAATTAGGACAGAGGAGAGAGAGGCAGCTCGGGCAGACTTAAGTGAGTCGGTGACAGAGAGGAGGGCGGTTTCAGTGGAGTGAGCAGAGCAGAAGCCAGATTGGAGAGGGTCGAGCAGAGAGTGGTTGGACAGGAAAGCAGAGAGCTGGCGGTGTACAGTCCGCTCGAAGGTTTTGGAGAGGAAGGGTAGAAGGGAGACAGGACGGTAGCTCTGGAGGAGGTGGGGCGAGGGTAGGTTTTTTTTTGAGGAGGGGAGTGATAGAGGCTTTTTTGAAGGCAGAGGAAAGAGACCAGAAAGTAGAGAAGTGTTGAGAAGGGAGGAGATGAAGGGAAGTAGAGCAGAAGCAGCAGCTTGAAAGAGGTGAGTGGGGAGGGGGTCCAGGGCACACGTGGTGGGTTTGTGACCCTGGAGCAGGGAGGAGAGGTCAGAATCTGAGAGGGGCAAGAAGGTGGAGAAGGAGGGTGAGTTAGTAGGGGATGCAGTGGGTGTAGGGGTTGGATCAGGAGGGGGTGCGGGGAGGGAGAGGTGTTAAAGAGTTTGCGGATATCTGAGATTTTAGAAGAGAAGAAGGAGGCAAAGTCATCAGGGGAGATAGCGGAGGGAGGATGAGGGGGGGGTTTAGGAGGGAGGAGAAGGTAGAGAATAGTTTACACGGGTTGTTAGTGGAGGCTTGATTACAGATTGGAAATAAGTACATTTAGCAGAGAAGAGAGTAGAGGAGAAGGAGGAGAGGAGAGTGCGGTAAAGGTCTAGGGCAGCAGGGAGTTTGGTTCTCTTCCATTTCTTTTCAGCAGATCGCAGTGTGATTCTTGCCGAGCGGAGCGCAGAGGAGAGCCAGGGATGGGGAGGGGAGGGGCGAGCAGGTCGGGAGGTGAGGGGACAGAGGGAGTCGAGGGAGGAGGTGAGGGAGGAGAAGAGGGTGGAGGTAGCAGAGTCTACGGAGAGTTGTGAAAAGGAGTCGATAGGATGGAGGTGAGAGAGAGCAGTGGAGGCAAGGACAGATGGGGAGAGAGAGCGGAGGTTACGGCGAGAGGTGACAGTGGGGGTAGGAGGAGCAGGGAGAGGGGGGGAGAGACAGAGAAAAAGAGATGAAATAGTGATCAGAGAGGTCCAGGGGGGTGACAGAGAGGGTGGAGGGGCAGCAGGCCCTGGAGATGGTGAGGTCCAGTTGACGGCCAGCTTTGTGGGTAGGAGGGGATGGAGAGAGACAGAAGTCAAAGGAGTGAAGGAGAGGGAGGAATCCAGCAGAGTGGCTGGGGTTGGAGAGATGGATGTTGAAGTCACCCAACAGGACAGTTGGGGTAGACAGAGAGGGGAGGGAGGAGAGTAGATAGTCGAGTTCATCCAGAAAGTGAGCGAGAGGCCCAGGGGGGCGGTACAGAACAATGAGCAGGAGTTGACAGGGAGAGGTTAGTTGGACTGCATGAAATTCAAAGGTATTAACAGAGAGTGAGGAGAGATTGGAGGGGACAGAAAAGAGTAAGGAGGGAGAGAGGAGAAGACCAGTCCCACCTCCCCATCCAGTGAGACGCGGGGTATGGGACAGGACGTAGAGAGAGGACAGGGCAGCAGGAGTAACAGTGTTATCAGGGGACAGCCAGGTTTCAGTGAGAGCAAGGAAAATCGAGAGAGAGGTGGGAGGCAAAGGCAGAGATGAAATCAGCTTTGTTAGCAGAAGAGTGACAGTTCCAGAGTGCACCAGAGAGTGTGCGGGAAGGGGAGGGAGCAGAGAAATTAGGTTAGAGGGGTTGGAGGAGCAGCAGCGGAGGGAAGGCAGAGGACGAGGACGGGAGGACAGAACAGGGATGTGAGAGACAGTCATAGCAGGACAGGCAAGACAAAAGGCACAGTAGGAGCAGTGGGGTGGAGGGTACAGATCTGACTAGTAGATGGCTTCTTCCAGAGCGCTGTTAGGTTCGGATCTATTCGAACAGCGTCTCAGTGCAGGCCTCCCCTCGCTGGACTCCCACAGCTAGACTCCCGCTCTTTTGTTGAGGCGCTTCAGTTTGCTGGCGCTTCTGCTGGTGCCGAAATAAGCTGCTTGATTAAATGTTACAACTGCTTGGCAAAAGAACCAACTAAACTGTGTGGAAACCAATCAAATAGCAAAATCAACTTCTAATCAATTTAGCCACTCACCTGGTACTAATCACACACTAACTCAGCTAATTCAAACACCACCTTACAATGTCACCAAATGTAGTTAGTTTAAAATTACTTGAAGCAGGAACCTACCTTTCTGCCTCAGTCCCTGGTTACCTGTAGACTGAACTAATTACTAGATGCCCACCCTTAATAGGACATTGATTTAACATCTCATCCACAGGATGGAGCACAAGGAGGTTAAGTGACTTGCTCAGGGTCACACAGTGAGTCAATCAGTGGCAGGGGTGGGATTTGAACCAATGACCTTCTGGTTACAAGTCCTGGACTTTAACCATTGGACCACACTGCCTCCTAACCCAATACTTCACTGGGCTTTTCTAAAGAAAGTATTTTCACAGGTCCATAAAACTCAGTATTTGAGCAATGGAACTACCTGGAACATTTGCAGATATCATAAAGAAAAGAAGAAAATTGAAACTATTTGTTTGTGGATGTGCTGCTACGAATGTGTACACTCTTTATTGAAATGAAGTTATCGTCTTGAATCAGGAGACCAATAGAAATGCCAGCTACCCATTACGAGAGTGGTGTTATTTTGCGGTATGCATTAAATCATGGTACATCATGTACTGCGCTTGCCCGGGCATGTCCAAAGGATTGTAGCTTAAAAAACAAGGAAAAGCCCATTTGAAAGGGGTACGATGTACTGAGTTTGGCCCTTAATGTTTTCAGCAAAATTTAATGTATGTGACTTTAACTGATCAGCAACACATTGGGTTATCTGAAATTGTAAACACATATGTTTTTGTGGGTGATCTACAGCTTGTCTTGTTCGTAGTGATTTGTGCAGTCGTCAATCACAGCACTTCCAAATCATTGTGCCTTTTAATCAGAGCCTTGTATGGCTGAAGATCTTATTTTAAAAGGTGTACATATAACTTTTTAAATTATCATAAGAGATATGTATTTTAAGTGCAATAGGTTTTAAAGGTTTGGGCTATACTAAGATCACATCGGTAACTCTGAGCAGTATTTTTGTTTGTTTGTTTTTGCCGATCGCTTACAGCCCTGTGTTACGTAGTTAATAAATGCTTTTCATTTTTCTTGACTGTTCTACCCATTGCCCCTGCACGTCTTGGGTGGGATTTTTACTGTTTATTTATTTTACTCAATCTACTAAAAAAATAACTGCATTTTGCAAATGCAATGTGCTCTGAGAGTAAAAAAACAAACTAAAGATCTACTGAAAATATTATTATTTTTATATTTATTTGTAATTTTAAATAATGATAATTACATTTTATTTATTAGTGGCATGCTGTTTTTATTCTGATGAAGAAACTCTATTTCTACTGTGTGTCATTCTTGCAAACGACACACAGTAGCGAGGTTCCCAGCAATTCTCCAAGTGGAATCCACGCAGGTCAGTTTGTTTGTTTGTTTTTATCATAGGGATGCAGTACAGTATGATTTTAATATTCTGTATATTTTAATTTGGTGTCAATTTTACCCACTAGACTTCCCTGATGTAAAACAAATGACACTCTTATACC
This sequence comes from Huso huso, assembly GCA_036884735.1. Taxonomy (NCBI): domain Eukaryota; kingdom Metazoa; phylum Chordata; class Actinopteri; order Acipenseriformes; family Acipenseridae; genus Huso; species Huso huso. Next base: position 2,484,417 of record CM072662.1, on the reverse strand, counting down.
ATTATAGTCAGGATCAACTGTACATATTAACATTGCTGATATTTACATGGTAACATTCCTATATAGAGTGAAGAGGTGTACTACAGACACTTTCACCAAACTTTATTATCTAGCTATAGCTAACGTAGCATAACGTAGCAGTCCTTGGTATACAGTACACACAGGCAGCATGCATTGTAATTATTGCTTTTGACAAGTTTAAATGTTACTTTCGTGTGCAAAACTTACAGTACATACTTCAGACATAATTTCTGGTTTGAGTAGAGAGTCTCCGATCCTGTGCGACAAGCTGGAATTACGTCATCTACAATTCTGTGAAAGGTGTACAGCCTTAACAGATCTTCAAACTTTCACCTGTCATTCTAAAATACCACAAATATCTCATTTAATACAATTATTATATATTCTATCCATCTGTTTTAAATGAGGGAAAAGAATCACATGTAAAAAAATAAAGTAAGGTAGAGTCCATGAGCTTAAATCTGCATATTGTTTTAACGCAATGTTAAAGTCTGTAGTAACTAATGAACACAACTAATGGTTTTAAAATGTGTATATAAAACAAGCATACAAACTGGTACATAAACTGGCACATGCATTAAAGGACTTGAAATACAAACGTACCACCTTGACAACATTAAAAACAACAGCTATAAACCGGGTACATGCATGAAGTACTTGAAATACAAATGTACCGCTTTTAGACAGTGTACCATTTTCTGGCCTTACACGGGGCGTGTTTTGGTACACATACCACATTCTACACCCTAGACACTAAGGTTGCACAACAAAGAAAGAAGAAACAAATAAAAAGCCTTATTGTTATTCTACGACTTCCTCTGCATTGCCAACCTGCAACTGATGCAATGTGCAGACAGATGTTGGCCAATTATTATGGTGACAATTCATGCTCGTTAATCTTTATTAGTGTGAGGTGATTAATTTACAACAAATAAATGTCAAAAATATAAATTTAGCATTAATTCAGCTCTTATTAATTGCAGACTGTCCCCAGTGCAATCTACAGCATTTACCACCCACAGACATCTAGGATCTGAGGTGCAACATGCAAAAAGTCTGCTAACCTTTCCCCATTTGCAGCTTCAAGGGAAATCTCTGCTGTAACTTCAGGAGCATAGCATTAAATATTCAGCATAGCACTAAATACATAGAGAACATATGCATATCATAGCTACTCCAGACAAGTAAATAAAGGACAGAGAAAACTGCTGTGACTACCGTACACAGAACCAAACTGTATGGGAAATCGAAGGTATTGCCAGAGCTATCCCGGTTTGTTTCTGCGCCATTCAAATTATTCTGGACAGCTGTAAACGCTCTAATGTCACATATAAAGCAATATTTTATTATCTGTGGATAGATTACGACAAACTGATAGATAGTCAAAAATAAAAATGGAACATCTTTTTCTTCTTGTCGTCTGTCGGTAAGAAGAGATGAGGTTTAAAGCTCTAAAACTACAAATGCAGACGAGCCCGGCTGTTTTGCATTGTGTTAAGACGCTCGCTTGCGGTGTGCAGGGTCGCCGGTTCGCACCCAGCCTCCATCCTGTTACATTGTTGCCGTGACTCGTATCTCATAGACTGGCTGCAGCCGATCGCCAGGGTTAAAAACATAAGAAATTCTAGAATGAGAAAAGGCCATTCGGCCCACCTATACTTGCTCACTTTGATGCCAGCGTGGTCCATTAGCACTCAGGAGAGTAAAAACAAAACCCCCTAACCAGTTTAGTAGGGGAAATTTAAACCTCTGGGAATCCATGGCTTAATGGACCACCCTTCCCCCAGGTGGCTAGCTATAGGTATTATGGTCACAGAGAGAGTTATACAGTATTGTTCATGACAGCATCCAGTCTATTCTTGAAGGACCCGATTGTCTCTGCTTCAACTCTGTCCAGCAGCCTGTTGCAATGGTTCACCACCCTTTCTGTGAAAAAGCTCCTCCCCTCGGTTCTGAATATGCCCTTCTTCTGTGACCTGTGAAAAATAATTTTCAGCAGTTATTTTGTTAAGCCGCTTGACAATTTTAAATACCTCTATTAAGTCGACTCTGGCTCTCCTTTCTAGGCTATTCAGAGTCAGCTCTTTTAGTCTATCTTCATATGACATACCCTTCAACCCTGGAATTAATCGTATTGCTCTTCTCTCCAATGCCTCAATGTATTTCTTATGATGTGGGGACCAGAACTGGACACAGTATCCTAGGTGTGGTCGTACCAGTGCATTGTATAATTTTAATATAACTTCTCTAGATTTGAATTCAACCGTCTTGGCTATATAACCTAACATTCTATGTGCCTTTTCTATAGCTTCTCCACACTGTCTAGTTGACTTAAGAGATTCATCCACTACTACCCCCAAGTCCTTTTCATACAGAGCCTCCTCTATTTCATTACTAATCATGCTGTACTTGCCTCTAATGTTTTTGCGCCCTATTAAATGTCATCTGATATGTGTCAGCCCAAGCTTGAATCTTGTCTAAATCTCTTTGTATTATTAAAGTTGCTGATTGGAAGTTGGCTACCCCTCCCAGTTTTGTGTCGTTTGGAAATTTGCAAAGTTTACTGATTATGTCTTGGTCCAAGTCATTTATATAGATGAAGAATAGCAATGCTCCCAATACTGATCCCTGTGGTACCCCACTTGTTACGTTACTCCAGTTTGATGCCTGGCCTCTAATTATAACTCTCTGCTTCCTATCGTGTAACCAGTTATGAATCCATGCTGCTACTTTACCATTTATTCCTACTGATTTAATCTTTAGATATAGCCTTTTGTGCGGTACTTAGTCAAATGCTTTTGAAAGTCGAGGTAGATGATGTTATACACACTATCCTTGTCCACTCTAGAAGTCACCTCCTGAAAGAAATCTAATAAATCAGTTAAACAAGATCTACCCTTCCTAAAGCCATGTTGGCCGTCTCCTAGAATGTTGTTACTATATAAAAATTCCCCCATTTTGGCCATGTCTGAACTGTTGTCTAAGGTCATGTGGTCTCCGTTTATGTTTGGGAAGTCTCCCCTAATTAGGGTGTCCCCTTCCTTACTTATTTTTTTGATGCTTGCATATTGGTTTTCGTTTAGTGATTCATCAGAACTTGGGGGCCTATAACAGACTCCCACTATTAAACCTTTAGATTTGTTTTCATTTAATTTAATCCATATTGATTAATTGCTGCTACCATTACTTTCCAGTATTTCCCATTTTAAATCGTTTTTAATGTATATTGCGACCCCTCGCCCCCCCTTATCGGTTCTATCTTTCCTAACTAACCTATATCCTTCCATGTTAAACTCGTCTCCATCGTTTGGAGTTAACCAGGATTCTGTCAAACCCTATCGTTTCATAGTTATCCACACTGACTATGGCTTCTAATTCTAGAAATTTATTTCTAATGCTTCTTGCATTTAAATATAGGCATTTCAGTTTATGAACATCAGCAACAATTTGGTTGCACTTTGTTGTTTACTGTGTAGCTTGTAGTGCATTTCTCCCTGGCTTTATGGCCTCCCTGCTGTAAAGCAGGGAAGAGAGTAGCGGGCAGTGCTGTGTGATACACTGCCAGTACGGATTCTGTCCTGACCCTGTCAATGAGATGAGATGAGGTTAATAGACGAGCCTGGCTCTTTTACATTGTGGTTAAGACGCTTTGCGTGTGCAGGGTCACCAGTTCGTGCCCAGCCTCTGCCCTGTTACATATGTTACAAAGGCAACTCCCCATAATCGCAGAGAATGAGAAGAACTAGAAATGCAATTTGTTTGATTGTTTTCCATGGCATTTATTGAATTGATCTGTATTAACCTCATATAGCCACAGGGGGCTGAAGATCGACACGATCCAGATGCGTGTCTCAAGCCAAGTTATATATGCATATGTAAAATTAAATAGAAATTTAAATCTAAAGCACTGTGGTTAAGTCTCTGACACATCTGAATACATGTGTTACATTCTAAGTGGATTTTCTTTCTTTTTAATTGTAGCAACTTGAATAACAAAGTGGGGGCCAAGTTTACCCCTTTTCTCCTTGTTTATCGTAGTCAATTACATTTTACATGTTTACAATACTGACCCTTTTTTAAAGGTATTTGCCAACATATTAAGTAGCTTGCTTTGCCTTATGATTAGCACCTTTTTAAATGTTATGTAGTGTGAAAATAACAGATCAATTTTGTGTTTTTTTTTGACAAGCTGCCAAAATGCTGAAAGCAACGACACCTCTTAATAAGCACTCAAACCCTGCGATGTAGAGGTGCTAATAAGGCAACGTCCTGCTTTCACATTTTGGTGTTGTTTTTGTGCCACTAACAGATTTTTAAAGTTTTTTATTAGACTTTGCATGATGGGGAAAATGTGCATAGAATTAGTTTCTTGGAAAAGTTACAATGCACTAAAGAAGGCACAGCTAAAATGTTTGTCTACCAAAAGTTGTAAGAAAAAAAGTTTCCTGAAAGTTACCTAAGCATAAAATTCTGCTACAATACATGGATTAAAAAAAAAAAAAAAAAAAAGATTCTATATTTAATTGTAAGTGGCACCTGATTGTAGAATTTCTGATTTATTTTAACTTCTGAATTCCTGGCTCAGCTCATTCACCACACATCCTCAATAACTGTTTGCTCTTCATATAATGAAGTGGAGGGCTGATTCTGTGATGACTGATGCCTCTTTTGGCCAGCATTTAAAAGCAAACATTGACACTTATTGACAATACTCAGAAGCGAAAAGAAGGAAATGTGCCTGCCATGCTTGAACGGGCAGGAAGCCGCACCCACAGCTCCCTGAAGCCAAAGCCAGCGCAACACTGCTATCATATCACCCCACTCCCGCCCCGCGCCAGGCTGTAATATTCGTAAATATTGACTATACTTTCAGCACATCCAAGAGGAAGCTTGCAGAGCAGCAGGGGTTGAATATTGAACAGACGGTGCTGATGAGCACATTAATAATCAATATAGATGTGTTTACTTTTTCCATTCAGCAAACAGAACAAAGTGATTCAAACGGTGATGTCTGCAGCCTTAACAAACCTGTTTTTTTGTTGTTGATTTTTATATATATATACCTGAAATCTTGATGCATTTAAATCTGATTTTTTTTTCCTTTGATTTACACAACCTACTCAACACTTTCAATTTGTGAAAAACTGGGGGGGTGAAAAAACAAATCAATTAAAAATAAAAACCTGAAAAGTCTGAGATGGGAGAAACTATCCATGTGGCAACAATAGCTCAGGTACTTCACAAATCTGGCCTGTATGGAAGATTGGCAAGAAGGAAGCCATTTCTGAAAAAAAGCCAATGTAAAATCCCGCTTGGAATTTGCAAAAAGGCATGTGGGAGACTGTGAAAAGATGTGGCAAAAGATTCTGTGGTCCGATGAAATAAAAATTGAACTAAATGCAAAGCGTTATGTCTGGAGCAAACCCAATACAGCACATCACCCAGGTAACACCATCCCTACTGTGAAGCATGGTGGTGGCAGCATCATGCTTTGGGGATGCTTTTCATCAGCAGGGACTGGGAAGCTTGTCAGGGTATAGGGCAATGGATGGAACTAAATACAGGCAAATCCTTGAGGAAAACCTGCTTCAGTCTGCAAAAGACCTAAGACTGGGACGGAGATTCACCTTTCAGCAGGACAATGACCCCAAGCACACAGCCAAAGCGACACTGGAGTGGCTTAAAAACAAGAAAGTGAATGTCCTAGAGTGGCCCAGTCAAAGCCCGGACTTGAATCCGATTGAGAATCGGTGGCAAGACTTGAAGATTGCTGTCCACCAACGATCCCCATCCAACTTGACCGAGCTTGAACAATTTTGCCAAGAAGAATGGGCGAATATTGCACAATCCAGATGTGCAAACCTGGTAGAGACTTACCCCAAAAGACTCACAGCTGTAATTGCTGCCAAAGGTGGTTCTATCAAGTATTGACTCAGGGGGGTGAATACTTATCTAACCAAGACGTTTCAGTTTTAATTTTTCATTAACTGTTTCACAGTAAAAATTCTCTTGCCTCTTCAAAGTGTTGAGTAGGTTGTGTAAATCAAAGGGAAAAAAATCCCATTTAAATGCATCAAGATTTCAGGTTGTAACACAACAAACTGTGAAAACGTCCAAGGGGGTGAATACTTACTATAGGCACTGTATATAATACTGTGAGTGGATTCTGAATATTCTGAATTGTGAAGCAGTATTCTGAATAGCAGAATTCCAAGGACAGTGATATAATCAGTGGACTCTCTCAGACATTCACTTTCATTGGGATTCTGAAAGCTCTTTTCTTGTGATTAATGACATGATGCAGCCTGTTGCTAAGGTGGATGCTGATTCGATTTGAAACTTGTTGTTATGATAGCTATAAATACAGCACACATCTTGTACCTGTAGACAACATTGACTTGTGTCTACTTGTAAACTAGATGTGCCCAGTACTTACTACAATATTTAATTTCTTACCTATTCACATTCGATATTGTGTGCTCTTCACCATTCTCTATTGCTTCTTCTGCTTATACCATTATTTTTCACCACTGAAGTTTCTGAATTCCTGAAGTTAGGGGGATTGACCACTAAGGGGTGTGCAGCTGTAATTTATGTCCCCTCTGTAACTGTGGTTTTGTATTGAGGTTTTCCATTTACTAACTCACAGTTGCCACGGTTGCAGATAGGGCAGATATTTCAACTTCACATGCCTAGTTGTCATTTAAAAATATATATATATATATATTCTGCTTTTCAGAAGCAGTACCCATGGTTGAAGAAAGACATTAGTTAGTGAGAAATAAGTAGATCAGAAGTATACCGTTAAATCGACAGGGATAACAGTTGTCATGGTGTTAAGAACATAAGAAAGTTTACAAACGAGAGGAGGCCATTCAGCCCATCTTGCTCGTTTGGTTGTTAGTAGCTTATTGATCCCAGAATCTCATCAAGCAGCTTCTTGAAGGATCCCAGGGTGTCAGCTTCAACAACATTACTGGGGAGTTGGTTCCAGACCCTCACAATTCTCTGTGTAAAAAAGTGCCTCCTATTTTCTGTTCTGAATGCCCCTTTATCTAATCTCCATTTATGACCCCTGGTCCTTTTTTTTTTCTTTTTTTTCAAGTCAAAGAAGTCCCCCGGTTGACATTGTCTATACCTTTTAGGATTTTGAATGTTTGAATCAGATCGCCACGTAGTCTTCTTTTGTTCAAGACTGAATAGATTCAATTCTTTTAGCCTGTCTGCATACGACATGCCTTTTAAACCCGGGATAATTCTGGTTGCTCTTCTTTGCACTCTTTCTAGAGCAGCAATATCCTTTTTTGTAACGAGGTGACCAGAACTGAACACAATATTCTAGGTGAGGTCTTACTAATGCATTGTAGAGTTTTAACATTACTTCCTTGATTTAAATTCAACACTTCTCACAATATATCCAAGCATCTTGTTAGCCTTTTTTATAGCTTCCCCACATTGTCTAGATGAAGACATTTCTGAGTCAACATAAACTCCTAGGTCTTTTTCATAGTTCCCTTCTTCAATTTCACTATCTCCCATATGATATTTATAATGAACATTTTTATTGCCCGCATGCAATACTTTACACTTTTCTCTATTAAATTTCATTTGCCATGTGTCTGCCCAATTTTGAATGCGGTCTAGATCATTTTGAATGACCTTTGTTGCTTCAACAGTGTCTGCCACTCCTCCTATTTTTGTGTCGTCTGCAAATTTAACGAGTTTGCTTACTATATCAGAGTCTAAATCATTAATGTAGATTAGAATAGCAGAGGACCTAATACTGATCCCTGTGGTACACCACTGGTTACCTCACTCCATTTCGAGGTTTCTCCTCTAATCAGTACTTTCTGTTTTCTACATGTTAACCACTCCCTAATCCATGTGCATGCATTTCCTTGAATCCCTACTGCGTTCAGTTTGAGAATTAATCTTTTATGCGGGACTTTGTCAAAAGCTTTCTGGAAATCTAAATAGACCATGTCGTATGCTTTGCAGTTGTCCATTTTCAATGTTGCATCCTCAAAAAAGTCAAGTAGGTTAGTTAGACATGATCTCCCTTTCCTAAAACCATGCTGGCTGTCACCCAGGATATTGTTACCATATAGGTAATTTTCCATTTTGGATCTTATTGTAGTTTCCATAAGTTTACATATAATAGAAGTCAGGCTTATTGGTCTGTAGTTACCTGGTTCAGTTTTGTCTCCCTTTTTGTGGATCGGTATTACGTTTGCTATTTTCCAGTCTGTCGGTACAACCCCTGTGTCAAGAGACTGTTGCATGATCTTGGTTAGCGGCTTGTAAATAACTTCTTTCATTTCTTTGAGTACTATTGGGAGGATCTCATCCGCCCAGGGATTTGTTTATTTTAAGAGCTCCTAGTCCTTTAACACTTCTGCCTCTGTTATGCTAAAGTTATTTAAAACTGGATAGGAACAGGTCGACATGTGGGGCATGTTGTCCGTGTCCTCCTTTGTAAAAAATCTGTGAAAAGTAATCATTTAATATATTTGCTATTTTTTTTTCTTCATCTATGATTTTGCCATTTGTGTCTCTTAGACATTTAACCTCCTCTTTGAATGTTCTCTTGCTGTTATAATATTGGAAAAACATTTTGGAATTGGTTTTAGCCCCTTAGCAATATTGATTTCTATCTCTCTCTTGGCCTTTCTAACTTCCTTTTTTGACTTGTGTTTGCAGTTCCAAGTACTCTTTCTGTGTGCTTTGTTTTGGTTCCTTTTAAACGCTCTGTAAAGTGCCTTTTTCGCTGAATATTTTTTTTTTTAATTGATCTATTAAACCATTTTGGCCATTTTGTTTTAGATTTAGATTTGTCTACTTTTGGGATGTAATTGTTTTGTGCCTCTAGTACTACATTTTAAAAGACAGCCACCCTTTTTTCTGTGGATGTTTTCTCTATTTTACTCCAATCTACTTCTGTTAGTCTCCGTTTCATACCTTCATAGTTTGCTTTTCTAAAATTGTAAACCTTAGCTTTAGTCATTACTTTTGGGGTTTTAAAAAATATTTCAAATGAGACCATGTTGTGGTCTGAGTTTGCCAATGGCTCTCTGACCTCTGTTTTAGTTATTCTGTCTTCATTATTTGAAAAGACTAAATCAAGGCATGCCTCCCCTCTAGTCGGTGCCTTGACAAATTGCGTTAGGAAGCAGTCATTTGTCATTTCCACCATTTCAATTTCGTCCGTCGTGCCCCCCATTGGGTTTCCCATTTTATATGGGGAAGTTGAAATCCCCCATTAGTATGGCTTCTCCTTTTCTACACGCATTTCTAATGTCATTGTACAACAGATTATTTTGCTCAGCGTCTGAATTTGGCGGTCTATAGCATGCTCCTATTATTATGCCCTTTGAATTTGTGTCCATTATTCTGACCCATATTGATTCTGCATTGTTTTCTTTGTCCTGATTTAACACCTGGGCTTCAAGGCTATTTCTTATGTATAGCGCTACCCCTCCGCCTCTTCTGTCCTGCCTGTCTTTCCTATACAGTGTGTACCCACTGATATTATATTCGTCTCCATCACTCTCAGACAACCAAGTTTCTGTAACACCTATCACATCGTAGTTACTTGTTAGTGCAGTAGCTTCAAGTTCTAACATTTTGTTTCTGAGACTTCTAGCATTAAGATAAATACATTTAATAGTGGTCTTACCTGAGTTGTTGCCCTTGTTTTGATGTAGTCTCCCTTCTGTTTTTTTGTTTTCTCCCCTTCCTTTCTAGTTTAAATGCTTCTGTACCGCCTGAAGGATCCTTTCTCCCAGTAGATTGGTTCCCTTTCTGTTTAAGTGCAGTCCGTCCCACCTGTATAGATAGTCCTTGTTGTAGAAAGTGCTCCAATGTTCAAGAAAGGTGAAGCCTTCCTGTGTGCACCACGATTTCAGCCATGCATTTTGATTTTGTATTTCCAGCTGTCCATATGGTCCTTTGCAAGGCGCCGGCAGTATCCCAGAAAATACCACAGTTTTGGTCTTGTCTTTTAATTTCCTTCCTAGCTCTCTGAATTTGTTCTGCAGGGATCTTGGCCTGTCTCTTCCAATGTTGTTTGTACCAATGTGGACGACTACTACCGGGTCATCTCCAGTTCGCTTCTAGGAGCCTGTCCACGTTCTCAGTGATGTGCTTGACAGAGGCTCCTGGAAAGCAGCACACTGTTGTAGTAAGGGGGTCCAAACTGCGAACTGAACTTGCTGTGTTTCTCAGTATGGAGTCCCCAACAATCATGACCTCCTTCTTTTTGCTGGCTGGTCAGCACTGTTTATAGGGTCCTGGGTGTTGTTTCTTTCATTCTCTTGATGTTGGTTTTGGTCATCTAAATGTTGAAGTGGCTCAAATGTGTTGGATGTCTGGATTTCTGGTGGTTGTGTTTGATGAAGTTTCTTTTTTCCCTGCTTCTGCCTATTTGAACCCAGCTGTTTCGACTCTCTTCCATCTCCCTGGTGGCTTTCAGTCTGCTAGGGGTGCAGACTTCCATGAATTGTGGGTGTGTCAGCTCCTCAAGCTCCTGTTGCTGTCTCATTTCCTCCATCTCCTTTTCTAGCAGGCTTAATCGCTGAAGCAAGTCCTGGATCGTGGCGGCACTTTACACAAACTTGGTTGAGCTCAGTTGGGTTTTCTTGTTTAGGATTTCCCACATCATGCAGTTGTCACAGATTACTGGCTTGAAGACCATTTTTTTGTTTAGTGTAGCTTCTGCAGCTGTCAACCTGCTTTCAAACTGCTTCTAACTGCGCTTTGTACTTGTCCAAAGATGTAATTCCACTGTCCCATTGTTTTATCGTTGTCGCTCGGACTGTACTCCCACGATGTCGCTAGGAAGACTGCCTGCCTTTTGTTTGTTTGTGTTTGTGCTTCTAACTGCGCGTGTACTCGCTCCCCACGATCCCCACGTGTCCCAGAACTGCCTGCCTTTTGTTTGATTTGAATCAGCTGCTCCGAAGAACTTCAGCTTATCAGAAAAATACACGCAGCTGCAAGGCTTTAAGCTGCAATGTTTTCTGATTAAAGCAACTCCAGATTTAAAGATGTAATTCCTCCTTTCTGCTTCTAACTGCGCTGTACTTGTCCACGACTGTACTTCTCCCACGATGTCGCTTCCACACGCTGTCGCTAGGAAGACTGCCTGCCTTTTGTTTGTTTGTGTTTGTGCTGCGTGCTCCGCTCCTCCCCGTGTCCCAGAACGCCGCGATTTGAATCAGCTGCTCGAGTTTCAGCTTATCAGAAAAATACACGCAGCTGCAAGGCTTTAAGCTGCAATGTTTTCTGATTAAAGCAACTCCAGATTTAAAGATGTAATTCCTCCTTTCTGCTTCTAACTGCGCTGTACTTGTCCACGACTGTACTTCTCCCACGATGTCGCTTCCACGCTGTCGCTAGGAAGACTGCCTGCCTTTTTGTTTGTTTGTTTGTTTGTGCTGCGTGCTCCGCTCCTCCCCCCCAGTGTCCCAGAACGCCTGCAATGGGATTTGAATCAGCTGCTCCGAGTTTCAGCTTATCAGAAAAATACACGCAGCTGCAAGGCTTTAAGCTGCAATGTTTTCTGATTAAAGCAACTCCAGATTTAAAGATGTAATTCCTCCTTTCTGCTTCTAACTGCGCTGTACTTGTCCACGACTGTACTTCTCCCACGATGTCGCTTCCACACGCTATCCTCCTCGCTCTGTGTACCCATTTAAATGAATATTGGGATTCCTCGGCACCAGTAATAAATGTATCACATGTTCAAGGTCCCAGTAAGAAGAATATTTGTGTGTCTCGAGTCTTCACTTTTATTCGAGATCGGTCCAAACCATACAGTAAAGTAAAACAAGCAGTCCCTTGTTCGTTCAGCAGTTGCATAAAGTAGCAATTTACTAACTCGTTATGCTAATCAGGAGGCTGCAAACATGTACACTCCCTTAAAGTAATGTTTCTGAAAGAGACCAATTCATTACTGCAACAGCAAAACAATAGTTAAAACACTATAATGTAATTGAATAAATCTGGGCACTACTATAAGTATATATGTTGTGTGCTATTCTTATTGTAGATGTAATCTTCTGTAGTTTGGGTGAGAAAACTGTGAAGCAACACGAATAAAAGTATGTTATACGCACGGGATGACATCTGTACACAGGATAAGATGTACTGACATTTTGGCAAATCCCTAACCGTCATAGGTTCATTTCTTATCAGTGGTTTATACTGGAGGACAGATAGCAGACTAACTACCCCTTGTGCTACTGGTCCTAATGCAAACATTTTCCATTGCAGTGCAACTGCAAATATTTTTCCTTCGATTACAAGCTTGAAAAGGAGTTCTCTTGAAATCTGTGAGTCTTTTGCAGCCATGTCTGGAAAAAGTCAGGATTATCGGGGTAGCGTGTAGGGGGATATGTCAAGATTATCGGGGTAGCGTGTAGGGGGATATGTCAAGATTATCGGGGTAGCGTGTAGGGGGATATGTCAGGATTAGGGAGCGTGTTGGGGGATATGTCAGGATTATCAGGGGAGCGTGTAGGGGGATATGTTAGGATTATCAGGGGAGCGTGTAGGGGGATATGTCAGGATTATCAGGGGAGCGTGTATGGGGATATGTCAGGATTATCAGGGAATGGAAATCACTCACGCTAGGTACTTTCAGTGTCAGAAATGTATTGCTGTTCACTTAAGTTTGATGCTTGCATGACAGAATCTAATTTTTATAGTCAACCCCATTACCTACCTCTGACATGAATAATGAGGTTGGAATAGGTGCTTTATTTATAAGAGCAAACAAGCATACTAAATATATTACTCAGAATATTTTTCATTTCTTTTAACTTTTATTATTGAATTAACTCATTACTCTCTTACTTTACTGAAAATATATTTAAAAAAATGTTTTTGAATGTTTGGGCTGTCAAAAAAGAAACAAGATCATACAATATATTAGGAATGGAAAAGGCCATTCAATGCCTTCCTGATGACAAAATCTCAATATCCCAATTTTACAAAATCAAGTAGTCTTAATGGACCATGGAGGCTGCATATTTTATTATTTTACCTGGGGGATCTTTACTTCCATTGTCAACAGACTATGCTTCAATGCAGATTCATTTCAAACCCTGTTTATAGCTTCTTAGCAAGAGTCTTTAAATAGAACCTTGAGCTCAGTCTGTCAATTTGCAGCTTCTCTGTAGTTTCCTGCCGTTACAGGTGTTAATGAAGGGGCTACAGGCAGTTTGGATAAGTCAGACGCGGGAAGATTGCTAACTGACATTTCTTTGCTATACATTTGTGGGATACATTTTTGTTATTCCTCTTAAGTGTTACCTGGACAAGCTTCCAGTGTGTCTTTGTTAAATTCCAATCCAGTGCTGCTGGAATTCATGACAGAGCCGTGCTGCGGTTTCAGAAAATAGGCATATATTTTAAAAATGTATTTTTATTGATGACAGACTATATAACATATTTAATGAGATATGACACATTTATTTTAAACATTCATGTTCCACCCAGTAACTGCATCCATCTCTCTGACTGGACAGTTCAATACAACTCCTTATTATTATTATTATTATTATTATTATTATTATTATTATTATTATTATTATTATTATTATTTGTAATTACGTTATTAATAATACTTACTGCCCTATTTATATGCAAGTGTCAATGGGGTTTCTCGAGTTAATTCCTTGTTCTGAAGGTCTGCCTGTCACTCAGAACAGGGATGAAAGAACAGAGGGAGTGATTCGGACTAAAGTCAGCGGGCAATTCACGAATATATATATATATATATATATATATATATATATATATAATATAAATTATGAAAGACAGGTTTCATGTTCAAAAGTAGCAACTGGCTCTGGTTGAGGAGGAAAGAAGCTGAGGAATGGATGATTAAGGTAAGTAAACTAGTCTCGGTTGGGTGCGGGATGGAGGGGAGTGGTGCTGGGATGCCAGCATCAGTGTCGAGCCTTCTTGAGGTGTCGTGGGCTTGTCAACAAAACACTGAAGATGGGAGGTGCCCCCTCATGACCCCTGCGAAGTGCCCAACCCAGCCCATTCCAGACGTTTGCCATGCTAATACACTAGCCAGTGGGTGGGTTTTCGAGGTGTTTTGGGGAAACACTTTGATATCAAAATATGTAACTGTACTTGTTCTGTTCCCCCACCACTATGCACCTGTATACAAAATTTCAGCTTAATCCGACAAGGCATTCGGAGGTTATAAAGGCTCACAAGCTTTCATAGAAACATCCTAGCAAACAAACAAACAAACAAGCTCACGCACATACAAACCTCAGTCTTAACCTGTGAAAGGCTACCTCAGACAGTACTTCATGCTGCTATGCAGCTGTGCACAGTGGTTACTGGCACTGATGAGTTGATAGATTCTGCAGCATTGTCTCAGGATAGAAGGATTATTTAAACACAGAAATACCCAAGGAACACCAGGTCCAATCCACAGTCCCTGGGGCTTGGCGGCAGCTCTGATTTATGGCTTTTATTTCCACTATGGGGGTGTCTCATTACTATATTGCATTGCAATTAATGGGCTTGTAGTTCCAAATTACAAATAGCTGCTGAAATAAATCAGCCACAGCCAGATATGGATTGAAGAAGATGAAATACTACTGGGTTAAATGGGCAAATATTTTAATATCGTGGAATAAAATACAAAATAGTCCTCATTGTTATTAAGGTGCTGGTAATGACAATGCTGGAGAGCTGAGAATGGATTGTTTAGACTAGTGCTCATTGTTATTAAGGTGCTGGTAATGACAATGCTGGAGAGCTGAGAATGGATTGTTTAGACTAGTGCTCATTGTTATTAAGGTGCTGGTAATGAAAGCGCTGGAGAGCTGGGAATGTTTTATTGTGCATTAAGAAGATGAGAGGGCTGGGGATATGGGAAGCTAAAATTGGTCGTGAAGCTCGTTTGTATTGAAACATTGAGACATCTTCAGAGTCTTCCCACTGTTTAATTACACCATCATTGTATGCTACTCTTGCAGTGCCTAAATAAATTCTCGCTGCTAGCATTGTTCTTGGATGTTGTGGCGGAGTGTCCCGCCCCTATGTATTATTATTTGTATTTTTGTTCGTGGCGCAGTTAAAAGCGCTGCATCTTTTATTATTACATTTAAAAACCCTGTGAGGATGCATGACTGATCAGCTACTGATTATTTAAGTAGCTGACAGTAATGCATCCTTACCAAACGCGTGCAGACTCTGGCCAAGGAGTAATAAGATAATTAACAACTAGTTAACCCCTCGGCCAGAGTATAAGAACCTGCAGCTGTCCGTTCTGTGAGGTGGGAGTGTAGAGTTGAGTGTAGAGAGGAGAGAGAGAGAGAGAGAGAGAGAGAGAGAGAGAGAGAGAGAGAGAGAGAGAGAGAGAGAGGAGAATAAGACATAAGTAACAATTGCTAAAACGTGCTGGATTAGCCAGCACGACACTTACTTGTTTGTTTGTTTATTCGTTTGTCCCTCGCGCCTTTTTGTTTTGTGTTTTGTTGTTTGTTAAAATCATTTGTTTTGTTTATTAAACACACTGAGTGCCATTGCATTCAGCTTCACCCGCCCATCCACTGTTTTGGTTTCAGTGACTTCCTGGTCCGTGACGTCACCACACCTCACCACTGCGAGCCAGCCTGTCACAGATGTATAAACCTTCTCTCTGATTCCAGATAATCCACAGCGTTCAGATCTGATGGAATCCCTTTTAGAAGTGTAAGTCAATCTGCATGGTCATTTTGCATGTTTTTCCATGACTCCACTATGAACTTGCAATGGGTTTGTAATGATTTTAATTATGAGACCTTGCCGGTCTTAACAATGCTTACCTTTGCTTTACCATGCTTTTCCCATGCAGTTGTCACTCAGTGTCTCAATACCTTTAGGTCACTGTGCACACTGTAACTGCAGTTAAAGTACAGCATTGCACTCTTCTTAATACACTTAGCGGCACAATACTGTGAGCACCTGGCTGCATAGAAAGATATATTCAGAAGACTGGAAGTGTGTCCTGTGCCATTTGAAATATATTCTAACAGGAGTAATTTTTTATATGGATTCAATATAGGAATGCAGTATTACAGGACTATAAATGTTCCAGCCTGGGGGTCTTGTTTTAAATCCAGTTTGCCCTCTAATTCATCCTATTCTTTGAGTCCACAGGACCAGTTAATCACCAGGCCTAGACTGAGGGATGGCAGGGACACAATTTGTGTATTCCGCAGTAATGGCAGGGAATAATATTCCTGTCCACATAAGGAATGTGACATCTCGGAACTGTGTTCGCTTGGATGCATTAACCGTTTCACAGCTCAACTGTGTCCGCTAGAATGTATTAAGAGGACATGCGTCTGTGTGATTTTAGATTCACAGAATGTCACAGATCAAAGGCAATGGAATTAGACAATGCCGTATAGGATGTGTGTATTACTTCTACAGCTGGTTTTATTTGATCATTCCCCTATAAAAGTTTACCATGGTAAATTGGCATAGTATATCTGTAATTTCCCTTACTCTTTCCTATGGTTATAAAATGCATTTCTGGAAATGAATTCTCACCCCTGTCGGCGAGATGATGAGTCCGCTCCTTCTCCACCCTTGCCCCACAGTGGTGGAACGACCTTCCTATGGATGTCAGGACTGTCCAGTCCCTGACCACCTATCGACGCCTCCTCAAGACACACCTCTTCAGACAACACCTGTAAGACTCAACTCTTCCCTTCTGGTCTATATAGTACTCTGCCTTTAATGCACTTTAACTTGCACTTATCTGCTCCCTATTTTACTGTATTTAATCCTGTACTTAACCCAATCTGTAGTATTTTGTATTTCACCTGCACTCGTATCTAACCCTGATGTAATTATCAACACTGTTATCTGCTCTTGAACTGCCCTGATATCAAATCGTACTGTGTTTTGTATTTGCTCTTATTAGGACTGAAGTAATTGTATTTTGTATCTTGCTCTTAATTGTACTGTAATTCTTGATATGTAACTTTTGTATACAACTGTAAGTTGCCCTGGGTAAGGCCATCTACTTAGAATTAAATTAATAATAATAATAATAATAATAATAATAATAATAATAATAATAATAATAACAATAATAATAATAATAATAATAAAAGCTATGTAATCACACATGCAGACAAGCCTGGCTATTTTGCATAGTAGTAAAGTTAAACCGGCACTGCCCCAGGTAATGTTAAAACACTTTCCGTCTATAAACCGGCACTGCCCCAGGTAATGTTAAAACACTTTCCGTCTATAAACCGGCACTGCCCCAGGTAATGTTAAAACACTTTCCGACTATAAACCGGCACTGCCCCAGGTAATGTTAAAACACTTTCCGTCTATAAACCGGCACTGCCCCAGGTAATGTTAAAACACTTTCCGTCTATAAACCGGCACTGCCCCAGGTAATGTTAAAACACTTTCCGCCTATAAACCGGCACTGCCCCAGGTAATGTTAAAACACTTTCCGTCTATAAACCGGCACTGCCCCAGGTAATGTTAAAACACTTTCCGTCTATAAACCGCACTGCCCCAGGTAATGTTAAAACACTTTCGCCTATAAACCGGCACTGCCCCAGGTAATGTTAAAACACTTTCCGTCTATAAACCGGCACTGCCCCAGGTAATGTTAAAACACTTTCCGCCTATAAACCGGCACTGCCCCAGGTAATGTTAAAACACTTTCCGCCTATAAACCGGCACTGCCCCAGGTAATGTTAAAACACTTTCCGCCTATAAACCGGCACTGCCCCAGGTAATGTTAAAACACTTTCCGTCTATAAACCGGCACTGCCCCAGGTAATGTTAAAACACTTTCCGCCTATAAACCGCACTGCCCCAGGTAATGTTAAAACACTTTCCGTATAAACTGCCCCAGGTAATGTTAAAACACTTTCCGCTTATAAACCGGCACTGCCCCAGGTAATGTTAAAACACTTTCCGCCTATAAACCGGCACTGCCCCACACTTTCCGCCCAGGTAATGTTAAAACACTTTCCGCCTATAAACCGCACTGCCCCAGGTAATGTTAAAACACTTTCCGCCTATAAACCGGCACTGCCCCAGGTAATGTTAAAACACTTTCCGCCTATAAACCGGCACTGCCCAGGTAATGTTAAAACACTTTCCGCCTATAAACCGGCACTGCCCCAGGTAATGTTAAAACACTTTCCGCCTATAAACCGGCACTGCCCCAGGTAATGTTAAAACACTTTCCGTCTATAAACCGGCACTGCCCCAGGTAATGTTAAACACACTTTCGTCTATAAACCGGCACTGCCCCAGGTAATGTTAAAACACTGCCTATAAACCGCACTGCTCCAGGTAATGTTAAAACACTTTCCGCCTATAAACCGCACTGCCCCAGGTAATGTTAAAACACTTTCCGCCTATAAACCGGCACTGCCCCAGGTAATGTTAAAACACTTTCCGTCTATAAACCGCACTGCCCCAGGTAATGTTAAAACACTTTCCGCCTATAAACCGCACTGCCCCAGGTAATGTTAAAACACTTTCCGCCTATAAACCGCACTGCCCCAGGTAATGTTAAAACACTTTCCGTCTATAAACCGGCACTGCCCCAGGTAATGTTAAAACACTTTCCGCCTATAAACCGGCACTGCCCCAGGTAATGTTAAAACACTTTCCGTCTATAAACCGGCACTGCCCCAGGTAATGTTAAAACACTTTCCGTCTATAAACCGGCACTGCCCCAGGTAATGTTAAAACACTTTCCGTCTATAAACCGGCACTGCCCCAGGTAATGTTAAAACACTTTCGCCTATAAACCGGCACTGCCCCAGGTAATGTTAAAACACTTTCCGTCTATAAACCGGCACTGCCCCAGGTAATGTTAAAACACTTTCCGTTTATAAACCGGCACTGCCCCAGGTAATGTTAAAACACTTTCCGCCTATAAACCGCACTGCCCCAGGTAATGTTAAAACACTTTCCGCCTATAAACCGCACTGCCCCAGGTAATGTTAAAACACTTTCCGCAAACCGCACTGCCCCAGGTAATGTTAAAACACTTTCCGCCTATAAACCGGCACTGCCCCAGGTAATGTTAAAACACTTTCCGTATAAACCGCACTGCCCCAGGTAATGTTAAAACACTTTCCGCCTATAAACCGGCACTGCCCCAGGTAATGTTAAAACACTTTCCCGCACTATAAAAACCGGCACTGCCCCAGGTAATGTTAAAACACTTTCCGGTCTATAAACCGCACTGCCCCAGGTAATGTTAAAACACTTTCCGCCTATAAACCGGCACTGCCCCAGGTAATGTTAAAACACTTTCCGCTCTATAAACCGGCACTGCCCCAGGTAATGTTAAAACTTTCCGTCTATAAACCGGCACTGCCCCAGGTAATGTTAAAACACTTTCCGTCTATAAACCGCACTGCCCCAGGTAATGTTAAAACACTTTCCGCCTATAAACCGGCACTGCCCCAGGTAATGTTAAAACACTTTCCGCCTATAAACCGGCACTGCCCCAGGTAATGTTAAAACACTTTCCGCCTATAAACCGGCACTGCCCCAGGTAATGTTAAAACCCAGGCCCCAGGTAATGTTAAAACACTTTCCGTCTATAAACCGGCACTGCCCCAGGTAATGTTAAAACACTTTCCGCCTATAAACCGGCACTGCCCCAGGTAATGTTAAAACACTTTCCGTCTCTATAAACCGGCACTGCCCCAGGTAATGTTAAAACACTTTCCGCCTATAAACCGCACTTTAAAACACTTTCCGCCTATAAACCGGCATAAACCGGCACTGCCCCAGGTAATGTTAAAACACTTTCCGTCTATAAACCGCACTGCCCCAGGTAATGTTAAAACACTTTCCGTCTATAAACCGCACTGCCCCAGGTAATGTTAAAACACTTTCCGCCTATAAACCGCACTGCCCCAGGTAATGTTAAAACACTTTCCCTATAAACCGGCCCCAGGTAATGTTAAAACACTTTCCGCCTATAAACCGGCACTGCCCCAGGTAATGTTAAAACACTTTCCGTCTATAAACCGGCACTGCCCCAGGTAATGTTAAAACACTTTCCGTCTATAAACCGCACTGCCCCAGGTAATGTTAAAACACTTTCCGCTCTATAAACCGGCACTGCCCCAGGTAATGTTAAAACACTTTCCGCTCATAAACCGGCACTGCCCCAGGTAATGTTAAAACACTTTCCGCCTATAAACCGCACTGCCCCAGGTAATGTTAAAACACTTTCCGCCTATAAACCGGCACTGCCCCAGGTAATGTTAAAACACTTTCCGTCTATAAACCGGCACTGCCCCAGGTAATGTTAAAACACTTTCCGCCTATAAACCGGCACTGCCCCAGGTAATGTTAAAACACTTTCCGTCTATAAACCGGCACTGCCCCAGGTAATGTTAAAACACTTTCCGTCTATAAACCGGCACTGCCCCAGGTAATGTTAAAACACTTTCCGCTATAAACCGCACTGCCCCAGGTAATGTTAAAACACTTTCCGTCTATAAACCGCACTGCCCCAGGTAATGTTAAAACACTTTCCGTTTATAAACCGGCTGCCCCAGGTAATGTTAAAACACTTTCCGTTTATAAACCCCACTGGGTAATGTTAAAACACTTTCCGTCTATAAACCGGCACTGCCCCAGGTAATGTTAAAACACTTTCCGCTCTATAAACCGGCACTGCCCCAGGTAATGTTAAAACACTTTCCGCCTATAAACCGGCACTGCCCCAGGTAATGTTAAAACACTTTCCGTCTATAAACCGCACTGCCCCAGGTAATGTTAAAACACTTTCCGCTATAAACCGGCACTGCCCCAGGTAATGTTAAAACACTTTCCGTCTATAAACCGGCACTGCCCCAGGTAATGTTAAAACACTTTCCGCCTATAAACCGGCACTGCCCCAGGTAATGTTAAAACACTTTCCGCCTATAAACCGGCACTGCCCCAGGTAATGTTAAAACACTTTCCGCCTATAAACCGGCACTGCCCCAGGTAATGTTAAAACACTTTCCGTCTATAAACCGGCACTGCCCCAGGTAATGTTAAAACACTTTCCGTCTATAAACCGGCACTGCCCCAGGTAATGTTAAAACACTTTCCGTCTATAAACCGGCACTGCCCCAGGTAATGTTAAAACACTTTCCGTCTATAAACCGGCACTGCCCCAGGTAATGTTAAAACACTTTCCGTCTATAAACCGGCACTGCTCCAGGTAATGTTAAAACACTTTCCGTTTATAAACTGGCACTGTCCCAGGTAATGTTTTGCTGTGTATACTAGAAGGATCCTGACACCTGCAGTTCCCAGTTGTAATAGCTTGGCATCTCAGCCCATTGAATTAAATTGGGAGACAAGGGCTGGAAGCAACCCACCTCTTACCATTCAACTATAGAGCAAGCGCTGTAGTTGAGAGGTAAGAACATGTCTGTAGTGCACAGTATTATTAACATCAGCTGCTAGGAGGAGATCCATTACACAGTGCAGTGTAGTAGCTAATGTTAGTGGCATGTGTACCTAACTTAGTTGCTCCAGATTCAAAGTACAGCAACAGTTGGAATTAGAGAAGAGCTGCCCTTGAACAAAGAGAGAACCTGGTTGCAACCTCTGCGTCTCTGTCATTTCTATCTCCCAGCTATGATCTTGGATCAAGAGGTACCATACAACTGTAATACAGTATCCCCACATTCCCCTAAAGGGTGTATACAGGCTTGTGGTTCTTTGTCATTAACAAATAAAGAAATACATCAGCAGCTAGCAGATAAGAACACAATATTTAACACTTCAGGGTTGTATAGACTAATACTTCTATGTTGAGAGCAGGCATGGACACACAATGCAGGGTAAAGTCCTGTCCGCTCACTTTATCCCAAAACACAAACTTAAAATCAAGGAATAAATAACAGCTTCCAGGGACTGTGTGGCACAGTGGGTTATACACTAGTATTGTATCATCACGTTTGGACAAATTCAGACACGTTTATTTTATTGCCAATATAAGTGACAAAACTGGAGTCAGTTGATGATTATTTTAATCTGCATTTTTTTATATATATTTGCTGTGAGTCTCACCCTGTGAGTTTGTTGGTCATTTATCAGTCAGTGTCTACTTTTGTTTGTGTGACGCATTCCCTAATGTATCCATGTTTTCAGATGTCATGGTCTGTAGTGCAATGTATGCCTCAACAGAAAAGGGGCAGTGAAAGATATTGCTAACTTTATGGTTTTTGCTTCAATAGTTCTCTGTAGTTCTGGGTTCTGTTGCTTCATTATGGTGTAAAAATGTAAATAAATAAATTATCGAGATATATAAAAGTACACAATTGTATAAGAAAAGGGTTCTGGGTTAGGGTTGTGTTAGGGTTAGGGGTCTGGGTGTTAGGGTTAGGGGTATGGGGTTAGTGTTAGGGTTAGTGTTGGGTTAGGGGTTTGGGGTTATGGGGTTAGTGTTAGGGTTAGGGTTAGGGGGGGTTGGGGGTTAGTGTTGTGTTAGGGTTAGGGTTCTGGGGGTTAGGGTTAGGGGGTTGGGGTTAGGGTAAGGGGGGTTGGGGTTATGGGGTTAGGGTTAGTGTTGGGTTGGATTAGGGTTCTGGGGTTAGGGGTTAGGGGTTAGGGGGTTAGTGTAGGATTAATGTTGGGTTTTTCTGGGGTTATTAGTAAATTACACAGGATAACTTATTTTATGTAAATACACAGCCCAAGGCAAGGCAACAAAAACAAATATGTTGTACAAACATAGTGAAAATAATCATAGTACAGTTCCTATTCCATTCCAGAGACATCTTTCACACAGTAGGGGATAGAGATGCAATGAATATCACAGTGCGGATGCAATGACTATCTAAATCCAGTACAGTGAGTGAACAATAGCTGCAGTGAACTGGACTGGCACAATCAACTAGAAGCTCAGATGATTCTTTCAATCTTAAATTGAGAAGATGGAGATGAAACCTAATCTGTACTACTGCTACAAAGAGGCCCCCTCCTGGTAGCCAATGGAATGTTCCCTTAGCCAAGCTGTATATAGCCAAGCTAAAATTGTATTCTAATCACTGTATGCTGATATTACTGTCTAACAGTGAGGACCTGTTTTTAGTTGGTAGTAACTGCAGTTTTATAATATGCTATGATTATTTATAAGTGACAAATTGCAGTTTGACAAGGTACTTGGAATGCTGCGATGCTGTGTCACAAGGCAGTTACAACATAGTCATACTGCATATTCGATTCTTAGCGTTGCCTGTTAGCTCAATTTAATTATCCACTGGCTTGACACGCTTACATTTCTACATATGAACAAATAAATTACATTTAAAATCCCAGGGATACTAAGCTATTGATCCAGTGTAAAGTTTAAACCACAATTCCAAAAAGAAAAATGTAACTGTTAGACAACTTTAGTGTGTGTGTTTTTCTGTTTGTGCTCATGGGGATTAAGAGTAAAAGGTGTTCCGAGTCTAGCACAAAGTGTGTGCCCCCATGTGATGATGACAACTTATGGCATAACTTTTGGTCCTGCAAATATTTATTTTGGGTCAAACCAGCATATAACACAGAGAAGACTTATGCAGTCTAGTTATCTTTAGGGTCAACCTAAGTCCACAGAAAGAAATGTTGAGCCAAACCAAACAGATTTTACACGTTGCTAGACATCGTATTTTGTGCTTGCCATGACTTGTTTTACAGTACCAGTAGCACAGCAATGTCTGGCATCTTATCAAACATAATAACATAACTGACCCGAGCTGTCAGGTTTTGTGGGAATCCAATTCCGTTCCACTAACATTCTGTAATTGGTACTGGAGAAAAAAAGTTAATAATTGGTGTGCTTGAGTCAGTCACTGAATGTCTTGTCTAGGACTGAGGAATCTCAAGGCAAGTCCTGCGTGATTCTGATAGTCTTGAGCAGGGTCTGCTATCATTTTTGAGCCACAAATTATAACAATCATTCATCATATCAAAATAATGACGATAATAATATATTATGCTGCCATAGGTTGGAAGATACCAGCAACCCTCCACCCAGCTGTCTAGTTACTATAATTTACTATATAAGATATATTGGATGTTTGCCATTACTGCTTTTAAAAGAAGGGTCAAAACCACATTAGCCTGGTCTGCTATGTGTCTTTCCACTGAACAAAAAGAAAGAATTAATAGCCACTTGGAACCTTCCACAACAAGGGCTCTCCAGCTGAGGGACCCCACGCACAGCCGATGTAATCTACTGAAATGACAACAATAAGTAAGCTTTTAATGGGCTTCGATTCCCGCCTCGAGACATGTAACCTTTCCAGAGCAAAGATTCATTGTCTCTTAATTGGTCTGGGTTTGGATGGCGGCTATTTGTTTTTATAGTCCTGATTACTTTTTAAACAGTGCGGACTGACCACCTCCCCCCTTTTCCACTGTGACTCCTTAGAGTAATCATGATTTACAGCGTTGGAAAAACAAAGCATCAGACCGGGCAGAAGGGTTTTATTTATTCTTGAGCTTAAATGGAAACAGACCCCTGAGGTGCTGCAGTGACATGTTTGGAAGTGAATCCTGTGCCAAATTAACTCAAATCAATCCCGGTAAGGCATGCACACTCACACTGTCAAAACATACAATACAGGACTGCAGCAGATGACAGACAGGCAATGTACCAGCGTTTCCTCTGTAAATGACTTGCTTCTCATACAAGAAAGAGTTTATAAAGTATTTTCCATAGTCTGTGGATTATGGTGATGCAGCAGTGAACAAACACAGCAGTTCTTCATTTTTAGATAGATAGATAGATTTAGATAGATAGATAGATAGATAGATAGATAGAATTGCAGATAAATAGATAGATAGATAGATAGATAGATTCAATAAACATACATAATGATAGATGTATATTTATAACATTAATCATATTTAGACGTGTCCAATTGCAGATCCCCATCATTTTTGGGTTTGTCTAAATATCTAGTATCTTATTTGTCCTTCAATAAACAATACATCCAATGATTTATTATTAATGGATTTTTATTTCTTCAATCCATCATCCCCGACTTACAATCCAGAGATTCACATCCTCCTTCCCAGCCCCCACCTGCTTTTTTGGGTTTTACTAAATCTAGGAGGGTACCTTGCTCATCCTGCCCCCCACCATTTGAACCCACGACTTCCCTCATGGTCAGAGCCTCTCCACTTATCTGCAAGCCCCAATTTATGGGCACGGGTACCTCGAAAGGTGAGGCCAACGGCCAAAGAATGTAGTGTAAAATATGTGTAATGCAGTATGTTTTGTTTAGTCTAGTCAATGTTTTAATAAATAATCTACCACATGAGTTTCCTGACTGAGTCTATAATGAGCCCACTGGTCTATAACTGCTCATCCAAAATTGCTTGGTTCATTTATACAGTGGTTAAGACACTCTGCTGGCAAGCAAAAAGTTCTAGCCTCTGTTTGCTTCTTAACCAATGCAGTCCACTGAGCTCATAAACAGTTAAAAGCAAATCCCTTTTAACACAAAAGGTGCTATTATCTTAAAACCAAGCAATGAATGCATAATATAAAAACATCTCCAAAAGGGAATAATTTTATTAAACCCACTCATGCTTCCTGGTATTGTTAATTTAAGTTCCCCCAGCCCAGCTGTGCCTCAGATTAACAGCACAGGAGCTTGTTCCGACCCACTCAACCCATTGATGAGGTTTTATGTTTATTAAAATTGAACAGTGTTTGCTTGAAACCAAAGAAGATATTCGTATTATTGCTTTTCAGACCAAATATATACGCACAAGCCAAAACTTGCAGGCTGAATAGCAACACTGTGTCAAATTTTGATTTCTCATGAGGAAATCAAATAGCAGATTACAATATGTACCTTGTTAAATGTTAATCAAACCTGTAACACAAATAATTAATAACTGTATTGTCAAATATACTGTTGCACTTTTATGGCATCCAAAACACCTTTTCCATAAAAAAAAAGAAATGATGCAAACTAACAAGAGCTGAAATTGCTTTGAAACACAATTTGCTGAAAGACGTACACAACAATTCCAGATGACAAACCTCTCTCCTCTTAAAGACCATGCCCTCCAATTGCCAACTGTCATACATTTCACTTAACAGCCTGACAGCTGTTTGTACGTGTGTAACAAATATTTATTTTGTCCGGGAAAAAGTACAAAACAAATTAAATACAAAAGCAGAGGCTCCTTTATATGAGAGAGAGAGAGGAAGAAGAAGAAGAAGGAGAGAGAGAGAGAGAGAGAGAGAGAGAGAGAGAGAGAGAGAGAGAGAGAGAGAGAGAGAGAGAGAGAGAGAGAGAGAGAGAGAGAGAGAGAGAGAGAGAGAGAGAGAGAGAGAGAGAGAGAGAGAGAGAGAGAGAGAGACCCCGCACATATGAAGCCGGGCTAAAGCTTTGTGTACAATGACTACAATGACTTTAGTCCTAATAAGAACAAATACAAAACACAGTACGATTTGCTATTGGGGCAGTTCAAGAGCAAATAATAGTGTTGATAATTACGTCAGTGTTAGATACGAGTGCAAGTGAAATACAAGATACTACAGATTGGGTTAAGTACAGGATTAAATACAGTAAAATAGGGAGCAGATAAGTGCAAGTTAAAGTGCATTAAAGGCAGAGTGCTATATTGTCCAGAAGGGAAGAGTTGAGTTTTACAGGTGTTGTCTGAAGAGGTGTGTCTTGAGGAGGCGCCGGAAGGTGGTCAGGGACTGGGCAGTCCTGACATCCAGGTATGGTGATGTAATAGAGGCATGGGTATCAGCAGTCAGATATAAGATAAGCTGGAGGTTGTGGTCGACACACCATGCAGGCGCGCAGGATTTATTTTCATATATTTACAATAACGCAGAATATTCAAACATTATAGGTGGCTGAGCACTGCCCACTCCAGGTTTCCTGAGATAAAGAACGCAACTGGCTTTCCAGCTCCTTTTTAAAGGCATGTGGCCGAGGTTCATTGACAAATCACATGGATTTGGCAGGGATGAGATTTTAACCCCATCCCTGCCAAACTTAAATTTGAAATATATAAACTTTATTTACACAAGACAGACAAAAATACACTATATACATGTGCAGGGCTTCTGCCCTTTCACAGGGGAATTTGCAGTGAAGGCAAATTTCAAAATGAAGACAATTAAAATTAAGTACTAAAAAAAACTAGTAAAAAGCTTTTGAGAAAGTGATTGACTTATACAGTACCTTAGGACTGTAGGGATTTTTTGAAGAGTGTTCAACACATTCTCTTAGTTTAACAGTCTTTAATGTTTTGTTAGGATTACCATATGACTCAGGTACACTAGGATAGTTTTAGACTGTTCAACTCACACTCCAGTGTATTCTGGTAAGTGTAGTCCTACTGTGAAAGGTACCTGAGACAGGTAAAACATACCAGAATGCAATGCGATGTGAGCTGAAAAGCCTGAACTGTCCCAAACTGTCCTAGTGTATATGGAGTCATATGGTAACCCTACTTTTTGTGAATAGGGCTCATTATCTTTCCATTTTGGCTGTTATTGATTCAAATTGAATTTAATTAACACAACAGGATGTCTGAAAAGTTCTATCAAACATGAATAGCAAAATACTACTGCTGATATATAATAATAATAATAATAATAATAAATGCTGTGAATATTAACTGGTATTCTGCTGCGCCTTCGCACGATCTCAAGATCATACCCATTCATAAAGAGGAGTCAATTAGAAGACTTTTGAAAAAGAAGACATTGAAAAAGACTGTTAAAATTGTTTTTAAAATTGACATTGTGTTGCTCCAGTCGTTGCAGTTTAATATAATTAATTTCTAGAACCGGTGCAACAGCCTGTCTTAACAAAGTGACCTGATGCTGCAAGTACTCCTGGGCAGGCAGTCCTTCAGCGTCCCTACAGCAGCATGATTTCTTTTTTTACATTGGAGCTATGCGCCATGCCTATGCATATCATGTTCCTGTGCATCGTTCCTGTGCATAGGAGGCTGTGTGGTCCAGTGGTTAAAGAAAAGGGCTTGTAACCAGGAGGTCTCCGGTTCAAATCCCACCTCAGCCACTGACTCATTGTGTGACCCTGAGCAAGTCACTTGTAAGTGACTTTGCAGCTGATGGCGTCTGCTAAATAAACAAATAATAATAATAATAATAGTGGGCTGCAGTTGCTGAATGCTGATAACCCACTTTCACGTTCCCTGGCTGTGTTGCTGAATGCTGATAACCCACTTTCACGTTCCCTGGCTCTGTTGCTGAATGCTGATAACCCACTTTCACGTTCCCTGGCTCTGTTGCTGAATGCTGATAACCCACTTTCACGTTCCCTGGCTGTGTTGCTGAATGCTGATAACCCACTTTCACGTTCCCTGGCTGTGTTGCTGAATGCTGATAACCCACTTTCACGTTCCCTGGCTCTGTTGCTGAATGCTGATAACCCACTTTCACGTTCCCTGGCTGTGTTGCTGAATGCTGATAACCCACTTTCACGTTCCCTGGCTGTGTTGCTGAATGCTGATAACCCACTTTCACGTTCCCGGCTCTGCTGCTGAATGCTGATAACCCACTTTCACGTTCCCTGGCTGTGTTGCTGAATGCTGATAACCCACTTTCACGTTCCCTGGCTCTGTTGCTGAATGCTGATAACCCACTTTCACGTTCCCTGGCTGTGTTGCTGAATGCTGATAACCCACTTTCACGTTCCCGGCTCTGCTGCTGAATGCTGATAACCCACTTTCACGTTCCCTGGCTGTGTTGCTGAATGCTGATAACCCACTTTCACGTTCCCTGGCTCTGTTGCTGAATGCTGATAACCCAGTTTTCATGTTCCCCAGCTCTGTTACTGAATGCTGATAACCCAGTTTTCACGTTCCCGGCTCTATTGTCTACGAGACGGATGTCTGTGTTCGCACCGAACACTGAATGTGAGCAATCATTTCCACTCAACAGGAGAAGCAAATGCAGATAATGCCTCAGCAGGAGAGAGAGAAATACTCTGCTGCTATAGGAAGTGGCACCAGGGGGGCTAAAGGGCCACGCCGCTCTCCAGCAGCAAGGAACAGACCCCCCACATGGGAACAAAGTGAGATATTAGGAATGATTATTTCTTAGACACCAGCTCGGGCAGAAACTCTCAATAATGTTCCCTCTCTGTGGTTTAATTTCCTTTTTTATCAGTAGACATCTCTTTTAGTGTAAGCAAAGACATAGATAAGAGGAAGCCTTAGATGTTGGACTGATTGATCATTCTCTATGGAATTTGTATTCCCAATGTCGTAAATTTAGTAGATGTATCTGGCCTTGATCTCTCATTCAGTTTAAAAGGGAAGATTTACCTCTGGGAAAAACTCCATACAAGCTCTGTATAGCTCTCTAGAGTCTAGTAAATGTAGATTTAATTTAGTTGTATATATATATATATATTGATACAGATGAGGGACTTGCTCATTTACAGGACACTTACAGACACAGATTATTCCCAAACTGCTTACAAAAGCAGTAACAATACTTTCTCACTTCTGCTGTATTTAACATTTGTTAAAGTTCAAACGACCTGTTCCAGCATCATGCTTTCCAACCTCTAGAAATGAATGTTTCTGTTCTACCACACCTTCTCATTATGTGATGAATGGGCAAGTTATGGTCCAGAATCAGGGAGCACAGCCTCCATTCATGATGCACATTTCTATTACTCTTTCTATTCCAAATTCAGTGTTGCAGATTTTCACAATGGTGTACGTAGTTTAGGAAGAGAAGAATAATGGGGAAAATTTGGAATTAATCCAAAAGAAAAGAAAGAACTTGCACATCGTAATACATCGTACGCTATTTTATAACAAGGTACATTGCGGTACATTTCGAGACAAGACATTTTTATGAAAAGAGTAAATATTTGAGAAATATAGGATCTTTATTCTGTACTGAAACCAGATCATGGTCTGTCACTTTATCATGGGAAGGAGGGTATAGGTAGTGCAGTAGCCTGGTCGATCTCTGGCCACACATACCAATATCACTACCTAACCAGCTTTATGTTACAACAGCTAAAACATGAATCTAACTTAAGGGCATCAAACACAGGGCAACTTTTTCAGAGCCATTTTGAAACTCCAGGTTGTAGTTGAGATTCTCAAGCAATTTTTACAAACTTTGTCCAGGAGGAAAATTGCTTGCAAATGTCGCCTACAATTAATTGATTCAAAAGTAGCGAAATAAAGTTGCCTGAATGTTTTATAGAGTCTCATGGCCCTGAGAAGCAAAATTATTACCGATATACATCTAAAACGCTCTAAAATCTCAAGAGGCCATTAAGTGCCATTATCAGCTTTTTGCACAGATGGGACAACTGACGTTAGATATTTGAAAAATAGAGTGAAGAGACGAGAAACTCAACTGCCAATTAACATTTTATTTTGTGAGTCGCTATCGAAATCTTTCAGTTTTATACTGTACCCCAATTTAGGGACAGCTGTGTACACCAGGATGTAAATGTAACGGCAGACTCTGTCCCCTGTCAGTGAGATGAGATGAGGTCAAAAGCTCTAAAGCCATGAATGCAGTCGAGTCCGGCTGTTTTGCATAGTGGTTAAGACGCTCGCTTGCAATGTGAAGGGTTGCTGGTTCTCACCAAGCCTCCACCCTCTTACATAAATCTGAGAATACTGAAAGATTCTATTAATTTTGAGTTTAGAGGGAACTTTTAAATAGATAGGGTACAAAAAAAGTGAAAAGTTTGTATGGTTTCTAAAGTACTTTATAATGTTCCCCAGTGTTGCCAACAAAAGGACACCATTCCAAGATGCTACTGTAAAAATAGATAAATTAAATAATTTAGGGTACAGGCAGAATAAAGAAGAGGAGGGGTACAGACCTCAAAGAGCAGAATTGTGCACACCTGAAACAATGTAAAATATACAAAAAAACTCTTGTCTTTTTCAAAAATAATTTAAACAAGCTGAAATGGGCCACTACATACCACATACACTGCAACTACTACACACTTATCATTAACATGTTAGTAAGCTAGTTATTAACTTTCAATAAATGAAAAGATAGTGTGGAAAGACTTGCACCACTCACGGGTTCGTTGCCCCTTTAAAAATCGACCCAGGACACAGACATGGATTTTTCCAGCGCTGACGCGCTAATTTTTAATAAGACACAAAATAAAAACAAACAAAACAAAAACCTAACTCCGTTTTGGAGCGCTGACTATACAGGTAATTCCCTGTCTAACTCGCAGGATGGCTAAACCGTTTACCTGGCACCACAAACACAAAACCACACGGGCTTAACACAGCACTTACTTTTAATTCTGGCTACTCGGAGACAGAGCACCTTTTCTGCCTCCATCCACTCAGCAGCCATGAGCAGACTAGCTGCCTCTCTTAAATACCCTGCACCTGGTTCTAATTTAACAATAGCTTCCAGGTGCAGGGGATAATTAATAACAGTATGTAACACAATTTTTGTTCCTGGGTAGTAAGTGTTATTTCCTAATTGCTTTTGCCTCAAAAGTATAGAAAATGGCTATTATTCCCCACAAACTTTGCTTTTGTGACCAGGACAGTGATATTTAGAAATTTACCTAATTTCCAATGAGAAAACGGACGAATTTGTGTCTTTTCGTTCACATAAAGTCAGAAAAAAACAACATATGAATCCAAATTAACATGTATTTATACTAAAGTAATACAAAAATGACTACAAAAGATTTAGAAGTGAGTAGTTTTTCGAGATTTACGATTATACTGTAAATCACTTTCACGAATCAGCCCCCAAATGTAGTCTCCCATCATGTTCTCGTTATACTGTCCTTGGTAGTGGCGTTCAAAGTCCAGTATATCCTGGTGGAAGCGCTTGCCTTGCTCCTCCCGAGTGCGCTCCCATGTTCTCCTTGAATTTATCAAGATGAGCATCAAGGATATGGACTTTGAGGGACATCCTACAGCCCATTGTGCCGTAGTTCTTCACCAGAGTCTCAACCAGCTCCACATAGTTTTCGGCCTTGTGATTGCCCAGGAAGCCCCGAACCACTGCGACAAAGCTGTTCCAAGCCGCTTTCTCCTTACTAGTGAGCTTCTTGGGAATTCATTGCACTCCAGGATCTTCTTTATCTGTGGTCCGACGAAGACACCGGCTTTGACCTTTGCCTCAGACAGCTTAGGGAAGAAGTCTTGAAGGTACTTGAGGCTGCCGACTCCTTATCTAGAGCTCTGACAAATTGTTTCATAAGGCCCAATTTGATGTGCAGTGGTGGCATCAGCACCTTCCGGGGTCCACCAGTGGCTCCCACTTGACGTTGTTCCTCCCCACAGAGAACTCGGTCTGCAGTGGCCAGTCCCGCCTGTGGTAGTGCGCCTTGGTGTCCCTGCTGTCCCAAAGGCAAAGATAGCAGGGAAACTTGGTAAAACCGCCTTGAGACCCATCAGGAATGCCACCATTTTGAAGTCTCCTATGACCTCCCAGCCGTACTCATCATACTTCAAGGCGTCCAGCAAGGTCTTGATGCTGTTGTAATCCTCTTTGAGGTGCACCAACTGAGCCAGGGGAAGAGACGGGTACTTGTTACCATTATGGAGCAGCACAGCTTTGAGGCTCCTGGATGAGCTGTCAATGAAGAGGCGCCACTCATTCTGGTTACAGGCAATTCCGATTGCCTCGAACAGACTGGTCACATTGTGGCAGAAGCAGAGCCCATCTTGACGGGTGAAGAAGCTGGAAAAAGGTTGGTGACACTTCCTCTGATCTGCGACTTGCACACTTTCATCCAACAAGTTCCACTGCTTGAGCCTAGACGTCAAAAGCTCGGCATTGGACTTGGTGAGACCAAGATCTCTAATCAAGTCGTTGAGGTCTTTTTGGTTGGGGTAGTATGGGTTTCTCCTCAGCTCCACCTCTGAAATTGTCATCTGGATCTACATCTTCCTCGCTCTCTGACTTGCTGCTCTCTTCTAAAGACGGCTGCTCTCTCCGGAGGAGTGGGTACGGGAGCTCATGGCAGTGTGGCACCGGGGC
Source organism: Huso huso (assembly GCA_036884735.1). Taxonomy (NCBI): domain Eukaryota; kingdom Metazoa; phylum Chordata; class Actinopteri; order Acipenseriformes; family Acipenseridae; genus Huso; species Huso huso. Next base: position 2,451,368 of record CM072662.1, on the reverse strand, counting down.
GATGGATGAAGGAAGGTCCGGATACGTGATAGCAGGTGCATTCTTGCCAGTCCGACATTTGGAAGGGTCCACCATGCAGAAGTAGCAGAGTGGTCAGTGGGTTCCCGCCAAATTCTTGGGATAGCAAACTTCATGGCTCTCTTTTCCCCTCTGTACCATCCTACAAAAATACATTTATTTCAATGTGTAAGAGATTCTCGCAACATTTTTCATATATGGATATATTTTTTCAATAACATTGAAAATTGTAAAACATTTTAAAATTAAAAACTTTTACAATTTTAAAAATTTTAACAAATTTTATAACATAAAATTCCGAGCAACAATTGTCCATCTTACCTTCCAGAGTTTTTTTTTGCAGTGCTCGAGGTGAAATGAGGTGCCCAGGGTTTGTCTTGATCCCCGACAGGCATGCGAAATATGCCTTGTAGGCCTCACACATCTTAGCAGATGCTTCCACGGAGTACTTTTTTCGCTCTTGTCTTGATAAATTGGCCGCAGACATAACAAAATGCGCCTGCTGGATGCTTGCAGCCTCTTGATGCCATCTCAGAAAAATGCAGATATGTATCCACTTAGGCAGCTGGAACTAAACTGAACTGGTGGGCTTAAGGCCCCTGTATTTATACTACTATTTATATTACTGGAAAGTTCTAGAAAGTTCTAGAAGTTACTCCAAGTTTACTCAGCACTGAATCTATCTGGAATGTTCTGGAAAATAGGTAAATTTCAAAATATCACTGTCCTGGTCACAAAAGCAAAGTTTGTGGGGAATAATAGCCATTTTCTATACTTTTGAGGCATAAGCAATTAGGAAATAACACTTACTACCCAGGGAAAAAAAAAAAAAAAATTGTTACACGGTGTAATAAAACAATTAACAAATTAAATTCAACAATAAAGCAACACAATTAAACAATAAACCAAAACACAATTAACTCAAACAAATGTGCATTCCGCACCTATTTTTCTCCAGGGAGGCTTTAACCCCCTTCCTGCTGTCTTACATATCCCCGCTGCTGTTGCAATAGTCATTGAAATAGTAAAACAAAAAGGCATTGGTCCTGGTCTCTCCAAGTTACTCTTTAATAACCCACTGAATAACATCACTTTACCAGATTGTTAACGCTTTCCTGTTGAACCTAAATCAATGCTGCGATGAGACAGTGCTTCCAGCCTCCCCTGAGATGATCTAACACTTTAATGAGCACTGATGTCACTCCATCCCCTGCTCTCCAGCAAGCTCCCAGCCCAAATTCAAAAAAAGAAAGCTTTAATGCCAACTTCATTACATTCCTATCATTTCTGCTAGAGAATTTGACTGAGAATGCAAGGCAAGGCAGGGGTGAGGCTGAGAGGAATGGAATGGGTTTCCCATCAGTAGTCACTGTACTGTATGATCAGAGCAGATTTCTTTCACACACCAACAGCTAAAGCTAACTGGGGTTTCTGTCAGTGAGAGAGACTACCATTCCTCAGATTGTGACACGCGGTTATTAAAATGTGTTCCTTTCCTGCAAGGAGGCTTAGGCGCTGCTTATTCCTCACTGTGTCATAGACCGCTCCACTGCTACTTTTCTTTTCTTCCCTTGCCCGGGTTCACTGGCAGAGCCAAAAGGTTACAATTACACATTATCATGCTGTAAAATACCTGCCACTTTAGAACACATGATTTTGAGTCAATAGTGAAGTAGATTCCCCGCCCCCCTTAGTATAAATATATAGATGCTTAAAAATGAAAAATCCACTAAAATGCTATATTGCATTCTCAAAGATGTATAGACACCACACAAAGGGGTTTTACTTAAAAACTGAATTGCTGTTGCTAAATGTGCCACACGCACACTGGAACATGGGCAATTACTTCAAGTAATTTTACGAGGACATTTGTGTGCAGTAAACGTGTTTCAGCAGCTGCTGTAATAACTGGAATAATTCTGAAAAGACATCAGCATAGAAAAACTCTGGACCAGAGAGTGGCTGTGCCGTAGAAACAGGCACAATACTGAGTTCGGAGGGTCTTCAGCTTGTCTTTTACCTCCGCTGGTGGTTTCCTGAATATGTTTGCTAATTCCTTATATTAGTCGTCTTTTTATTGCAGTCTTTCTATTTTATATTAGATATTCCGCAAATCTAACATCCCATTAACGTTTTCAGCCATGAACAAAATCGATCAAAGTTTACTCATGCATGCTTTTGTCTGTAGCCATACGTCCTACTTAAGAATGAATTCAAGTGAAAATGCAATATCATTGGCTGAACACACACACAACTCAATTAGTTAGGGTTAGGGCTAGGATAAGGGTAAGGGTGAGGGTGTGGTTTTGGGATAGGTTAGGTCTAGGGTTTGGGTTTTGTTTGTGAAAAACAAAATGACACATTAAGTACATTGTAACCATGTATGATAACATAGTAATTATGTGTAAGTACACATGTATTTACTAAGTAACTACTATGTAAATACACAGTAATTACAGACACTTAGGGGTAGATGTACTAAGATGAGCCAGTCGCAGCGCAAACATACCGCAATTTACATTTTCATTGCGACATTTTTGCAAAGTATACATGAAAAGAACTGCAATATACTAATTTAAATGAAAAGAACTGCAATATACTAATTTAAATATGTGTTGCATCTTCTTAGCGAGATCTCTAGCACACGTTGTGAGAGTCATGCCACATTGTTCAAATAAATAGCGGGAGTTGAGTTGTGGTTTGCTGCAGCAGAGGGTGCCCGAAGGATAACGTCTATACATGCAAGGGTGCAAGAATCAAAATAACATTGTTTTTGTTAACGGTAAACGTCATCTATACAATGCATTCTGTTCCGTATTCATTTTACCTATTTTAATAAAAAATGAAAGGCAGTTTAATCCCATCAGATTCTATAGTGGGGCCCCAATCTTCACCCCCAAAAATCTTTTCATAATCATACAGTAGCCCCTCGCTAAACCAGACATGTTTGTCCAACATAAGGAGGTGTTGGGTTTAAAAACAATACAATAAAATCGCACACACATATGTTTATAGTTCTTTATGTATTTTAAATATAAATCATTGCGCTGAAATAACACAGATGTGTTTTGGGTACACTACACATTACATTATGTAATAATATAAATCTGTACAGTAGGCTTATACAGTATACAGTACAGTAGTAAAATCAAATGAACACCTAGCGCACTTTCTTTGTACTTTAGCCTACTGGTATCACAAAATAAATCATGCTGCTGCATTGTACACATTGGTGTACAATGCGAATAAAAGATTATTTTAAATTGAAACTAAATGATTTTAAGGTTTTTTATTTTATTTTAATTGTTATTATTTTTAATTTGGTCTACTTAGTAGCCTGGACAATTAACACACAATGGATCATGGTTCTATACAGATGCTCAGAATGAGCTGGAGGGGTTAGTGGCACATGTGTGCAGTCTATTGCTCCCAACACGCTGGGAAAACCGTGACTGTAGTGAAAATGAGGTGCTCAAAAATGCATTGTGCACAACTGGCAACGCACAAGAAAAAGCAGACTGGGAAATGCCAGCAACAATTGCAACTATTTAAAACATGCTTTCAAAAGTTCTGAACAAATTGATGCAATTCTAAGTGTCACAATTGTCTGCAGCTTTAGTACATCTCATTATAATATTTGTGAACCCTCATTTGCACTATCTCTGCCCCCTTTGTGAGAATTTATGCAGGAACACCCATAATTACATATTCATCTGAGGTTGAACCTGCAAAGAAAAACTGCTGCCTCAAAGCATCCCCTAAAAAGTCGCTAACAACATTGCGCTTGTTTAGTACATTTCACCCAACACTTCTGACTCGTTTGCAACTGGTTTGCGACTATTGCGACAGGCGCAACACTTTAATACATCTACCCCTTAATGTAAAGTGTTACCTTACTTTGTTTACGATTTTGTGTCTTCCTGTCTTCAACCAGATTGGAAAAATATAACAAATAGCACTGTGGCCTATTGTCGATTACAGTCTTGTGCATGTTATTAATAAAAAGAGCTTTAGTTTATTTTAAACGCTGTTTAAACTTTCTTCCACAACCGCTGCTACAATATAGTGTATACATCTTAAAGACAAAATAACCATTAAAACTGTAACAAACAGTGTTAATATATGTACACATTTTAGATGCAGGAGAGCTAACTTTAGCAGAAGTCTTATTCAAAGCTGTCAGCAGGTACCAAGGTTCCTGGATCCCCGACTTTAATTGTGTCAGTGTGTATCCTCAGGTTGGTCTAGAGAGACTAGTGCGACACCTGAGGTCTGGATCTGTTTTCTTCTAAATAACCAGGAGCTCGAACCGACAAATCTAATGCAAATTAACACTGACCAATAACCATAATCCCATCTGCTGTGTGGAGGTAACCAGGATAAATCACAAAGTAGCATAATTGAACAATACCTCAGGAACTTGTGTCAGCCGTGATTTCTTCAAAATGTCAGATTTTTATTAAATTTTACATTTTATTAATAAATGCTAACTTGAAAAAAAGTGTCAAATGTTACATGCCAGCTCTTAAAGAGAGGTGAGGATGGCAGCACTCTGGTCTTTGGTATTACCATGTAATTATACCAGGTAACAAAATACTGTAAGGCTTACAAGGTAGCAAAGCAATTATCATTGATAAATACTGAGATATTATGATGTAATTACATGGCTACTCATGCCCTGTAGTCTGCAATGCTACGGTAAGGGCTAATGTTGACCTATTAGGGTTGCTTTTATGCTTTGTTGGGAAAGTGACACAAATCTAATAAAAACGAGAGCTTATTTAATCAGGGGATTCCAATAAGAATCACGTATCATTAAATGCACTTCCTCTCATGAAAGAAATCAAATCAAATTGCACACACATTTCAAACTGCTGTTTAAAAAGGACTTTGTCACCTTTGGAATAGGAAAAAAAGCACATTTCAGAATAATTAAAGAAATGCGATGCAAAGACTAAACCGCTAGGTACAGTGATTTCATAAAGGTGTGCTCACCGAACGCACTGCATGCTTGGCAGTGGTTCTTTCTTTCTAATCACCTGTTTTAACTGGTGCGGAACAACTCCATTGCGATGAGATGTGGTGCGGAACAACTCTGATGTGGTGCGGAACAACCCCATTGTGATGAGGTGTGGTGCAGAACAACTCCATTGTGATGAGATGTGGTGCGGAACAACTTCATTGTGATGAGATGTGGTGCGGAACAACTCCATTGTGATGAGATGTGGTGCGGAACAACTCCATTGTGATGAGATGTGGTGCGAACAACTCCATTGTGATGAGATGTGGTGCCGAACAACTCCATTGTGATGAGATGTGGTGCGGAACAACTTCATTGTGATGAGATGTGGTGCGGAACAACCCCATTGTGATGAGATGTGGTGCGGAACAACTCCATTGTGATGAGATGTGGTGCGGAACAACTCCATTGTGATGAGATGTGGAACAACATTTGTGATGAGAACAACTTCATTGTGATGAGATGTGGTGCGGAACAACTTCATTGTGATGAGATGGTGCCGAACAACTCCATTGTGATGAGATGGAACAACTTCATTGTGATGAGATGTGGTGTGGAACAACTCCATTGGAACAACTCCATTGTGATGAGATGTGGTGCGGAACAACTTCATTGTGATGAGATGTGGTGCGGAACAACCCCATTGTGATGAGATGTGGTGCCGAACAACTCCATTGTGATGAGATGTGGTGCAGAACAACTCCATTGTGATGAGATGTGGTGCCGAACAACTCCATTGTGATGAGATGTGGTGCAGAACAACTCCATTGTGATGAGATGTGGTGCGGAACAACTTCATTGTGATGAGATGTGGTGCCGAACAACTCCATTGTGATGAGATGTGGTGCGGAAAAACTTCATTGTGATGAGATGTGGTGCGGAACAACTTCATTGTGATGAGATGTGGTGCCGAACAACTCCATTGTGATGAGATGTGGTGCAGAACAACTCCATTGTGATGAGATGTGGTGCCGAACAACTCCATTGTGATGAGATGTGGTGCCGAACAACTCCATTGTGATGAGATGTGGTGCAGAACAACTCCATTGTGATGAGATGTGGTGCCGAACAACTCCATTGTGATGAGATGTGGTGCAGGCAGCGATTGGAGAAAGCGTGGTGTCGCACTGATTACAGGGAGTAGTTTTGCAGCACAAAGGGGAAGCAGCTACACGTGTACAGCTCCTTACGCTGATGTTAATGCAGCCGGATGCTGTGTGTGTTGTTTTGTTGTTGTGTGTTTAAGCCGATGACGAGAAGCCGGGGAGCCAGCATGAACCCCTGATTCATTTTCACTGCACATCACGAGCACTGAATTCTGCACTTGGAGCACGGGTGGATTACAAAGAATTGGAAACTGTATTTATTTGTGTTTGAACTACTTATTTTGGGACTGCAACCCTCTACATGTGTACCCCTCGTATGATTGCTGGTAGATGAGTCAGAATATAATTAAAGAGTACATTTTCTTTAGATAACCTATTCTTGTATTATTAGCATACAAATCTAATATTCTGTGGGTTATCAACTTTTTCAACCACATGTGTTTTTAATTTGTGGTATATTGCAGTTTTTCCAGGACACCCCTGGATTCACAATAACTAGGGATACATTTTTTCATAGTAAAAAACTGCTTATTTTAAGACATTTCACTGTCTAAAAATAGATATTTCAAGATATCTCAGGATTAAACATGATATTTATTAAATCAGAAAAAGAGAGTGTTGTCACATTCAAAACTGATCATTTTCTCTAGAGTTATTATGCAACAAATGTTCCTAATTATTTAAATACTTACCTGAAAAACAGTAAATGCTGAATTGTAGATTTTATTTTTTACGTCCACCTTTTAAAGACATTATATTTTCACCATCAGTGAATTATCAAACAAAATAAAAATATGAATAAATGTAAAATAACTACACGTGAAATGTCCCCTTCTTTTTCTGGACAGAAATATTTCCGATCTTTGATGCAGCTGGTGTCTTTTTCGTTGAAGACAACTCAAAGACATTGTGCAGCTCTTTCAGTGTATTCAATAATTTACTGGAAGCAAGCTAAACCAGTTGACATGTTTCTTTTTCAGAAATGTGCATTTCCACAGGGAGCTTCATACTACACGGCAGCCTTAACAATAACGATGAATGTGTGTCTGTGAACAGGCTGGCTTTGGTGGTGATGTCAGACCAGGAAGGAACACACATACAGGCAGTACTGGCGGGTGAAACTGAGGCACTGAGGCGCTCAGTGCTTTACTCAAACCAAATAAAAGATTTAAACAAAACAACGCTACACAAACCACAAAACAAACAGACGCAACAAACAAGTACCGTGCTGGTGTAGACCTAGCACGTTTTAGCAATTGTTTTCCTATTCTCGTTAAAGTTTTACTTTCCTCCCAACTCGTTCTGCCTCTCGAACACATTCAACCACGTGCATCGGCCCCTAGTCTGCACAGATTTACTAAGTCTGCGTGACTCTCACCTAGTTCAAGCCTCCACTAACAACCCACGTAAACTATTCTCTACCTTCTCCTCCCTCCTAAACCCTCCCCCTCCTCCTCCCTCCTCTATCTCCTCTGATGACTTTGCATCTTTCTTCTCTTCTAAAATCTCAGCTATCCGCATACTCTTTAACACTTCTCCCTCCCCCGCACCCCCTCCTGCTCCAACCCCTTCACCCAGTGCATCCCCTACTAACTCACCCTCCTCTACCTTCTCTCCCCTCTCAAACTCTGACCTCCCCTCCCTGCTCCAGGGTCACAAACCCACCACGGGTGCCCTGGACCCCCTCCCCACTCACCTCTTTCAAGCTGCTGCTCCTGCTCTACTTCCCTTCATCTCCTCCCTTCTCAACACCTCTCTACTTTCTGGTCTCTTTCCCTCTGCCTTCAAACAAGCCTCTATCACTCCCCTCCTCAAAAAACCTACCCTCGACCCCACCTCCCTCCAGAGCTACCGTCCTGTCTCCCTCCTACCCTTCCTCTCCAAAACCCTTGAGCGGGCTGTACACCGCCAGCTCTCTGCTTTCCTGTCCAACCACTCTCTGATCGACCCTCTCCAACCTGGCTTCCGCTCTGCTCACTCCACTGAAACCGCCCTCCTGTCTGTCACCAACTCATTAAACTCTGCCCGAGCTTCCTCTCTCTCCTCTGTCCTAATTCTCCTCGACCTCTCTGCTGCCTTTGACACTGTCGATCACTCTATTCTACTATCATCTCTCGCTGACCTGGGAATCTCTGGCACTGCTCTGGCCTGGTTCTCCTCCTACCTCTCCAACCGCACTTACCAGGTAACCTGGCGTGGAGCAACCTCCACTCCTCGCCCTCTCTCAACAGGAGTCCCCCAAGGGTCAGGCTTGGGTCCACTCCTGTTCTCTCTCTACACCCGCTCCCTGGGCCCCCTCATCGCATCCTATGGTTTCTCATACCATTTCTATGCTGATGATGCTCAGATTTTCCTCTCCTTCCCCACCTCTGACTCCTCCATCCCCTCCCGTATCTCTACCTGTCTGTCTGCTATCTCCTCCTGGATGCACTCGCATCACCTCAAACTCAACCTCTCTAAATCTGACCTCCTTTTCTTTCCCTCCTCCTCCACCTCCTCTGATCTCTCTATCTCTGTTCCTCTGGAATCTACCACACTCTCTCCCTCCTCCTCAGCTAAGAACCTCGGAGTCACCCTGGACCCCTGCCTCTCTTATTCCCAGCACATCTCCACTCTGGCACGCAACTGCCGATTCTTCCTGAGCAACATACAAAGAATCCGACCCTTCCTCACCAACTACGCCACCCAGCTCCTGGTCCAGGCCCTGGTACTCTCCCGCCTACACTACTGCAACTCCCTCCTGGCTGGCCTCCCTGCGTCCACCACCCGTCCACTCCAGCTCATCCAGAACTCCGCTGCTCGCCTGGTGTTCTCTCTGCCTCGCTTCTCCCACGCAACTCCACTGCTCCGCTCACTCCACTGGCTCCCGATCACCGCTCGCATCCAGTTCAAGACTCTTGTACTAACCTACAGATGCCTTGACCAGACTGCACCCAGCTACCTCCAGACCCTCATCTCTCCCTACACCCCCACTCGACCTCTCCGCTCCTCCTGCTCTAGAAGACTGGCTCTGTCTCCTTTACACTCCCCTGCCTCCAGAGCCCGCTCCTTCTCCACCCTCGCCCCGCAGTGGTGGAATGACCTTCCTACAGATGTCAGGACTGCCCAGTCCCTGACCACCTTCCGGCGCCTCCTCAAGACTCACCTCCTCAGACAGCACCTGTAGAACTCCTCTTTTTTTCCCCTGGACACTTATCACTCTTCCTTAAATGCGCTTTACTTGCTCTTATCTGCCCCCTATTTTTACTGCATTTAATCCTGTACTTTAGAGTACTGTAATCTGTCAAGTGTTATTTAATCTGTAGTATTTTGTATTTAATTATATCCTGATGTAACTATCACTGACACTGTTATCTGCTGTATTATTGAATTGTATTTTGTCACACTTGTACTTGCTAGAACCAAAGTCATTGTATTTATCTTGCTCTTAATTGTATTATTACTTGTACATTGATCCTTGAAATGTATTTTTGTTTACGACTGTAAGTCGCCCTGGATAAGGGCGTCTGCTAAGAAATAAATAATAATAATAATAATAATAATAATAATAATAATAGTTAAACAATCAGTAGCTGACAGTCACGCATTCTCACGAGGTATTTAAAAACACAATAATAAAACAATAACAAATGTGGCGGCGGCTTTTCGTCCGCGCCGCAAACAATAATAATTCAATAAATCATAATATAGAAAGGGGCGGGACACTCCGCCACAGTGTCTAACTTGTGCACTGACACTGCTGCCACTATGTTTAGGCCATCAATATTCATGGAGATAGCAAAGAAGTGACAGCTGCCACTGCCTTTAAAAAGATGTGAGGACTCTGTGAGCACAACTGACAGCAGCATTTCACACTTCATAGACTTTTGTAATGAAGCAATGTAATCGTTTAAAGGATACGATGTTCTTGTCTTATCTGCTCCCCTTCTTGTCTTCATGCTCTTTCTTTTTAAATGTAAATCACAATTGTTTTAATCTATATATGTGAATGTGCTCCCTGGGTGCTATTCAGCTATTCTGGTTTAAGTGGCCTGTAAAATCAGAGCTGACAGATAGATTTGCAATTGCATCAAGGTGATAGGTGTGTCTATCAAAATATAAAAGTCAAATTTAACCCAACATTAACTTTAACTGTCTGGAAGAAACATGAGCAAAAAATGAATCATTTGAAATTTCTAACAAAGCATATACATTATGTATATAAAAGAATAGGATTCACAAATAAGATTGAAATATATTTCTTTTTCTTTCTTTCTTTCTTTGCTAGCATGTGGTTTCCTGCTCCAGATACATTTGAAGTTTGTCATACAGTTTGACATGGAATAATCTATCCCAGATTTCCCATCTGTGACATGACATGCTGTTGATTTGTCAACAGGGGTTCCTCCGGTGTTAGGATCTCTTTTATCATGTCAGTGACATGCAGCTCTGCCATCGTCATTACTCAGCTATGCACAGGTCACCTTTAAACAACTTTTCTTTATCTGTGATGCATGGTAAGCCCTCTCAAAAGTACATACGTGTGTCTTTTAAATACTCTGTCCTGATTGGTCAAAACCAGTGTGAATATTACAGCATATCCCCATGGGTTGGTACTTCTTTTCAAAAAGTGACAAATCACTTGTAGATATCCATACGCCACTAGAATTTTGAAAAAAAAAAAACCAAAAAACAGTAGCCATATTTAAATTTATATTAATAAACATGACTAACCACATTTAATATAGAATTTTTAACAAATTCATTAAAAAAACAGTAGCTATATTTAAATTTGCAATAAAAATGATTGACGAGATTTATGTCAATTTTGGTCTTTTGGAAGACTCTAGATGAAATTTTGGTAAAAAAAGGAAGTACTACTAATAGGGATCTTGAACTTACTAAAGCGTAGCTTCTGGACATAGAAAAAAAAAACACAAAAGACCACCGCCTGGGCATCGGGTGTCCTATTTGACTGGCTAAAACAAAAATCTTTTAAACAGTCCAGCAATAAACCGCAAAGTGAATTTGATAAATGAAAACAACATCTTTGTTGCCACTGTGAAGCGGTACCGCAAATCTAGCATGGATACCTCCTGTCACTACCCGTGGATCACAAAGGACGATTTACCAAAAAATAAAAAAATAAATACCTCCCCAGCACTGTCACCTGACACTGCCGCAGGTCTTGTGAGAGAGGTTTGGTTTGATGTAACGCTAAATATGGTCAGAAGTGGCAAAGGAGGGCTGCATGATTTAAAAGCACTGTGCTTTGCCATCATGAAAATGGACAGGAATATTTCACTTTAAAATTGAATGAACAAACCAAGAATCACAGGAATTATAATGAATCAAATAAAGAACTCAGAGGTTTCATTTACTCCATCCCCGGAAATCCTCTCTGCCCCATACTAAGTTTGAAAAAATATATTATTAAAATCCCTGAAGCCGGTGCTGAGTTTTTATTTACATCCTAGACGTCCTTAGCGAAGCAGGGCTTGAAACACGGAAAATAATGTCTGTCACTGGTCACAGCTGTGAGGGAAGCCTTAAAATTACTGGGCACGGCCTTCAAGTGATAGCAAACTGTCTGTCCTTCACTTTCTCAGACAACGACAAGGACAGCAATGATCAAACACTATGTTGCTCAAAATCGCTTGCTGCAGCTCCACCTACTGTTCAGAATGAACATCTAAAAAAAGAGCCTATAAATCTTCAAAGCTGCAATTTCAATGGCTGTGTTCAATCTAACATCTAGAAATAGTGTTTCTTGTTTTTAATCGGTTCAATGTTTATTCAAATAATAATAATAATAATAATAATAATAATAATAATAATAATAATAATAATTAATGCATTTTTTAAAGTTATATGGTACTATTTTTAGGTCAGAGGCAGAAGGATAGTTAATAAAAATTACTTTTTTGTTAATTAAAACATGTTTTGAAGTTTAGCGGAGTGGTGCGTAATGGGTAACAGGGCCTCCTTGTGTTACAGACCGTCTTTAGCGGTGTGGTGCGTAATGGGTAACAGGGCCTCCTTGTGTTACAGACCGTCTTTAGCGGTGTGGTGCGTAATGGGTAACAGGGCCTCCTTGTGTTACAGACCGTCTTTAGCGGTGTGGTGCGTAATGGGTGACAGGGCCTCCTTGTGTTACAGACCGTCTTTAGCGGTGTGGTGCGTAATGGGTGACAGGGCCTCCTTGTGTTACAGACCGTCTTTAGCGGTGTGGTGCGTAATGGGTAACAGGGCCTCCTTGTGTTACAGACTGTCTTTAGCGGAATGGTGCGTAATGGGTAACAGGGCCTCCTTGTGTTCCAGACAGTCTTTAGCGGAGTGGTGCGTAATGGGTAACAGTGCCTCCTTGTGTTACAGACTTTAACTGCTCATTTATGATATGCAGGGTTATTGCTATCTATCTATATATTTCTTTGTCTAAAATATTAAAATGTAAATTGGTTATTCTTAGCGTCTTTTATTCAAAGCGCCTTTTGATGTCTGAATTGAATATCCTTTCTCTGGTGGTCAGCTTAAGAAAAACAAAAACAGGTCTATCCTCCACAATATATATTCAATGCCTCGTGCCAGGAGATATTATTTGCTCTTATATTACAGACATACAACACAGGGTTCGTACAACATTATTATATCCCTGTCTAATTTTCCGACTAGTACAGATCAAGGTATAAATAAAACGCTGCCTTATGAAATAGCTTTTGTAACTAAGATGTAAAGCTTATGCCACTTTGCCTCTTCGGTACTGCAAATGAGATGTGACATCTCAATTGGGCTAATCATTTTGCTGAAAATAACAGTGACAACACCAATTAATATCTCTTCATACATACCCACACCAGAGCACCTTGCATTCCAAGTCACTTCATCACCTTGGGACTCAGTTCTACCCATCTTATGTGCAGCTCTCTCTCCCTCAGGTTTAATGTCGCTTCGCTGACAGAGATTTATATGCTTGTGTCCATGGAAACATGCACATAACCTAATGTAACTCCCTTCTTCACTGCATCGCATCCTAACACTGGTAGTCCTGGAATCAAATCATGGAAGCACATAGGTAAGTGTGGCAAAGTGGTTAACATTGTGCAGGTGCAGGTGATCAATTATCAGACAAACAATGATAATTCAGGTGTAGTGAAGGTTTAATTGTATAATCCAATGCCTGATGGCTAACAGCAGTAAACAATAACAATGTTAATGAAGCAATACAGCGGCGTGTATTGCTTATTTATAATCCGCAGGTTTGCCCCTAAATAATAACAGTCCCGTTTCAGTTCACCCACATGTAACACAAACACAAACACAAACACCAGTCCACAGTGCGTGCTCTAGTGCTCGTGGTGAATACAGTTCTTTAGTGACAACAAAAGCGCAGTGTTGTTGGTCCAGGTTTAGTGCTGGCCTTTGGCGACAGCTCCAGATCATGTTAGCCATCCAAATAATTACAAACAGTATTATTAATGACAAACAAAAACAAACAAAACACTCACGTTTCACAGCACAGGTTCTTCTTCTGGTCATTTAACGTAACCATTCACAAAGGAACAGAACACATCACTACACCCCCTTATTATAACGTCACCCTTAGTCAACGAGCGCATCCACTCCTGCAATCCGCGGATGCTACGCCGTTTCCGGTCCGGGTTATTAAGTTTGTATACCGTATAGCTTTGCTCTCTTTCTAGTTGGTCGACTTCCACCTAATCCTGGGAATAAACTGTCGGGCCATTTAGTCCAGCGTATTCTGTTCCCTTCATGCAGCTGCCTCGCAGGAGAAAACTCTACTGGCCAAGCACCTGGTAAGCTTAAAGTGGACATCGGGGCTGTCTGCCAGGGGCCAGGTGCCAGGGGGTCACTGACATGTGCTGTAGAACTTTTAAGAGTAAAGAGGTAATTAACTTGGTCATGGGATCAGAGGACGCTCACTGTCTTTTTCTTAATTGGACATTCTAAATTGGGGATAAAAAGTGAAAGTCAGTTTTTATAAATGTGCAGATGGGCCATGATCATTCCGGCAGTGAACTACTTATACAATGCAGTTCAGATGTATTTTTATATAGCGCCCTTCACGCCATGGCATTCCAGAGTGCTGTACAGAGTTAAAAACAAAACAAGGGCGCTCATATGGACAATACCCTACAGCGACAACCAATTATATAAAAGCATATTAAAAAAATAAATAAATAAATCAATTTAGACTTAAAAGAATCCACAGTTTCAACCTGCCTATTGTCTACCAGAATAGAGCTCCACAAACGGGGAGCACATCAGCAAAATGCTCTGGCTCCAGCTGATTTAAGATGGCCCTAATCCATGAAGGACCTTATACGTTATTACTGAAACCAAAAAATCAATCCAATAACTCACTGGTAACCACTGTAAGGACCTCAACACTGGAGTAATACGTGTGAGAAAGCAGTCTGGCAGCTGCGTTCTGGACAAGCTGAAGCCTTCTCAACTACAACTACTTGTAATGGATGTACCAACAAAGTTTTATATTTAATGTAATCAACTGAAAGCCTCCATTAATCCAAGCAATTTAAGACTCACAAGCATGTAGGGCACCGTGGCCTCAACTGTCGAGAACGTGTTCTAATGAGTACCCACACCATGATTGGTCCTGTAGAGAAATCTAAAAATGGAAGTGTGTCTTTCATACATACAAGTGCCTCCACTATGTCCCAGTTGCTGTGATGTGCAGCCTCTACAGGTGGTAATAATCTGTTTACAAGCGCTGAGGGGGGGAAGCAGAAGATAACCCATAGGCATGCCTGTATAGAGATATGACTGAAAGTGAGATGGGGTATCCTAGTAGAACAACTCATTTCTAAAACCAAAAATGTGTTAAACACCTGCAGTGTTATGACAGGACATCACTGTAAATGAGATCTGACATCTCAATTTTTGCCAATCCTGGCATTCTAAGAAATAAAAATGTAATTAAAAAAAAAGAGCATTAACAGGTATTTTCCTGCGTGGGCTTTTTGTGTTAGTCAGTGAGCCCGCAGAGGGGAACATGCGAGTCAGAGGCGGGAAGTTTTTAAAATGGTTGTTTAGATATTGTTGATGTATTCGTTTGCAGTGAATAGGTGTAGGAACCTATTGGCGTAATCCGGCTGTAGCCCGACTAATATTTTGACTTTTTTTTTCAATTGCACACATTTGTATGCCGTTTACAGTCTTTTAGAAAACATCCATTTCAAAACTCTCCTATACAAAACGAAACCATCTGCATCTGCGCTGCAGTCTCAACCGAAAAAAAGTTTTCTACACGCCATCTTTGTTTTGGTTTACTTCACCACAGCTTCAAAAGTTCAAATATATGCAACACATTTCCACTTCGAGGGCACCAGTGAATCTAGCAGCAAAAGATTCTACATGGAAAAAATACATGGGCACCGAGTATAAGAGGGTTAATGGAGATAAGGATATATACATATGTTTTTAATGCAGCAGATGTCAAATGGAAAAGATAGACGATGATAAGAATGTACTGAAATGTTTTCCAGAATGTTTTTAATGCATCGTAATAGTGACAAAAAACAATAATTTATTTCCTTTTCTTTTAGCACTGAATGTATAAATCAGATTATCAGAGAAATTATTAAAATCAGACCATTCAATTACAAATTGCTTTGCTTTTCCTTCTTATTAGCCTACATATGCGCGCGACAATGCATTGAATCTCTTGCTTTCAAGTTTATGTTCTTCACTTTCTTATCTGGTTTGTTTGCCGTGTTAATTTTTCAATAAAAGCTTGTGAAAGTTATACTATGTAGGCTACGTTTGATTTCCTTATCTCAGTGTAAAATAGTTCACAGGTATTATTTATAACAATTTACCAGACTAAAAGGAAAGTGACAATGATTTTTGAAAGTATGGTTTAGAAGCCTAACTGTGTAACTGTCGAGAATTCTCCAGTTAGCAGCTTAATCTTTAAAAATACCATCGCTAAACTAACTGACTGCAGCATTACATTTTAGGATATGATGTACGATATGCGTTGTATCCTACAATATATATTGTCTATGAAAAAAATGAAAAAAATGTTATGCCTTTTTTTTTTGTAATTTAGAGATCCAGGACCTTTTTCCTTACAAATTAACCCCTGGGTAGGCCTAATGCAACTTAAGTAATCACACTTCACTTGTCTATTTGAGAAAAGCTGTAAAATAGATAAATGTGGGCCATATTCACAAACATACAAACAATGCTAAGTTTGTAATGTTTGTACTGTAAAAAAAAAAAAAGCACAGAATATGTGTAATACATTGTGTTTTTCCACTTGCTAAATATATTAATTGGCGGGCCATATGTATAGTGAATACTACTAACTCCATAATTTATAAAGTGAAATGAGATTTAGACTTTTTTGTTAATCGATTGCTTTTATTTTTAGTTGACAAGTGAGATGAAAGAAAGGGCAGGGAAGTTATAGACAAGGCAGGAAAGGAAGAGAAAGATCTGAAGTAGGAAAGATACAGTAGACATTGACCTCTTAACATCTTAGTTAGGTACTGTTGGACAGCTTGAGATACGCAATGAAGAAAGCAATGTTAGGGACATTAGATAAATACTTTAAAAAGACTGAAGTTCAAGTTTACAGAAAGAAAATGCTGCTCATTCATCTACTTCAAATTGTACAACAGAGTCACTTGATCCCCATGTGCCAACATCCTCACATTCCTTGTACAACCTGGAGCTTAAAACTCCTAGAGAATCTACTTATGACAATAATTGTCAAAACCAGTGTTGTGGATTGGAACTATGCAGTCCACACCAACCTGAGCCAGCTTCTTCATCACTGCGAAAACAAGGCAAACAAATGCGCTCATTTCAGACAAAATGGTACAGAGATTTTCACTGGCTTACATTCCACACAACACAAAACAAGGTTTTCTGCTTTTATTGTCGCCAAGCAAGGCAGAAAGGAATGGCTAAATCTACACTCCAAGGGCATGTAGCTTTCATTAACAGAGGCTTTGATAACTGGAAAAATGCTCTAGATGCTTTCAGAAATCAAGAAAAATCCCATGTGCATAGGGAATGTACAACAGGCCCAGAAAGCTCCATGTGTACAAGCAAATGGCAATTTTCTACAGGTACTGCAGTGCAGGACTGAAGATGTACCTGGAATCAAAGAGCGGACTGAAGAGCGCAAGTATGTCTCCCCAGAAATTGTCAATTAATTCATTAACTTGATGGGAAAGCAAGTTCTGCGAGAGATGCTTTCAGAAATAAGACGTGCCAAATTCAATGCCATAATTGCAGATGAAACCAGAGATCTGAGTGGGAAGCAGCAGCTTGCTGTTAGTCTACCTAGGGTAGACCGTTTCTATAATGTACATGAAGATGCAGTTGGCTTTGTTGACCTAGAAAACAAGAACTCTGTGACCATCGTTAATGTTCTTAAAGACGTGCTTTGCGTTGAACATAATGCTATCGGATTGTGTGGGGCAAGCTTATGGTGGAGCAGCAAATATGAGTGGGCATGTGAATGGTGTTGCAGCAAAAATAAAGTCTGAAAACAAAATGGTTCTGTATGTGCACTGCATGGCACATTGTTTGAATCTTTGCCTTCAGGATTGTGCCAGAACATCACACCCAATGCGTGATGCTGTACATTTAGTCATTGAACTTTCAAGCTTGATTAAACTTTCTCCAAAACAGCAGGCACTTTTTCAGCAGCTAAAAGAACAATTGGGATATTCAAACACTCCTAATATTAAGCCACTGAGTACAACCAGGTGGACAGTGAGTGCACCTTAATGCAGTAATGAAAAACTACAGAGTTCTTTGTGATGAACTTGACATTGTGAGAAGGGAGAATGGTGAACCTGCTCACAGGGCAAATGGTTTGTTTTCAGTAATGGAGAAGTTTTCAAGACTTTTTGGTCTACATCTTGCAGACATGATCTTTTCAGCTACAGAGCAACTATCAAGAACTTTTCAAATAAAGGTATTTCTGCTCAAGAAATACAGCTAGCCTCTAAAACAACAAAGGCATACTTACTGCGTCAAAGAACAGAAGAATCTTTCAGTTCATTTTATGACAATGTGCTTCATGAGTCAACAGATCTGACAGACCCACCAACAGTTCTACGACAAGAGATTCCCCCTCGCTGACTAGATGGCAGTGCAAAACCACATTGTTTTGCAAACCCAAGAGAATATTTTCATTCTCAGTATTATGAGTCATTAGATCAAGTAACAGCAGAAATGACCAGAAGATTTGATCAACCTACATTTACAATTCTAAGTGAAATTGAGACTGTGGAGTCTCGGAGCAGATCAAAAGCCTTTACAGCACAGCACATGACATCAATCGTCTTGAAATCCAAGTGGCTGTTACCTGATTTGATCAAAACAGCTCAGTCAAATAGTGATGAATTCCAAACAGAGACAAGTATCATATCATTATGCAAAATTCTAAAAAGCAATGTGCCAATGAAGACAATGTTTTCTGAGGTGGACAAAGTTCTAAGAATCTATTTGACTGTTCCAATGATGAGTGCCACAGCAGAAAGGACACTTTCAGTACTGCTATGTGTGAAGAACTACTTGAGGACGTTGCATGCAGATGGTGGGATTCTGTTTTGCTCAACTTGTAATGTGTCTTTGGATCACCTAAGAAAAGGTACTATTGACAAGCATCTTGACAGCGCAGCACACAAAAACAAGAAAATCAAACTTGAAGTTCAGGCTAAACAATTACGGAACAAACAGGTCACAATTACAGGATTGTTTAAAAAGAGCACAGAAAGTGGAGAAACACGTAATGTCAACATGTTTGAATAAGTGGAAGCCTTTAGTGCAGCAAACATACCAATACAACGGCTGGTCAATGAAAAAAATCCCGAATTGTGGAGCCGTGCCTAATAGTGACACACTCAGACGAGAGTATCTCCCTACAGTGTGTGCAGCACATGAAGAATATTGAAATGGCAAAATGAATGATTCTGAGTCTTTTCGCGTTGTATGCAACGAGGACGCTGATAATCAAGGCAACTGTGTTTTGTGCATTATTATTTTCATACCACAGAGCTTTACAACTGCTAATTCAGAGGAATCTACTGCTTACTTAGTAGATACACTGCATCTTGACCTCACAACAGTAAGTCAGGCTATCATTAAGCTTGTGAAGAATGGCATTGATTTCAATTGTGTGTCTGCCTTTGTAATAATAGACAATGCAACAGAGGGAGAAAAACTAGCTGGTTACGTTTACGCTTAGTCGTACAAGATTTTTTTTTATTATTATTAATATTTGTTTTTAGGTTGATAGGCTCCAGTGGCATACCTGTAATGTTATATCATTTACTAATAATTTGACGATATCAGTAGTTTTAAAACTTTTGAAATAAGAACATAAGAACATAAGAAGAACATAAGAACATAAGAAAGTTTACAAACGAGAGGAGGCCATTCAGCCCATCTTGCTCGTTTGGTTGTTAGTAGCTTATTGATCCCAGAATCTCATCAAGCAGCTTCTTGAAGGATCCCAGGGTGTCAGCTTCAACAACATTACTGGGGAGTTGGTTCCAGACCCTCACAATTCTCTGTGTAAAAAAGTGCCTCCTATTTTCTGTTCTGAATGCCCCTTTATCTAATCTCCATTTATGACCCCTGGTCCTTTTTTCTTTTTTCAAGTCAAAGAAGTCCCCCGGGTTGACATTGTCTATACCTTTTAGGATTTTGAATGTTTGAATCAGATCGCCGCGTAGTCTTCTTTGTTCAAGACTGAATAGATTCAATTCTTTTAGCCTGTCTGCATACGACATGCCTTTTTAAACCCGGGATAATTCTGGTTGCTCTTCTTTGCACTCTTTCTAGAGCAGCAATATCCTTTTAAATAATTTCTACGTACTACTAGAAATCTACAGTGCTGTCACAAAGACGGCCAGAGTGGGTGGCGTCAGACCAGAAGCAGGAAATAACACGACAGAGAGGTGTGGTTTGGTGGAGCTGAGCGAATGGTTTCGCTCAGCATTTAATAAATAAACAGAACAGAAAATAAACGATGGTAACAAACAACACAGGACACGGCACTCTACGCCAAAATAAAATAGACAAACAAAAACGGACTAGACAGACAAACACGGTGAGCAGATATTTTATCTATTCTTTTTAACTTTAACTTTACCTCCATCTCCAATCCCGTTCTCCACTCACCGAACACCCAACCCCGAGTGAGTGAAAAAATGCTGTTTTTATGCAGTTGTACCGAGACTCGATTGCTAGTCAATCATTCAATTGGAATCTCGGTACAACTGCACGTGAATTAATTAAGTGCAATCCCGTGACACACATTATACACATTTTATCTGCACGTGAAGTGATGTGCAATCCTCGTGCCTAACTACAACTATACATTTTAAATACTCGTGCTCCACACACCCATTTATATCCCGTGCAGCCATCGCTATACACCAACATTTACACACAACACGTAACATATAAACAGAAAATACACACAGGGGTGGGCACTTCGTCACAAGTGCGCATAAAGAAAAACACAAAAGCTTCGGTTTTGTCATTTCAGGTTTGCAGTTAACGTTTCTCCCATGTTTAATATTTTGGGATTAAAGGCAGCAAAATAGTCTATGGGAATTACACTGTCATTGTAATGAATGTGTCAACATACGTTTTAAAGGTTTACGAAACTCGAAAATATTGCTGAATTTGTCATTCAAGGTTGTATTAAAAAAAATCAATTTTATCTGCTTGTTACTTTTTTTTGCTACCAAAAAATCACAGCCCATTTTAAATGACTCTTGTTTCCAACAAAAGTTTGTTAAATGTTTAAAAATTGTTTCAATAGGGACTCGAGTTCCAATGTTACAATGTACCGTACATCCTCAGACAGTCCGGGATGTATGAAGATTACGAGGTAGGTGTATATGCAACACTTTCGGCTATATTCATATAGTCACTATGTACGTGTGATATTTAAGTAGGTGTCATGGGTGAGGTGACCAGTGGTAACCGTAAATAAGTATTTAACTTGATCTGTACCAACTACGCCACCTTGTGTTTGAAAAGGGCAAGGACCTTTATGACCGAGTAATAGTGAACCTTCCCCTAGCATCTACTTTATATCCACAGGGGTCCAACACACACACACACACACAATGCAACCTTAGGTATTTAAAAACCATTTTTACTGTTTATCAACAGGGTAAAATAAATCTTTAAAATCACACAAACCAATCCGAAAACAAAGAAAAATATAACACAAGGAAAAACCCAAAATGCAAACTGGGGTGATCCCCTCCTGCTGGTAAAACTCTAGAAAGAATAAAAGTAATGTTCGTCCTTAGCTGTAACACAAGAAGTCCAATAAAATATTCAATTGTCAGTCTCTAGTGGTTCCTCGGAAACCCAGCTGTCCACTCGTACCGACGTCCACTGTCCTCCAAGCCCAAAACACCAATGGAACTCACTGCAAACGATCCCCCCGAACCGCTGATGGAAATGCAGATGGAGATCCTAGAAAACCTGAGAACAGGAGGGGGGCAAAGAAGGGAGGCCGTCAGTAACGTTTACAAAGGTAAATGGAACTATCACCAGTATGGTCCAGCCTATCTCTGACCCTCGCGTATCTCCATCTCTCTCTCTCTCTCTGTGCTGGAACCTGGCTGTTGCACCCTGGACTGGACCACTGGACCTCAACCCTCGACGTTGCACAGGTAAGCATCACCCTGACGGGCTTCTAGCATGCTCTGATAGAACACACACACGGAGCTAACTCAGTGTGGTTAAATATGAGTTATCAATGTAAAGTTGAGTTACCAATGTAAAGTTTACAGTTATCAATTTCTTAAAAACAGATTAATAATAATAAATGTCACTTCCCTTCTTTTCCAGGCAGTACTCGTCCTCTGGAACCAGCAGCAAACTTGTATTCTCACCCAGGTGATCCATTCTACAAACTGTAGCTATTCTCTTCGGCAATCCTTCTTTCTTTTCTTTCACAGGTAGCAGGCCTTCCGACACGGTCCACTCGAACCAGAGCCACCTCTTCGATGGACCCACAACAAGTAATCGTAATGAGCAAAGTCTCCAACACGCTCAGTGACGGCAAGAAGGGAAATATAACATTTACAGAATCCCACGAGAGCATAAAATACAGCACCTTCTAAAATCCCATGAGTCTCACAGTGTCTGTTATTTCTCTAAAAACAGCCCATTATAAACGGTGTAAGAACGAAACATATAGGGCAGCAGTGTGGAGTAGTGGTTAGGGCTCTGGACTCTTGACCGGAGGGTCATGGGTTCAATCCCTGGGGGGGGGACACTGCTGCTGTACCCTTGAGCAAGTTTTTACTAGAGCAATCAACTTTACCTAGATTGCTCCAGTAAAAACCCAACTGTATAAATGGGTAATTGTATGTAAAAATAATGTATAAAAAATATTGTAATTGTAAGTCAAAATAATGTGATATCTTGTAACAATTGTAAGTTTGCTAAGAAATAAATAATAATAATATCACTCATGCCAAACATCCCTATTCAGATCAATGAATCTTTTTATAAAATTGGAGTGTTGGCGTTAGACTAGAGAATGTACAGTACTGTGCAAAAGTTTTAAGCAGGTGTGAAAAAATGCTGTAAAGTAAGAATGCTTTCAAAAATAGACATGTTAATAGTTTATATTTATCAATTAACAAAATGCAAAGTGAGTGAACAGAAGAAAAATCTACATCAAATCAATATTTGGTGTGACCACCCTTTGCCTTCAAAACAGCATCAATTCTTCTAGGTACACTTGCACACAGTTTTTGAAGGAACTCGGCAGGTAGGTTGGCCCAAACATCTTGGAGAACTAACCACATTCCTTCTGTGGATTTAGGCAGCCTCAGTTGCTTCTCTCTCTTCATGTAATCCCACACAGACTCGATGATGTTGAGATCAGGGCTCTGTGGGGGCCATACCATCACTTCCAGGACTCCTTGTTCTTCTTTACGCTGAAGATAGTTCTTAATGACTTTCGCTGTATGTTTGGGGTCGTTGTCATGCTGCAGAATAAATTTGGGGCCAATCAGATGCCTCCCTGATGGTATTGCATGATGGATAAGTATCTGCCTGTAATTCCATCGTGTAACAATTTTTTTTTTTTTTTTTTGTTCCTGGGTAGTAAGTGTTATTTCCTAATTGCTTATGCCTCAAAAGTATAGAAAATGGCTATTATTCCCCACAAACTTTGCTTTTGTGACCAGGACAGTGATATTTTGAAATTTACCTATTTTCCAGAACATTCCAGATAGATTCAGTGCTGAGTAAACTTGGAGTAACTTCTAGAACTTTCTAGAACTTTCCAGTAATATAAATAGTAGTATAAATACAGGGGCCTTAAGCCCACCATTTTGCTATGACTGCGGCCAATTTATCAAGACAAGAGCGAAAAAGTACTCCGTGGAAGCATCTGCTAAGATGTGTGACGCCTACAAGGCATATTTCAGCATGTCTGTCGGGGATCAAGACAAACCCTGGGCACCTCATTTCACCTGCGAGCACTGCAAAAAAACTCTGGAAGGTAAGATGGACAATTGTTGCTCGGAATTTTATGTTATAAAATTTGTTAAAATTGTAAAAGTTTTTAATTTTAAAATGTTTTACAATTTTCAATGTTATTGAAAAAATATATCATATATGAAAAATGTTGCGAGAATCTCTTACACATTAGTCATGGGTGAAATAAATGTATTTTTGTAGGATGGTACAGAGGGGAAAAGAGAGCCATGAAGTTCGCTATCCCAAGAATTTGGCGGAACCCACTGACCACTCAAGCAACTGCTACTTGCATGGTGGACCCTTCCAAATGTCGGACTGGCAAGAATGCACCTGCTATCACGATCCGGACCTTCCTTCATCCATCGCCCGGTGCCACACTGCCATGAGCTCCCGCACCCACTCCTCCGGAGAGAGAGCAGCCGTCTTTAGAAGAGAGCAGCAAGTCAGAGAGCGAGGAAGACGTTGTAGATCCAGATGACAATTTCAGAGGTGGAGCTGAGGAGAGGAACCCATACTACCCCAACCAAAAAGACCTCAACGACTTGATTAGAGATCTTGGTCTCACCAAGTCCAATGCCGAGCTTTTGACGTCTAGGCTCAAGCAGTGGAACTTGTTGGATGAAAGTGTGTAAGTCGCAGATCAGAGGAATCGTCACCAACCTTTTTCCAGCTTCTTCACCCGTCAAGATGGGCTCTGCTTCTGCCACAATGTGACCAGTCTGTTCGAGGCAATCGGAATTGCCTGTAACCAGAATGAGTGGCGCCTCTTCATTGACAGCTCATCCAGGAGCCTCAAAGCCGTGCTGCTCCATAATGGTAACAAGTACCCGTCTCTTCCCCTGGCTCACTCGGTGCACCTCAAAGAGGATTACAACAGCATCAAGACCTTGCTGGACGCCTTGAAGTATGATGAGTACGGCTGGGAGGTCATAGAAGACTTCAAAATGGTGGCATTCCTGATGGGTCTCCAAGGCGGTTTTACCAAGTTTCCCTGCTATCTTTGCCTTTGGGACAGCAGGGACACCAAGGCGCACTACCACAGGCGGGACTGGCCACTGCAGACCGAGTTCTCTGTGGGGAGGAACAACGTCAAGTGGGAGACACTGGTGGACCCCCGGAAGGTGCTGATGCCACCACTGCACATCAAATTGGGCCTTATGAAACAATTTGTCAGAGTTCTAGATAAGGAGTCGGCAGCCTTCAAGTACCTTCAAGACTTCTTCCCTAAGCTGTCTGAGGCAAAGGTCAAAGCCGGTGTCTTCGTCGGACCACAGATAAAGAAGATCCTGGAGTGCAATGAATTCCCCAAGAAGCTCACTAGTAAGGAGAAAGCGGCTTGGAACAGCTTTGTCGCAGTGGTTCGGGGCTTCCTGGGCAATCACAAGGCCGAAAACTACGTGGAGCTGGTTGAGACTCTGGTGAAGAACTACGGCACAATGGGCTGTAGGATGTCCATCAAAGTCCACGTCCTTGATGCTCATCTTGATAAATTCAAGGAGAACATAGGAGCGTACTCGGAGGAGCAAGGTGAGCGCTTCCACCAGGATATACTGGACTTTGAACGCCGCTACCAAGGACAGTATAACGAGAACATGATGGGAGACTACATTTGGGGGCTGATTCGTGAAAGTGATTTACAGTATAATCGTAAATCTCGAAAAACTACTCACTTCTAAATCTTTTGTAGTCATTTTTGTATTACTTTAGTATAAATACATGTTAATTTGGATTCATATGTTGTTTTTTTCTGACTTTATGTGAACGAAAAGACACAAATTTGCCCGTTTTCTCATTGGAAATAGGTAAATTTCAAAATATCACTGTCCTGGTCACAAAAGCAAAGTTTGTGGGGAATAATAGCCATTTTCTATACTTTTGAGGCATAAGCAATTAGGAAATAACACTTACTACCCAGGAACAAAAATTGTGTTACATAGTGTTCTCAGCATTGAGGAGACCATTAATTCTGACCAAATCCCCAACTCCATTTGCAGAAATGCAGCCCCAAACTTGCAAGGAACCTCCACCATGCTTCACTGTTGCCTGCAGACACTCATTCATGTACCGCTCTCCAGCCCTTCGGCGAACAAACTGCCTTCTGCTACAGCCAAATATTTCAAATTTTGACTCATCAGTCCAGAGCACCTGTTGCCATTTTTCTGCACCCCAGTTCCTGTGTTTTCGTGCATAGTTGAGTCGCTTGGCCTTGTTTCCACGTCGGAGGTATGGCTTTTTGGCCGCAAGTCTTCCATGAAGGCCACTTCTGACCAGACTTCTCCGGACAGTAGATGGGTGTACCAGGGTCCCACTGTTTTCTGCCAATTCTGAGCTGATGGCACTGCTGGACATCTTCCGATTGCGAAGGAACTAAGCATGATGTGTCTTTCATCTGCTGCAGTAAGTTTTCCTTGGCCGACCACTGCGTCTCGGTCCTCAACGTTGCCCGTTTCTTTGTGCTTCTTCAAAAGAGCTTGGACAGCACATCTGGAAACCCCTGTCTGCCTTGAGAGACCTTGCTGGGAGAGACCTTGCTGATGCAGTATAACTACCTTGTGTCTTGTTGCTGTGCTCAGTCTTGCCATGGTGTATGACTTTTGACTGTAAACTGTCTTCAGCAACCTCACCTTGTTAGCTGAGTTTGGCTGTTCCTCACCCAGTTTTATTCCTCCTACACAGCTGTTTCTGTTTCAGTTAATGATTGTGTTTCAACCTACATATTGAATTGATGATCATTAGCACCTGTTTAGTATAATTGTTTAATCACACACCTGACTATATGTCTACAAAATCCCTGACTTTGTGCAAGTGTACCTAGAAGAATTGATGCTGTTTTGAAGGCAAAGGGTGGTCACACCAAATATGGATTTGATTTAGATTTTTCTTCTGTTCACTCACTTTGCATTTAGTTAATTGATCAATATAATCTATTAACATGTCTATTTTTGAAAGCATTCTTACTTTACAGCATTTTTTCACACCTGCCTAAAACTTTTGCACAGTACTGTATGTTTAAATGTTATATGCAGGTCTAAAATTAATATTATATTTACATATCTTACATCTCGTTATGAGCAGGTACTATAATCCCTTTAAAATAAATACAGTGCATTTGTCATCCATAAAGCTCTCAAAAGCATTTAATACACGCAGCAGTCAAACAACAAATAAAAAACTCTTTTTTTAAACCCAGCATTCAGATCTTCAAGAGCTTGTCTTTTTATGTAGTGTTTTTGGTGAAATCAGGGCATTAGTCATATTTTGCCTCATAATAACTAGACATAGTCTTTTTAAAAAGTGTGTAATACTGTACATACAGTAATAACAGAAATAATGTAAAAACACTGTAGAGTTACATTTCAAGTTTAATACACTGTAGATCTACTAAGTGCAAGATTCTGTTATAATGTTCGAGAGAATTAAAAAAAATAAAAATACAACAATGCTAGTATTTAAAATGTCTTGCTCGCACACGTCATGTTTTTCAGTGTGTGTCTTGCGGCTCTCAGCTATATGAAAATGTTAGTATGCGGCTTGTAGGGTCAGGAGGTTCCCCCCCCCCCGGTATAGAAGATAAACCACAGAACCAGGCATTGGGGGTGTTCAACCATTACAGCAGATTGATGTTGATCAATCTCAGAGCTATATATCCTCCACCCACAAGAACAGAAGAAAAGTTTTCTGGTAATTGATTGATTGCAAAACATTGTCAAACCAGTTGCCCAATGTGGGACTTGAACCCACAACCTTGAGATTAAGTGGGTAATGTAAGGATACACGCAAAGTGATTTGTGGGTGCGAAACCCCCATAATGCTGCTGTAAATCGTGTTTAGCAGCTGTAAAGTCTGATTTTACCGGTCGCTAAAAATGTGGCGTATGTAAAGAATGGTGTTCACTTTGCCATCATTAATCAATTCAAATTATATAGAAAAGCATTCAAATGATGAAACGAGCATGGAATTGGGCAGGATCTGGATACTATGCGGGCGCCAACATTATAATGTGATGTAAGGATTTTGCCTTGCACTTGGGCAATTGTTTACCCACCAAAAACCTCTTCTTACAAGGTGCAAACCACTGTAGAAGCAAGTAATTAAGAGCTGCATAAAAGCACACACCTGCAGAGACCTGTCACTGGCTTCAGGATGGCTGCTGTGGTACACTTCCTGATGCAGCTAATTGGGACCAATTCTCTGTTGTCTCCGAGCCATCACACTTTTCTAGTCTTGAGTCATCATGTCCCTGGTTTTTCAAAATTATCTGTTTTATAATCCATTTACAGAACATTGCATATTGTACAACCTTACTGTTAATTTTGTAATAGCTCATTATTACATCCTTTCTACAATAACTGTAATTTCACCATACAATTTGCCTACAAAAGCCCACATAAAATTAAAGAACAGTTTCTTTGGGGCCAGTTTAGATAATTGGCACTAAGGAAAGGAACTCAAGAATCTACCAACAGAAGCTGCACAAAGGCAATAGTTTCAAGAGAGGTGTACATTAGTGCTAACAGTATATAACAAGCAGGAAATGACTCTGAACAATATCTAACAGCTCTTGCCTGTAGCTAAGTGGCTTCTTGGAAGTTTAATGGCGTTAACAGTATCTCTTTGCACACTTCTTCAAGGTCCTCGCTGTTATACATGCACACACCTGTTATCCAAACTTGTTCACTGCTAATCAGAGACACATGCAGGTACGACCCTAGCTACTGTCACTGCAGACCAGCACTCGGACACTAAAGTTTATCATAGTAAATGTGCTTGATATTTTTGCATGGTCTTCCCATGCTCTTCCCATGCATTTACCATAGTTTACCATGGTGCCATGATGGTTTTTTTTTGTTATATATGTTTTACCATGCCTCTCCATGCTTTACAGTGCTTACCTTTTGCTATATGGCTGTGTGGTCCAGTGGTTAAAGAAAAGGGCTTGTAACTAGGAGGTCCCCGGTTCAAATCCTACCTCAGCATCCCAATCCCGCTCATTGTGTGACCCTGAGCAAGTCATTTAACCTCCTTGTGCTCCGTCTTTCGGGTGAGACATAATTGTAAGTGACTCTGCAGCTGATGCATAGTTCACACACTCTAGTCTCCTGTAAGTCGCCTTGGATAAAGGCGTCTACTAAATAAACAAATAATAATAATATACCATGCTTTATTACACTTTGCGATGGTTTTACTTTGGGAAATGTTGAACCCCTTCAGATACACAAGGAATTGAGCGGCTGTTCAAATGGTTTCTTTATAAAATAAACTCTTCAGAGTGCCTCAAGTATCACAAGGAGGAAACTGACAATATGGAGGAGCAGATCCTACCCTGTTTAGTGCACCTCATTGCAAAAATAAAAAAGTTAGCATCATTTCTATTTGTGGGACACATGTCTCTTGTACCAGGGTTAAATGCCTGAGCAACCATTAATTCCTCCATGGATGGGATGACCCACAGACATAGAGACACAGGCAGCTGGATCTTGGTAACAGATTGACAGAGATAGAAATGTGCAGGTAAAATGAACACAGTCCACTGGGGGGGTGGGGGGGTTGCTATTTTAAGACAGGTATCCAGCATCTGTCACAGTCACTGTACTTGGTATATGTGTAATAAAGAAAAGCCTTTCACAATTAACTGATCTTTAGGGTCAATGTCAATAGCTGTGAATGACAGGTGCCCTGCTTACATACTCCATAATATAGTAGTATGCTATTTTTATTATATTATATTATATTATATTATATTTAATAAAGGCCCTTTGTAAATTGTGGTTTCACAGACTGCGCGGAAATTGTGAAATTAGCCAAATACGCGATTTATTCAATATTCTTAAAAAATAAAAATAAATGATGTCATAATTATTTGTATTTCATACAAAAAATCTCTGTGGTTATGTGCCTGTGTGTACTATTCGCCATGCAGATAGTGCTGTGCAGCGATTATGTCATGTGACTATATGCAATCTGGCGGGAAATTAAACTATTACACTGTAAACAAGAACATGGATGTCTCTAAAAATGCTCAAAATGTGTCTGCAGCAGATCACGTAAAGCAGTATCCAGCAGGAGTTTTACACAGCGATGGAGGTAAGCTCTTCAGTACGTCATAAAACTTTACTATAGATCACTACCGAAAATAGTCTGTTGACAGGCATTTAGATTCAAGTATTCACTGAAAGAGAAAGGCAGAAATCCTGAGCAGTACTGCGACTGCAAAGAAACCAAAGACGATGAGTTCCATGTTCCAAAAGTCCACCCCAAACCATGAAGCACGAAACGCATTAAATGTTGACCTGACAGACCATTTGTTTGCACAAATATCCCTCTTGAAAAATTGGACAACCAAAAGTTACATAAATTCTTCAGATTGAATGTAGCAAATGATGGAGCGATTCCTTCATCAGCCCAGTGGAGATGTGAATAATGTAACGACCCGGTCTGGAGGCCTCGGTGTGGCACGCTCGCGCCCCAGAGGGGGTTTGTTATTGCTGTTGCATTACTGTTATTGTTTACTGTTATTGTAAGGTGCACGGGCTACACCATCTAGGGGGTGGGTGGGGGGTGGTAGTTAGCGATGGGGAGGTTCTGGGGGAGTTTACGAGGTGGGAGAGCCAGAGAGGGGGTTGTGTGTGAGCGTGGGTGTCTGTGGGTGCTTGGGGGTGGGAAGGTGCTGGAGGTTGGGGTGCCTAGACTGGGTGGATATAGACGGGTGTTCGCCAGCCCCCCCTTCTCCCTGGAGACCTATTGGGTAGCTGTGGGTCACCGCCTGTGACGAGTAAGGTGCGAGTGAAGACGGCAAGGAAACGGATAAGGACAGACAGAAGGATACAGTATAGGGTAAAGGGTTTATAGTGGGCTTTATTGTTTTGATGGTGTGGTCCTGGCCCAAAACAGGGACTGTTAGCGTGAAAGTACTGATTAGAGGAGAAACCTCAAAATGGAGTGAGGTAACCAGTGGTGTACCACAAGGACCAGTATTAGGTCTTCTGCTATTCCTAATCTACATTAATGATTTAGATTCTGGTATAGTAAGCAAACTTGTTAAATTTGCAGACTACACAAAAATAGGAGGTGGCAAACACTGTTGCAGCAGCAAAGGTGATTCAAAATGATCTAGACAGCATTCAGAACTGGGCAGACACATGGCAAATTACATTTAATAGAGAAAAGTGTAAAGTATTGCATGCAGGCAAAAAAAATGTGCATTATAAATATCATATGGGAGATACTGAAATTGAAGAAGGGAACTATGAAAAAGACCTAGGAGTTGACTCAGAAATGTCTTTATCTAGACAATGTGGAGAGGCTATAAAAAAGGCCAACAAGATGCTCGGATATATTGTGAGAAGTGTTGAATTTAAATCAAGGGAAGTAATGTTAAAACTTTACAATGCATTAGTAAGACCTCACCTAGAATATTGTGTTCAGTTCTGGTCACCTCGTTACAAAAAGGATATTGCTGCTCTAGAAAGAGTGCAAAGAAGAGCAACCAGAATTATCCCGGGTTTAAAAGGCATGTCGTATGCAGACAGGCAAAAAAGAATTGAATCTATTCAGTCTTGAACAAAGAAGACTACGCCAAGCATCTGATTCAAACATTCAAAATCCTAAAAGGTACAGACAATGTCGACCCAGGGGACTTTTTTTTGACCTGAAAAAAGAAACAAGGACCAGGGGTCACAAATGGAGATTAGATAAAGGGGCATTCAGAACAGAAAATAGGAGGCACTTTTTTACACAGAGAATTGTGAGGGTCTGGAACCAACTCCCCAGTAATGTTGTTGACACCCTCGGATCCTTCAAGAAGCTGCTTGATGAGATTCTGGGATCAATAAGCTACTAACAACCAAACGAGCAAGATGGGCTGAATGGCCTCCTCTTGTTTGTAAACTTTCTTATGTTCTTATGTTCTTATGTGTCACGGAGGGCATTAAAAAGCTCCACGGAGCACTGCACCTGCACCTGTCGTCTGTCTATCATTCTTTAAAAAAAATTAAGTTCAGATATAGCAACCCCAGTCATTACAATGCTTACCTAAAGTTGCTGAGTATCACAAGCAGGAGTTTGTGGAATTGGTAAAAGTCTGGTTGATTGTACGTGGTCACTGACGAGTCGACTGATGCCCAAGATCAGTATGTATTAAACATATTTATTTTGCAAGGCATAAATGGTGAACATGCATCTGACGTAGAACTGAAAGCTGTCCTTGCAGATACACTTTACCTACAGGCTGTTAATTACAACACTTTTTCACTGTGTGGACTGCTTCTGTGCAAAACATTCATTTTAGGAACAAAGTGAAGTGAAAATCGGCAGGTGCTGGTGGCTGCCTTTCCTGCCCTCTCTCACTCAGCCCCTCAGACAGACATCGTCTCTCTAGATGTGTTCATGGCACCTGCGTCCTGCTGTGCCCGCCTAACACCCCCCCCCCCCGACCTGACAGATGGGGTTCCTGCAGAGTGATATTGGACCTACCGAAGCCATCGATATCCAGCTATGTCTCCTGCCGCCTGTGTACTGTGCGAGCTGATTAATGGGATTTCTTTAGCAGGAGGAAGCTGAAAGGTTAAATCGTGCCAGGGGAAATGATAGATCAATGCCACAGCAGCATGAAGGGCCAGGTCACTGCGCTGCTGGATCATCTTTGCATGCCAGACAGAACGGACATACAAAGCGGCAGTCGAAAGAGGATTTTGTAAAACTTTAGTTTGATTTTTTCATTTACACATCTATTTCTTAAAATCTCCACCGACAGACAGACACACACACACACACATTTTCTGCTAGCGTTCAGCTGTGTCTGGAAATCACATTTTTGTTTTCTGATTGCAGTGTGTGTATGTATTCATTGCTGTAACACACTCAATAGTGGTATATGTAGTAAAATATAAAAGTCTTCATCGAAGCAATGCATTTTAATGCAAAACTTTCCAACATTGCAGTTCAATTGCATAGTAGTTTTAGGCACTGTTTATTTTATGCTTGCATAGTTTAATCTTCTGTGTAGTCTTCTTCATTAGAAAGTATTATGGGAGCTGCAGCTCCCATAATACCCACAGCTTTCTTAACTGAAAGCTGTGGGTAATCAACCCCAAGATTCAAAGGGGAAAGCAGGCACAGCGTGTCAGTGGTGAGGGGGCTGATCCTGTTGCGAAACCAAACTATTAGGTATCTCCAGTGCCCTCTTGCAGTCTCTGTCTCTCCCGTCAATTTACTTTAGTGTTCATATGAGGCCGGGAAGTCAAGTAACCCTCACGCATAATGCAAATCCTTGGACTGCCCCTGTCAGAATGCATCAGTCTGACATGCTAGACACAGCCAGCCCGGCCTTGGATGAGATTTCCATTAGACGCTCAATACTGCGCAGCGTTGCACGAGGCAATGTTTTTTTTTTTTTTGTGTGTGTTGGGAAATGCTGACAATCTGCACAGTCTTGATTGGGATGGAGTGAGGGGGGGGCAGGCTGTTTGTCTCCATCAGTGTCACAGCTGTCACACAAGACAAGGTAACTGGGAAGGCAGCCCACATGAAAATGTTTTGTTTTTTTTTCTTTAAGCAAGGAGTCCAAAAAGAGATTACAGGCTTGCATGCTGCGGGTTGCCAACCTTGCAAATTGAGTTGTTTCGAATAGATAACACAGATTAATAGAATTTAATGTGCATGCTCTATTCATAGTAAGTGTTCAGCTATTCACATTTTAAATGGTTTATATCTGATAACACCATTGCAGCAGCAAAGGTCATTCAAAATGATCTAGACAGCATTCAGAACTGGGCAGACACATGGCAAATTACATTTAATAGAGAAAAGTGGAAGGTACTGCAAGCAGGCAATAAAAATGTGCATTATAAATATCATATGGGAGATACTGAAATTGAAGAAGGAATCTATGGAAAAGACCTAGGAGTTTATGTTGACTCAGAAATGTCTTCATCTAGACAATGTGGGGAAGCTATAAAAAAGGCCAACAAGATGCTCAGATATATTGTGAAAAGTGTTGAATTTAAATCAAGGGAAGTAATGTTAAAACTTTACAATGCACTAGTAAGACCTCATCTAGAATATTGTGTTCAGTTCTGGTCACCTCGTTACAAAAAGGATATTGCTGCTCTAGAACAGTGTTATTATTATTTATTTCTTAGCAGACAAAGTTTTTAAATGCCGCCCCCCTTTTTAGCAAGTCCAGATTTAGCTAAATACATACGCGTATCACAAATTCAACATTTAAAATCAGTCTTGAAATCTTTTTTTTTTTTTTCTTCGAGTAAACATTTTGACATGTTAAACCTGGGTTTCTAACAAATAAATCAGTGAATTTAAATATTTTGTTTACACTTGGCAAGTCAACATTTAGCTAACATTTCTAACAAATAAATCCTTGAAAAAATACATGTAACTTAACTCTTTTTGTTTGTTTTGTTTAAACCTGGCGATTCAACAGTTACGTGACAGATACATCCACTGGCGACTCGTGGCTTGAAAAACTGGAGGGGCACAGCCCCCTTCCCCAAAAAGAAAACTGTGCTCAAACCCGATGCCCGATTTTAACCATTTTTATGTAAACATTAAGCTAGCTTTCTAACATTACCAGATCTTTCATCACAAACAGTTCTACGCCAGATTGTCACAATCAAGAGAGCTGCAAACACTTTACAGGCAAGGGTCTCTTATCGACAGACAGCTGCACCTGCACTCATCTGAGCGTTTGAAATGGAAGTATCGTCACACTCTCGTGCTGTTAATAACATCCTGAACTACAGAAGAGTCAGGTTCGGTTTCTGTTGATGTCTCTGGCTTTGATGGTTTAGAATTTTTGTTGTAGAAAAACTCCAAACGTAGCTGTCTTTGTGCCATTTTAATAGGGCTCAAATGCACTCAGTTTTTAGCACATATTTTCGCTGACTGAAAAAGTGAGTCTCACATGAGAACAAATATAATGGTGAAGGGTCTTGGACACTCTTTGGTGATGTTATTAAGTTTTGAAAGTTTGAAATAAACTGCGCACTTACGTATTTTTAAATAATAAACCCTGGCAACATTGGCGTAGCCAGGATTTTTTTTAGGGAGAGGGTGGAAATGGTAACTTTAAGGTGAGTAGTCACAGTGGTGCAATTGGCAACCTGATTTCTTATTAGTGCATTGACGTTTTATTTTCGAAAAATAAAGAACAATCTTTTTTTTAACAGAAGATCCAATAACCAAATACACTGTTGTGCAAAAAAAAAAAAAAAAAAAAGATTCAGTTTAGAACACTTCCGATTAAAAACAAAAAAGGAAATACAAAGCAAAGGACTTGAACTTTTAACATGCGCATCAGATTTCAATTTCACATTATGATAATAAATAAAAATAACTACATATAATTTCATTTGTACTTATGGTTGTTCATTTTTGTTAACTGACATTTGGTGTTCAAAGCAAAGCAAACCATTTTATTTAATTTCACAAATCCTGATTAATTTAATTACCGTTTGACTGACGCAGGACTGGCGGTGGTACCTAATCTTCTGGAGGTTCAGGGGAGGAGGGACTTGTGCACACAGTTGCATTAACTACATTGTATAACTAGAAGCGCCTTTAAAAAAAAATGTACGAAAAAAAAACTTTGGTTGATTGACAGCAAATCCAGCCACTCGTATTTATGGTATCACACTGCACTGACATTCGCTAGCCTATCAGGCTTTGTTGAGCTGACAGACGCGCTGTAGCCCAAACAAATAATCAGAATGAAAACTAATAGGTAAGCGAACTCAGGAAATGAAACAGTTTTGCAGTTTCTCTCTCAGCAGCGTCCAGAACTGTTTTCATTCTGATTTATTTCTTTAGTTATTCAATTAATAACAGGTTGTGCATTTACCACTCCATCTCCAAGACCTGGATGTACTTGGTTACCGTCCCTTGATGAAGCTGACTGCACAATCCGTAAAAAAATGATAATTGTATTAGTAGGCTGGCCGCTGGAGAGGTCAGCTGGCAGTAAGATATGTCGAGAGGCGAGTGCATTCTACATAAATACATAGGCTACTCATTACATAGTAGATGTCCTCTACCCCATCTGTGTGTGTAGTAGCTAGGCTACATAGCATATACGGTAATCATAGTCTATATGTTACATGCATCTGTGTGTGGGGTTGAGCGAGTGCAGCTTGCTTATGTATTCTCATTGGTTGATAGCAACGCGGTAAATAAAAAGTTCACGAGCGAAAAGACAAATCAGCGCCGCCCGTGCCACGTCCGCCCCGCGTCCTGTGTGAACACACAGGTAGACTATAATGGGAAGCGAAAAATATAACAACATTGCAATTTCTTTATTTCTTACACATGTTTCAGTGTGAACGATCCTAACGCAGTGTCTAAGCCACTGCCTGGCAGAAATGTGGTCACGTGCCCCCACCCACGCCGCCACTGGTTCTGCAATTAAATCTGAGGTTTTCACAAAATGCAGTATGCAGATCGGGAGCAAAGCGAACGAAACGAATACAGCACGAGTACAAAACAATGTAGCTAGTCATGAAAAGAAAAGACTGTCTCCTTTTGCTTCTTTTGTGGAGACGAAATAAAATTAACCTAATAAAACCCAGAAAAGCATGGGAACACCACACACTAAAAAAAGGAAACAGTTTAGGGAATACCACCGGCTTGTGAAAGAGCTCATGTGATTATTATTATTATTGGTCAGCATTATTAAAACAAAGAAGAGTCATTTTACAGAAATACGAAACCAATGTGTGGCGTTCCCCGTCACTTTGATTAAAATGATGGTGAAATAAAGAGAGATACACATACTGTCAATTTCCAATTGTTCTGCTATTTCTTGACATGTGGCGTCCTTCTTTTTATTGTCTTTAACCACGGACACTGGCATCATAAAGAACATTATATTTTTCGACTTTAATAATTAAATTCTCATTGGTGTCTATTTTTTTAAAATTTTATTTCTGTAGTAATGTCTGCGTGAGCGAGACACTGACAGTCTGACAGCCACTACCTTTGACCTTATTTCTGATTGGTCTATTGCGACGTGAACAGCGCGTAGCAAAATACAAATAAAACAAATCTATTTTCATATTTGCTCGCTTCATTCGTGCCGCTTGCGTTGTGCATTACTCCATTTAAATCAATGGTTTTAATTATTTTTGCTCGCGTCCGGTGTGCATAGCTCTTTTAACATGCAAGCCCATGTCCATTGACGCGTTTGATTTGGCATTGTATGTTGCAGAGCTGCGCTTACACTCCGACTTTTAAGAATGGGTTTGTTAATATTTATGTGTTTAGCTTTTTCTATTTACAGAACTGCTCCTTTATTCATAGTCACGCCCCCTTAGTGACTCTCCACGGCCCCCCAGTTTGCACCACTACTCTAGAAAGAGTGCAAAGAAGAGCAACCAGAATTATCCCGGGTTTAAAAGGCATGTCGTATGCAGACAGGCTAAAAGAATTGAATCTGTTCAGTCTTGAACAAAGAAGACTATGTGGTGATCTGATTCAAGCATTCAAAATTCTAAAAGGTATTGACAATGTCGACCCTGGGGACTTTTTCGACCTGAAAAAAGAAACAAGGACCAGGGGTCACAAATGGAGATTAGATAAAGGGGCATTCAGAACAGAAAATAGGAGGCACTTTTTTTTTTTTTTTTACACAGAGAATTGTGAGGGTCTGGAACCAACTCGCCAGTAATATTGTTAAAGCTGACACCCTGGGATCCTTCAAGAAGCTGCTTGATGAGATTCTGGGATCAATAAGCTACTAACAACCAAACTAGCAAGATGGGCCGAATGGCCTCCTCTCGTGGTATCAGGCACTATACAAACTATAATTAAGTAACCAACTATGCCAACCTCTTAGTTATAGAGAAGAGATAACTATTTGATTTGTTTTATATCTAAATTAAGAACAGGTTAATTTTATTTCAGGGAAGCAACAATATAATTGAGCAGCCACACAAAAGGTCCACCAATTGCCATCAATTATAAAACATTTATTATCCCAACAGTTAAAATCAAAGTTAAACAATCAATTAGCATTATCCCATAATACATTAAATGGAAAAATACAGAAGAAAACAAAAAAAGGAGACAGTATATGTTCTGTATGTCCTGCAACGTTACTGTAGATCACTACCGAAAGTCGTATGTTGACAGGCATTTAGATTCACTGAAAAGAGAAAGGCAGAAATCCAGAGCAGTACTGCGACCTCTTTACTTGCAAAGAAACAAAAAAACGGTGACTTGCATATTCCAAAAGTCCACTTATTAAGTTTTGACCTGACAGAGGCGTTTGTTTGCGCAAATATCCCTTTTGAAAAATTGGACAACCAAATGTTAAAGAAATTCTTCAGACAGTGTAGCAAATGGTGGAGCGATTCCTTCATCAGCCCAGCTGAGACATGAATACTTACCTAAAGCTGCCGAGTATCACAAGCAGGAGATTATGGAATTGGTAAAGCAGTCTGGTTGCTTGTATTTGTTTTGCAAGACCTAAATGGTGAACATGCATCTGACGTACTGGAACTGAAAGCTGTCCTTGCAGATACACTTTACCTACAGGCTGTTAATTACAACACCGTTTCACAAGCTATTGTAAGGGCTTGAGTAACTTTCATGTTCATTTTGATGTCAATGCATTTATCTGTATATTTGCTGTTTAAAAAAAATAATAATCTGTACACATTATTTTATATTTCCATGCACATTCCACGAAATACAATACTTTACCCGTGACAATGCTTCTATTTAAGCATCAGCCCTGACCAACTCACGAACCTTCACATCCCAGTAAAAAAAGTATCAGTCCTGATCAACTCAGGAATC
Source organism: Huso huso (assembly GCA_036884735.1). Classification (NCBI taxonomy): domain Eukaryota; kingdom Metazoa; phylum Chordata; class Actinopteri; order Acipenseriformes; family Acipenseridae; genus Huso; species Huso huso. Next base: position 2,412,908 of record CM072662.1, on the reverse strand, counting down.
TTCACATCCCAGTAAAAAAAAAGCATCAGCCTTGACCACCTCAGGAATCTTCACATCCCAGTAAAAACAGCATCAGCCCTGACCACCTCAGGAATCTTCACATCCCAGTAAAAACAGCATCAGCCCTGACCAACTCAGGAATCTTCACATCCCAGTAAAAAAAAAAAAGAACTGAGGCGGACCTAGACTTAAAGCATCAATTGCAGCATATCAAATTTAGTCCACTTGATGTGTCTAACTAGTGGATTAGCAGGTTTAGTCCACTTGATTGGACTAAAGTTAGTACACCTGCTAATCACGATTGCAGCGTACCGGAAGTGAATCATCACAGGTGGATCCTCTGCTAAATCAGATTAAACAAGATCCCGATTGCAGCATACCAAGTAAGATTTGTGATGATCCTGTTCAAGTGGATTCATTTAGCATTGTGAAGGATAAGACTAACTTAGTATGCTTGCTTGTCCTAGGCATATACTGCTTAAAATTGTTTTCAGATACAGCTGCATTTTCCCTCTAAAATGACAAGTACATCTGAAAACTTCTCTCTATACATTTCTTATGTCTGTCACGTTCAGGCAGTCAGATCCATGAGAATAAAGTCTTATGCAATCTATATATATACAGGCCCTACATTTTAAATAAACTTTTTAATCATAAGAACATAAGAACGTTTACAAACGAGAGGAGGCCATTTGTCCCATCTTGCTTGTTTGGTTGTTAGTAGCTTATTGATCCCAGAATCTCATCAAGCAGCTTCTTGAAGGATCCCAGGGTGTCAACTTCAACAACATTACTGGGGAGTTGGTTCCAGACCCTCACATTTCTCTGTGTAAAAAAGTGCCTCCTATTTTCTGTTCTGAATGCCCCTTTATCTAATCTCCATTTGTGACCCCTGGTACTTGTTTCTTTTTTCAGGTCGAAAAAGTCCCCTGGGTCGACATTGTCTATACCTTTAAGGATTTTTAATACTTGAATCAGATCACCGTGTAGTCTTCTTTGTGTACCTTTGATACCATTTTCAGTTTAATGCAATATAATTTCAGTTCCAATATGCAATTAAACTTTTCTGTGCCTATGCTTTAAACTATAAACATCCGCCAGTTTGAAATGGTCCACTATCATTTAATTAAAATATGCTTGATGTAATTTTCTGTGCCTATATATTTATCTGACAATGAGTTCAGATTAGTAAAGAAGGGATAATACAGCTATAATTTTAGGATTGAGATCATTAAAAAACTGAACAAATTTAGATATTTTATTCAACATCATGACTGATCCGAAGTCACATTTTTCAATTGGTCAGTTTTTTGAAATGTGGAAAACTACAAAGGTTATGACAATTTTATATTTTTAACTTTCAAATTTATGAAGCAAAATGATGTAATAAAAAACTGCATCTTTTAGTCCCCATTTTCGGTCTAACTTGTTCCAATCAGTTAAACCAGTTAGGATCCCTTTATATATTTATCTGACAATGAGTTCCAATTTGTATCTGATTAGTAAATTCCTCCTGAAAAGGGATAATAAAAGCTATAATTTTAGGATTGAGATCATTAAAAAACCTATATGAACATAATTTAGATATTTTATTCAATATCATGTAGTCAAAGAAACACAAAATAATATCACACATGTCTCCAATCTTGTAATCAGTCATTCAGTATTTAAATGGAGAAAAGTAGTCATTTTTCAATTGGGAGATCAGAAAGAAAATAATAGACAAGCATGGTAAAGGTAAAGGCTACAAGACCATCTCCAAGCAGCTTGATGTTCCTGTGACAACAGTTTGTTAAGTTTAAGGTCCATGGAAAGACTACAAAAGGATAGTGTGTTATGCAATTTAATATCCGTCGCTTTTTGAGCGAATGGAAGAAGACCCAGGAGGACTAACAGAAAACATAAAAAAGCCAGACTTATTTAACAGGTTTCATTTCTGGGAGAATTCCTGGAAGAAAAAACTGTTTTTGGCAAGTCACATCAGCTCTATGTTAATTCTAGCTAAAGAAAAAGAACACAAAACTTGGAGCCCTTTGCTGCTCCTGGCACAGGGTGCCTTGAATCTGTGGGCAGAAATCTAGTCCCTATTTTTTCTGGAACTTGTTCCAAATCCCAAAACACACAGCTAAAAGCAACCAGGATAAGAAAAAACATTGGACTATTCTGAAGTGGCCTTCTGTGAGTCCTGATCTGAATCCTATCAAACATCTATGGAAAGAGCTTGAAACTGCAATCTGGAAGAAGCAGCATCAAACCTGAGACAGCTGGATTTGCTCAGGAAGAGTGTACAAACTACCTGTTAACAGGTGCAGAAGTCTCATTGAGAGCTACAGAAAACGTTTGATTGCAGTTTGCCTCTAAAGGTTGTGCAACAAAATATTAGCATCATTTTTGTCCATGCCATTTTCATTTGTTTTATTATTTACAATATTATGTTGAATAAAAAATCAAAAGCAAAGTCTGATTTCTATTAAATATGGAATAAACAATGGTGGATGCCAATTACTTTTGTCAGTTTCAAGTTATTTCAGAGAAAATTGTGCATTCTTTGTTTTTGTGGAGGGTGTCCAACAATTGACCCAAAGTGTCCAACTGAGTACCAGGGTTAACAAGATTGTTAGATACATCAAAGGCTGCATTTCAGTCTATCTGGCTGGGCCATGCAGGTCACCATCAGTGACTCCAGCAGCTGAGGTAGTAGCTAGGTTTCACTACCAATAGTCGTTTGGAACCGGATTCGGTTGTGTTTATGCCTGAGCCCCTTATCTCAGTTTCATCTAGAATCGTGTTTTGTTTAGTTTTTCAGTAAGCCTTTGCCACATAGGAAATATTAGCAATATTAACAAAGCAATAAACACCGAGCTTCTCTTTGGCTCTCTTTGGCCGCTTCTTCTCCAATTCTCCCTCTCTCTGTTCTTCAGCTCTCTTTCATCCATCTCATACCACCCCAGCTCTCTTTTGTCTCCACAGCCCATTTGTCTCAGCAGCAGCTTGCCCCCCGTCCAGGCCATGCCCCCAGTGCACCAGCCACCAATCCCAAGCATGCACGGCTTCCTGCTCTCGATCCCTTGATTATTGCAACATTTTATCCCTTGGTTTGTGACGACAATGTTGCACCCGGGTCCAGCTCGCATGGCAATCCGAGCTTCTAATTGGTGATGATTCTCCTGTCTCTGACATCCCTGAATACCTGCTGCCATTGAACTGTTGGCTCTGAGAACCTTGACTCACAGAACCTTCCCGAATGGGGTTACAGCAGACCGAGGGTCGTTACAAGATTTTACTCTACATTATTTGGCCTTTGGCCTCACCTTTTGAGGTACCCCTGCCCAGAAATTAGCTTGCAGATAAGTGGACAGACTAACTGTAGGGAAACTATGGGCAATGTGACAGGATAGCTGCCCTCCCCCATTAGACGAAGCCAAAAAGCAGGTGGAGGCTGGGGAAAAGGAGGCAAACTCTGACGCACAACAGGGACGTAAAAGATTGAAATAAGATAAAAATCTGTGTCGATCATTGGATATCGGAGGGCAAATTAGATATTAGCTATTCGATTGACGATTTGATCTTGTATTGGAAGCGCATAAAATGTGCTTGATAGTTATAGGATTTGATCTAAGGTTAAAGTGAGTTCCTTGCCAGAACCACCGCTTTGCTTAATTTCTCAAGCTGGCAAGTTAAAATCCACAGCTACTCCAAGCCTTAATGCATACGGGTTAGATATCTCCCCACGGCTACCAATCCTGCTGGTCCTGGTAATGCTTCCCTGACTTGTTTTCCCAAGAGTGTGCCTACCGCTGCTCCTATTGTTCCTGGCAGTCTATCCCCTCTTGCTTGAGCTCCCAAGTCAGCTTCCACCACAGCTCCTGCTTTCCCTCCTCAACGAGCTCCTATAAGTGCTCCTGCCAACACCAGTTTTAAACTGTAAATCAGGACTCCAGCCTGATCATTTACACTGCCCTCAACTACGTCGCGTTACAATTAGCAAAAGTGCCTCCGCACATCATTAGTTTAAATACAGCATACAATACAAATGTCAATGGTGCTCAATCTCTGAGGACAATACATCAAAACAAGTCCTCGTGGGTAAGCAACTTGTTATATGATTACAATTATCTTTACTCAAGGCTGCAGAGTCGTATTTTACTACAGTATACATACTTGAGAAGTGATTGTCTCGTGAGGGTGCCTAGTTTAACTGCCGTGCTGTGTTACGTGTAATTGCCTTTGAATTAAAATTACATTACAGTACAGTATTTTACTGTCAGCAGTACCACTGCATTTAAGCATCTGTGGCTTACTTATTTTCTGTTGCGATGCAAATCTCAGTTTTTCATTAAGCGGAGATGCAAAGCTCAGCAATCACCCCCTCCTCCTCCTCCTCCTCCTCCTCACTGCGCCGCACCACAATCCCCCTTCCTGTACATGCACATCACACAATAACACTGCTGTACTCACTATGTATTCAATGAATGTGTATTCACTTTATTGAAACACATTTTCACTAACAGAGAACACAAAAAAGCATACCTGCACAATGCAGTGACGCAGTCACGTTTGATTACAAACAATGCAGTGTTTCCTGCATAATTGCACGATCCACGCTGCATACGTGCCTAATCACACGAGATGTGACCAAATTCAAATTCAAAAACAGTTTATTGGCTGTACACGTTGTCACGAAATCTGAGGGTTTAGTTTTCTTTAAGTACTCTTTTTATTTTGCTCAGTATACACTCTTATCTCAGGGGAGACGTTAGGAGGACAGAGATGGTACTACTCCTTGTGGGGTATTTTTATTAAGCTCTTGACCCGCAATATATCCAGATGACTAATATAGCACCCAAGAAATTGACAGACTCATGTATTTAAAGTTTTTTACGAATCGGAGTATGATTAGTACTCATTCGGTTTATTAACGGTTAAATATTGGATAGAGTAGCTACAGGCTACTTCGTATCCCCAGCTGACAGACGACTGGGCAGTCCAGTGTCTTAACAGATATCAACGTTAACACTTTAATACATATATATATATATATATATATATATATATATATATATATATATATATATATATATATATCAATTCAAGGCAAAAACAGGCCAAGAACACGTCACCTAAAGTACCCAATGGTCTATTTCAGCACATTCAACAAAATACTCTCTTATTTCCTAAACATAGCGTGAGTCCCTTATAGCAATACATGCAATACATGTGAGATAAAATAATAATTGATTAATGCTTACCCTTTAATATAAATCGTAAAGGAATATGACTGTCTTCACCAGGCAAATGAAACTGTCCTCAAGTCACACGTAATTTAGGGAGAGGACCTACCTGTATGCAAATTGTGATTGAGTAATTAATTTGCTATATTAACTGAGTTTTAGATTGTACAGCTATGGCCAAAAGTGTTGCATCACCTAGAATTTTAGGATTGAGGCATAATAAAAAAAAATAACTATATGAACACAAGAATTTAGATATTTTATTTAACATTATGTAACCAAAGGAACTACAAAATGATATCGCAAAAGTCTACCGGAATCCATAATAGTAGTACTGTACAGTATTTCATGTATTTTTTGTCATGCATTTGAACAGAGTTGTGATGACTATTAAAGAATGACTGACTTGGACCACAGAAGAAGAAAACAGGTGATGGTCTTCTTTGGCTGATATTCAGAAAGCACTTAAATTACTGCTAAGGGGGCACTTCATGAAGTGAGCAGTGTGATAATATCAATAAGGCACCCCCAGTATGGACTGTATTCAGACAGCCAAAGCTCCCCTATTGAGTGTAACCTCAATACATGAAGCCATTAAGTGTTTGTTGGGTTTGTGGAAAATCAAATACAGTGCCGTGAAAAAGTATTTGCCCCCTGTCTAATTTTCTGCATTTCTGCATATTTTTGACACTGAATGTTATCAGATCTTCAAACAAAACCTAATATTAGATAAAAGGGACCCTGAGTGAACAAATAACACACACATTTGATATATATTTCATTTATTTATTAAAGAAAGTTATGCAACACCCAATGTCCCCGTGTGAAAAAGTAATCGCCCCCTTAGACTCAATAACTGGTTACGCCACCTTTAGCAGCAATAACTGCAACCAAACACTTCCTGTAGTTATTGATTAGTCTCTCACAGCGCCGTGGAGGAATTTTGGCCCACTCCTCCATGCAGAAATGCTTCAACTCAGTGACATTTGTGGGTTTTCGAGCATGAACTGCTCGTTTCAGGTCCTGCCACAACATCTCAATGGGGTTTAGGTCTGGACTTTGACTAGGCCATTCCAAAACTTTAAATTTCTTGTTCTTCAACCATTCTGATGTAGACTTGCTTGTGTGTTTCGGATCATTGTCTTGCTGCATGACCCAGCTGCGCTTCAGCTTCAGCTCACGGACGGATGGCCTGACATTCTCCTGTAGAATTCTCTGATACAGAGCAGAATTCATGGTTCCTTCAATGATGGCAAGGCATCCAGGTCCTAATGCAGCAAAGCATCCCCAAACCATGACACTACCACCACCATGCTTGACCGTTGGTATGAGGTTCTTACTGTGGAATGCAGTGTTTGGTTTTCGCCAGACATAACGGGGCCCATGTCGGCCAAAAAGTTCCACTTTTGACTCATCTGTCCATAGAACATAGTTCCAGAACTCTTGAGGATCATCCAGGTGCTTTTTGGCAAACTTGAGACGAGCATTCATGTTCTTAGTGAGCAATGGTTTCTGCCTTGCTACTCTGCCATGAATCCCATTTTTGCCCAGTGTCTTTCTGATGGTGGAGTCATGAACACTGACCTTAGCTGAGGCGAGAGAGGCCTGCAGATCCCTGGATGTTGTTCTAGGGTTCTTTATGACTTCCTGGACGATTTTACGCCTTGCTCTTGGAGAGATTTTGGCAGGACGGCCACTCCTGGGAAGATTCACTACTGTCCCAAACTTTCTCCATTTGGACAATATGGCTCTGACTGTGGTTCGGTGGAGCCCCAGAGCCTTAGAAATGGCTTTGTAACCCTTTCTAGACCGATAGGCATCAAAACTTTTTTCCAGAGGTCTTCAGGAATTTCTTATGTTCGTGGCATGATGTGCCTCTAGAACCTGTGTGCTGACAACTTCACTCTCATGGTAAGGGCCAAAGTTAGTCAGATTTATATTGGGCAGGGCTGGCCCAAATCAGGCCTGGTTGTTAACCAAAGTACTCAAACAGCTGACCCTATTTATCCCTTTAATTGGGATGTTAACTAACTTTTTCACACATGAAGATTGCATGTTTGATTACCTTGCACACCAAACAAATGAAAGAAGCACCAAACTTTGGTGTCATTTATTCTCTCAGACTCCCTCTATATACTACTACAACCCACAAAAAAATCTGACCAAATACAATGTGAAAAATGTGCAAAAATGCAGAAAATCAGACAGGGGGCAAATACAGTACTTTTTCACGGCACTGTACATATTGAAATAACTCTCTAGGCAACTTGCTTGTAATTATCTGAGACTGTGATTACTTCCCTGGTGGTCCCTGAATATTATTCAGCTGTGCTATGTTTAATAGCCATGTCTCTGCGACTTGAATGAACGGCTGATTGCACGGCTGTATCACATAATGAGTGGGCAGCAGTGTGGAGTAGAGGTTAGGGCTCTGGACTCTTGACCGGAGGGTGTCGGGTTCAAATCCCGGTGGGGACACTGCTGCTGTGCCCTTGAGCAAGGTACTTTACCTAGATTGCTCCAGTAAAAACCCAGCTGTATAAATGGGTAATTGTATGTAAAAATAATGTGATATCTTGTAACAATTGTAAGTCACCCTGGATAAGGGCGTCAGCTAAGAAATAAATAATAATAATAAATAATAATAACATAATAAAATCGATGCAGTACAACTCATATGCTGAAACTGTAATAATTATTACAGTAGACAAATGAGTGGCTTTTAAAAGCGCTCTGTAGGCCAGCTGTGAATGCAGGCTTATCGTACATCATTACCTCGTTTGTTACTTTACCTGTCTGTGATTTTACTGCCTACAGTTTAGTTATAATAATCATTATATTTTATATGGCGACATGATTTTTAAATTGGGTATGAAGCAAAAGGAATTAGAATGAAAAGCAGCGTCATGCTTGTGTGTTGCTCCCGAGCAGCTCATACTATTAGAATGAACAGTATGCGTGTGCTGCATGCTTACTGTGAACTGCTCCCCGAGCGGCTCATACTATTAGAATGAACAGCAGCGTCATGCTTGTGTGCTGCTCCCCGGCGGCTCATACTATTAGAATGAACAGCAGCGTCATGCTTGTGTGCTGCTCCCCGAGCGGCTCATACTATTAGAATGAACAGCAGCGTCATGCTTGTGTGCTGCTCCCGAGCGGCTCATACTATTAGAATGAACAGCAGCGTCATGCTTGTGTGCTGCTCCCGAGCGGCTCATACTATTAGAATGAACAGCAGCGTCATGCTTGTGTGCTGCTCCCGAGCGGCTCATACTATTAGAATGAACAGCAGCGTCATGCTTGTGTGCTGCTCCCGACTATTAGCGGCTCATACTATTAGAATGAACAGCGTCATGCTTGTCATGCTCATACTATTAGAATGAACAGCAGCGTCATGTTGTGCTGCTCCCGAGCGGCTCATACTATTAGAATGAACAGCAGCGTCATGCTTGTGTGCTGCTCCCGAGAATGAACAGCATACTATTAGAATGAACATACTATTAGAATGAACAGCAGCGTCATGCTTGTGTGCTGCTCCCGAGCTGCTCATACTATTAGAATGAACAGCAGCGTCATGCTTGTGTGTGCTGCACCCAGCAGCGTCATGCTTGTGTGTGCTGCTCATACTATTAGAATGAACAGCAGCGTCATGCTTGTGTGCTGCTCCCGAGCGGCTCATACTATTAGAATGAACAGCAGCGTCATGCTTGTGTGCTGCTCCCCGGAAGCGGCTCATACTATTAGAATGAACAGCAGCGTCATGCTTGTGTGCTGCTCCCCCGGCGGCTCATACTATTAGAATGAACAGCAGCGTCATGCTTGTGTGCTGCTCCCCGAGCGGCTCATACTATTAGAATGAACAGCAGCGTCATGCTTGTGTGCTGCTCCCGAGCGGCTCATACTATTAGAATGAACAGCAGCGTCATGCTTGTGTGCTGCTCCCGAGCGGCTCATACTATTAGAATGAATAGCAGCGTCATGCTTGTGTGCTGCCCGAGCGGCTCATACTATTAGAATGAACAGCATGCTTGTGTGCTGTTCAATGAATAGCAGCGTCATGCTTGTGTGCTGCTCCCGAGCAGCTCATACTATTTGATATAGCTGTCATGTAATGTCATCTGCCTTATAGGTTCTCAGATGTGCAGTTCTGAAAGAAGAGATTTTAGTATCACCTAAAATACTAGGGTTGAGACATAGTTTTAAAATAATAAACTATATGAACATAATGTAGATCTTTTATTTAACATAATGTAATCAAAGAAATTACCAAAATTATATTGCAAAAGTCATTGTATTTATCTTGCTCTTAATTGTATTATTACTTGTACTGTGATACTTGAAATGTATTTGCTTACAATTGTAAGTCGCCCTGGATAAGGGCGTCTGCTAAGAAATAAATAATAATAATAATAATAATAATAATAATAATAATAATAATACGGAAATTATGTCTCAATCCTAAAATTCTGAATGATGACAAACTTTTGGCCAGATCTGTAGTTTATAATAATGTGATGAACAAAACTGAGGATTTTGAAAATAAGGTAATACTTAAGAATTAATATCCCACGTAGGAGGGTAATAAGGCTATTATTGCTTAAAACCTAACCAAGACATCTTGTGTATAAAGACATTTTTTACATGTGTTTTTTACATTTTTTAATGCTTCATTGATTAATCACACCTGTGGGCTTTGAATGATTAAAAAATAATTGATTGATTAATCTTGTCTATCCGAGTATCAAAAAAAAAAAAAAAAAAAAAAACATAAAACGCTCCCTTTCCAATGAAATGTTCACATTAAAGAGCCATGTTGTTGTTGAAAGTGAGTTTCAAGATTCAATCCTGGTTAGTTTTTAGAAGGCTTCTACTTGTGGGCTAATGATCGCTCTACCCTGGAATCCTGATTATCTGTCATGTTTATGATAATAATATGTTTATGATCCAGGATTTTTGTGCCTGGAATTCAAATGCCATTATATGACCAAGCATATGATTTGCTATACATTTCAAATGAAGTAAACAATAATTAATATTTAACCCTAAACAAGAAAAATAAGAAAAAACATAATCAGACAGCGCATGACATAGTCGAAGAAATGTGAGCATTTTAGTGTCACACAGTCTGGGAACCCTTGCCTTTTCTGATCCTTTTTTGTTTTTTTTGTTTTTTTCTGGTCGGGGTATTCGTGGATAACCATTGTCCTCTAGTGGACAGTTGTTACACTTTTTCTAATTATTATTTTTCTGGGTTTTATTAAAACAATTAAATGTAAATCACAGATCAGATAAATGGGGTGATGTAAGGATACGCGCAAAGTGATTTGCGGGTGCAAACCCCCCACAATGCTGCAGCAAATCGCGTATGTAAAGAATGGTGTTCACCTGGCGATGTAAGGATTTTGCCTTGCACTTAGGCAACTGCTGACCCCCCAAAACATTGCACCTCTTCTTACAAGGTGCAAATCATTGTAGAAGCGAGTAACTAAGAGCTGTATAAAAACACACACCTTCTGCAGAGACCTGTCACTGGCTTCAGGATGGCTGCTGTGGTACACTTCCTGATGCAGCGACACTTGTTGAGTAGAGACAGGAACATGTTCGGAGGAGAAGGGCAAGGCAAAGAAGACCCTGCATATTCAATCTCAGAGTTACTTTGTTTGGGATGCCGGAGGATGCGGTGCTAAAGCGTTATCATCTCACTCTGCAGGTCATCCTAGACCTAATAGCTGAATTGAGGGATGAGCTAGACCCCAGTCAATCTAGGGAACGCTATCCCTGCACATGTGACAGTGCTGTGTTCTCAGCACTACTTAGCCTCTGGTTCCTATCAGCACAGTTGGCATGTCTGGAGGGACAGCCCAATCCACCATTTCCAGAGTGCTAGGCACATTTCTGGATGTTATGCTAAAAAGGGCAGGCCAACACATATAATTTCCTAAGGATACTAGCATAACTGATGTTACCTGAGGCTTTTCTAAACTCAGTTTCATGCTGAGTGACCTCAGCCGTAAGGACTCTGAGCTCCTTCTCAGAAAACGTTTTTCTTTTCCTTGTGCCAAGAGGACTTTGCTGCCCTTCCTCTGACATTTTTTTTGGTATGTATTTTCGTGCTCCACAAATGTCATACAGAGACTACTGCTCTCTGTACTCCTAACTCTGCAAGTGCGGCCACTAAATAGGCCGATGCACTCATTGCGCTGCGCCTATACTTACATCAACCCCAAAGAGAGATGAAGAGAGGGAGAGAAAGAACAATAAAACCCTTCTATTATTTTGGACTTGATGGAGAACACTGCTAGAAAATACATTCAGCAGATACATGTTGCAACGCAGTCATTATTAAATATCCTCAATTCAAACAAGGTAACGCCTCGGATATGTTGCAGACTTGTGTCACTAGTCACTGTTTTATTCACAAGACAAAATGACATAATTTACACCAGGGGGAGCCCTTCCCACAGCCAAACTTTCCTCTCGCACTCTGAGGAAACTTGACATAAAAGGACATGAGGCAGCACTGATTGCTGTAGGCTCCACACCATTTTAGTCTCCAATCATATTCTGATTTAATTTAATACTTCTGGAAGGTGACGGATATACAGTAAAAGTTCTGGAATGGCCGTCGCAATCACCAGATCTCAATCCAATAGAAATACTTTGGATTGATTGGAAAAAAAGCTGCATCCAAGCATTGTGTATCCAATCTGCCTGAGCTGAAGGAAATGTGCAAGGCAAAATGGGCCCAATGTAACACACTGGTTAAGAATGATCATAAATGTCTGAAAGCCGTAATAAAAGCAAAAGGAGGACACACAAAATAGCAGGGGTTCCAATACATTTTTCATGAACAAATACTTTCAATTAAACATGTTTGTTTGTTTTTTTGATGATTATTTTTAAATTACTAGAAATTTCTATATTTTGCTTTTTGTTACAATAAAATAAGTGGTTACAGTTTACTAAATGCTTGTCCTTGATCTTTTACCTTAAATTATGTTATAATAAGCATAGGGGGCCAATTTGTCTGTGACTATGACACTCAAGGGCCGACACCTACCCGTCTAAAACAAGGGAGAACAAAGCAACATTATGAACGAGCCCACTGGAGATGCAAGACAGACAGTTACAGTCTTAAAAGCCTGGATTTGGTGAAAGGCGAAACATTTCGAAAGGCGTTGTCTCTGGAAAGATTAAGAAGCACCACAGGTAAGCCTGTGAGGTGAGTGGGTGATAACAGAAGGCAGAAAGTTGTTTTATTTTTTATTTCAAAGAATCTGGTACTTTGAACGGGTGCAGGAGCACAGTGTAATGAAGCGAGGATTCTGCAAAGGGACTGAACCAGGATTTTAGGATGTGTTCACACTGGGTACGTTCAGAGGGTTTAGGTCGGCCAGGATGTCCTCGGTTTACTGCGCACCAGAAACCCCTGTAGTCTGGCCGGGTGCCTGCGGGAAGAAGCAGTCGGCTGACGGCACACACTTCGGAGGACAGCGTGTTCGTCTTCGCCCTCCGGGTCAGCGCAGGGGTGGTAGCGGTGAGCTGAGTCTAAAAATAATCTGCTATTCCAAATTGGGGAGAAAATAATAAAAACAATTGGCGACTACTAAATAAAAATAAATAAATAAATAAAATAGTAAAATATATTCAGTCTTTTCTTAAATTACTTTGTTTAATGCTGACAGTAGAAGAACCATGCAGAATTGCGTAAACTGCATTATTCTCCTACTGTAGGCATTCAATAGATGTATTAATTAAATTAGTGAAGTGTTCCCCCAGTGCATTTTTTCACAGCAATATGTAATAATCTAAAACATGCTATTTTAAAAACCAGAGAACTGCATTAATAGCTGCCATCTTTCAATGTGCCTTGCAGGATATTGTAAACATACAGTTCACAAACCATATAAATGAACTGAGTTCACTTAAAAACTGCATTGTGAACAACTGACTCGGTCCTGAAATAAAATCCAAACAAACTCGGTCCCTTTGCTCGCAGATAAGTGTGAACAGCAAGCACATTGATGCATTGTTTCAAACTAAATGAACCAAACCGAGTCTGTTTGAAACGGACCCAGCGTGAATGCAGCATTAAATTCATACTTACATTTTTACATACACCCAGAGAACCACCAATCCAATTGTGCTGATATTCTTTATCAGTCTTTATTAGAACGTATTCAGTGTATCAGGACCCTGGGGCATATTGACATGACTGACACTAATTAACACTTAGATTTTTTTCATGTGCATCCATTTTTCACAAGACTGACAGCTCTTTTCTATCACAGCCATGTTTAAATGAGTGTTAACCAAGGCTTTATTAAAATCCATGTTCTTACCACTTATTGGCACTAAAGCAACGTTACCTTTCTTGCATTACAGAATTCTTGGTTCTTGATCTTTTTTTTTTTATATATTATGAAGATTCTGGTATGCTATAGAATCAACAATGCTGCTGCTTTCAGGTACCTAATCACTTCCAGTGCTGTAGGTCATATTCACTCTCATGGTGTTGCAGAAATTAGCCTATGTGACCTACAAGAAGTGAATAGGTGCCTAGAAGAAATCCTAATAAAAGGCCTGGTCACAGTAATGGATTTTGCCCTTGGTCAGCCCTCCTTACAAGGCAGTCACATCAGGTAACATAAGTGCTGGACTGGGTATCAGGCAGATGTTCCAATCACATGCTGTCTGTTCTGACCAGACTTATTTACATACAAGCACAAAGAAGGAAGGATGCTATGAAAGCCCCAGAGTTAACTGCAGCACTTAAATACACAGATGGAGACTAGAGATCATTCCCACGTCAGAGTGGGTAGTGAGTAGTACAATTCCGTCACAAGCAATGCCCCAACTTGATTGAGGAATAATCCCACTGCTAACCGTACTGGCTTCAGGCGTCGCAGTGACTTTTGGGTTAGACAAGTTTACAGTTAACACGCACAAAATCAGGCAGTATCTGAACACCATGCATGCCCAACTTCCAGTGTGGCACCTGGACTGCATTTCTAAACATATTAACAACGGGCAGGGAAACATTTCACAAGCAGTTACTCAACAGCATTCCTCCCTGCTTCTGGGCTGTCTCACTTAGCCATGGAGGCAGCAAGCTCCTTGTCCAGGCTGTGGATGAAGCGGTGGTTGGCAAAGAGCAGCTGTCCATGTGGCAGGAACCTGTCGAGCAGTGCTTCTATGCGGTCTGCCTTGAGCAGGACGTCAGTGCCGGGGGGCCCCAGGAGGCGCAGGTGGTCCAGGCAGTGCTGGGTGAGGGTGCGCAGGCTGCTCTCGGCCAGCAGGAGGTTCTCGTGGGGCTCGCAGACTAGGCTGAACCCCAGGGACAGCACTCCCAGCCACAGCACCGTCTTCTCCCCCTGGAAGGGCTCTCCCGCCCCCAGTCGGAACATCCCACAGTCAGCCTCCTGCACGGCTGCCGCCTCATCTGAAGGAGGGGGGCAGGATTCGGGGGAGTGCTTCCCTGCTGCTTGACGGGACAGAGTGCATGCCGACTTCACCTGCCTGGGAGAAGATCTTTATTGGTTGGTTTCACAGAGCATGATTAGCACTTGTCCTGGACCACCTTTCCTCATGTAACATTAGGCAGGCTGCCTGGCTGTCAGCGGATGAGCACTCAATTCAGAAATTGCTTTTTTTCCTTTTGAAAGATTTTTTTTTTTTTAGGTCTCGTGGCGTTCTTATTCTGCACCCTGCCCCAAAACAATGTGCTTAGAAAGTCAGGTCTCTGTTATTCTTCTATTTTGTGTCCCTAAGGTACATACCAAAATTGGTTTTAGCTTTATGTAGATTGCTCAGAAAGAACTCAAATTCAGTACCTTGGTATCTCTGCATGATTTCAAGTGTGCATCATTGAACACAAGGCTGTTCCTATTTTATACAATGCTTTATGCTTTTTGTGAGCTTGCTGATAAGGGCTTTGATGATGTAATCTTTTTTAACTGGGTGATGTGTTTCTGTCTGATATGTGATTGTGTCAATGTTTTTTGCTGACTTACTTTTAAAAGCTTTAGATTTTTTTTTATCTCAAGTGACTTCCTGGTAAAATTAAAGGTTAAATTAAAATATGTACTATTTTGACAATTTTCAGTTCCAGTGGTTTGATTTCATATGCACAACAAATCAAAACAACAGAAGCAATGGGGTGTTCTAATACATTTGCACACTGCTGTCTGTTATTTATAATGTCTGATCTATGGCCACATGTGTGCAAGGAAAGGGAAAGCCACAGCTCCAGCTCGCCTCGGAGCGCTGTCTGCTCACCTGGCCACCACTGCCACCTGTTCCTTCTGCAGCAGCCTCTCTGCACCTGGGACCAGCCCAGCAGGGAGCTGAACCAGGGGCTCGGAGTAGAAGGCCCGCGAGTACAGAACCCTGCACACTGAGGCAGAACCAGCGCTGCCCGGGCACAGGGTGTGGATCAGGAAGCTATGCACCATCCCGGCCACTCACATCCCTGCAATACAGCATTGATAAGGATCCATGCACCATCCCACAACTCACACCCCTGCAATACAGCATTGATAAGGAACCATGCACCATCCCACAACTCACACCCCTGCAATACAGCATTGATAAGGAACCATGCACCATCCCGGCAACTCACATCCCTGCAATACAGCATTGATAAGGAACCATGCACCATCCCACAACTCACACCCCTGCAATACAGCATTGATAAGGAACCATGCACCATCCCACAACTAACATCCCTGCAATACAGCATTGATAAGGAACCATGCATCATCCCGCAAATCACATCCCTGCAATACAGCATTGATAAGGAACCATGCACCATCCCGGCAACTCACATCCCTGCAATACAGCATTGATAAGGAACCATGCACCATCCAGCAACTCACACCCATGCAATACAGCATTGATAAGGAACCATGCACCATCCCGCAACTCACACCCATGCAAATACAACATTAATAAGCACCTTCACAACAGCGCAGCGACCGGTATGAAACTTTGTGGATATGTGTTGATTAGAGCATTGTGACATCTACTGGCATCATCCGTTGGCTTTTATTACCAGTACAAATCCTACTGCTAGTAAGAAACCGCCAAAAGATTACTGCAAGTAATTTAACATCAGTGCTGAAGAAAAAAAATATATTGGCCTTAAGTTTAGAAAAAGGGAAATGGCTAGTTATAGAATATATCAGGAATGTTTTTGTACAGCTACAGTATTAGCAGAAGTAAACAAAATAAAATACTGGAATTAACATCTGCCTTGCTTGATAGCATCTGTGTTTAACACTTGCCAAAACGTCGTCTGTTTCATTCAAATCGGAATTTATTTACATTTTGTATGAAAAGCTAAGAGACACAAGTTCATGTAAAGTGGTGTTTGTGTTAATAAAGCACCACAAATGTGTAACCTCCGAAGAGTTGTGACTAGTTTAAACCTGTTTTTCAAACTCGATTACAATCTTTGCTTTAACATCAACAAATAGCCCATACAGTAAATGTTTATGTTTTTCATATTGCGGTACGCTACCTCACATAAACCGATACGACTGAATTATAATTTTTTCCATTATGTTTGGTTGCGTTGTTTGTCTTTTTATACATTCATAAATAAAACGTGTTTCTGTTAGAAACAATATTGAATATTACTACCTTACCGAATTTCCAGTCAAAGAAAACACAAACGGCCCATCCTTTACAAGAGGAAGTCACTGAAGTACTCTGGGAGATAAGAGTCCTCTCGAGTCAGAAATTGTGTTTTAATGAATGAGTCAGAGTGGAAATAAAAACTACAAATCCATAAATTCAATTGGTGAATTCGCTTTCAGCTGGCCTTGACGTCCAAGCTCCTATCCATACGAGGGCTGATTTTCTAAGTCTTTTATTCCAAACAGTAAAATTACTACTTTTTTTTTTTTTTCAAAACGATGAAAACACTTGTTAAGAGGTACACAATAATACAAACGGATACATAAAGCAGGTATATAATAAAGCAGGTGTATAAATCAGCGCTATTGTTTTGTATTCACATATAGCATTCAAGATACTATGTATAGCAAGTACTGTGTTCTGTTAAGTAACTAAGTTTTTCTAAAGCGCAAAGGATTTGTGTGCCGTCGTAAAGCACTACCTTGAACTGACGGTAGGGGACAGTCAAGCTCTGACTGTATGCAGTGGGGAGGAATAAGTCTGCAGAGAAGTTTGAGCCATTCCTGAAGTTGAAGTCCATTGTTACCATCTACAAATATATATATATATATATATATATATATATATATAAAGTATTATATATATATATATAAAAAATGTGCAAAAGTTTTAAGTAAGAAAAATGCTGTAAAAGTAAAAAAAAATAGACATGTTAATAGATTATATTTATCAATTAACTAAATGCAAAGTGAGTGAACAGAAGAAAAATCTAAATCAAATCCATATTTGGTGTGACCACCCTTTGCCTTCAAAACAGCATCAAATACACTTGCACAAAGTCAGGGATTTTGTAGGCATATGGTCAGGTGTATGATTAAACAATTATACCAAACTGGTGCTAATGATCATCAATTCAATATGTAGGTTGAAACACAATCATTAACTGAAACAGAAACAGCTGTGTAGGAGGAATAAAACTGGGTGAGGAACAGCCAAACTCAGCTAACAAGATGAGGTTGCTGAAGACAGTTTACAGTCAAAAGTCATACACCATGGCAAGACTGAGCACAGCAACAAGACACAAGGTAGTTATACTGCATCAGCAAGGTCTCTCCCAGGCAGAAATTTCAAGGCAGACAGGAGTTTCCAGATGTGCTGTCCAAGCTCTTTTGAAGAAGCACAAAGAAACGGGCAACGTTGAGGACCGTAGACACAGTGGTCGGCCAAGGAAACTTACTGCAGCAGATGAAAGACACATCATGCTTAGTTCCTTCGCAATCGGAAGATGTCCAGCAGTGCCATCAGCTCAGAATTGGCAGAAAACAGTGGGACCCTGGTACACCCATCTACTGTCCGGAGAAGTCTGGTCAGAAGTGGCCTTCATGGAAGACTTGCGGCCAAAAGCCATACCTCCGGCGTGGAAACAAGGCCAAGCAACTCAACTATGCACGAAAACACAGGAACTGGGGTGCAGAAAAATGGCAGCAGGTGCTCTGGACTGATGAGTCAAAATTTGAAATATTTGGCTGTAGCAGAAGGCAGTTTGTTCGCGAAGGGCTGGAGAGCGGTACACGAATGAGTGTCTGCAGGCAACAGTGAAGCATGGTGGAGGTTCCTTGCAAGTTTGGGGCTGCATTTCTGCAAATGGAGTTGAGGATTTGGTCAGAATTAATGGTCTCCTCAATGCTGAGAAGTACAGGCAGATACTTATCCATCATGCAATACCATCAGGGAGGCATCTGATTGGCCCCAAATTTATTCTGCAGCATGACAACGACCCCAAACATACATCGAAAGTCATTAAGAACTATCTTCAGCGTAAAGAAGAACAAGGAGTCCTGGAAGTGATGGTATGGCCCCACAGAGCCCTGATCTCAACATCATCAAGTCTGTCTGGGATTACATGAAGAGAGAGAAGCAACTGAGGCTGCCTAAATCCACAGAAGAACTGTGGTTAGTTCTCCAAGATGTTTGGGCCAACCTTCCTGCCGAGTTCCTTCAAAAACTGTGTGCAAGTGTACCTAGAATTGATGCTGTTTTGAAGGCAAAGGTGGTCACACCAAATATTGATTTGATGTAGATTTTTCTTCTGTTCACTCACTTTGCATTTTGTTAATTGATAAATATAAACTATTAACATGTCTATTTTTGAAAGCATTCTTACTTTACAGCATTTTTTCACACCTGCCTAAAACTTTTTGCACAGTACTGTATGTATATATATATATATATATATATATATATATATATATATATATATATATCATTAGTCACGACAAAGATGTACCATACTACACAAGATTTCCTCCATCAAGAATGTGATGTTTTGTCAGGTTGTTCTGTTCTAAAGTACACTTTACACAAAATAAATAAACACATATATATTTCGAAATCTCAGCTCACTTTTGTTAAAGCCAAGGTTTACCCTTATATAATTCTCTCATAGCATAAGCATAGCAACGTGTAATAAATCACAGTGAAAGCATGGTCATTTGTAAAGTAACATAGTCTGATTAGTATAGCATGGGGAAACTACAAATTATTCCTGCAAACCAGTTTAAAACAAAGTGCAATGCTATAGAAAAGAGATGCAGGCAATACGCAATACATGGTCATTTAGTATGAGTCTGATTAGTAATGGCACTCAAACCAGTAAAACAAAGCAGTGAGAGAACAATCGAAACCCTTACGAACCACTTCAGAAGCGTAAGTTATTGAGAGTTTTCAGTTGTGCGGATACATCTTGTATCTTCAGAAATATGATAATGTACCCTCGCCTTCCTGATTTGGATAAGAACATTCTGACTGTAAGGCTTGCCCCTGCCGCTCATTAGACCGTGCACAGCACATGTCAGTTATTTCTGTGAATCTGGTAACAGGTCAGCCTGGCTCCCACCCCTCATGAAGTTTTTGTTGTGACAGACAAAGCACTGGAATGGGATCATAAATAGCTCTTCAAGGGAGGCCTGGGGACTTTCCTGTGCTCTGGAATGTGCTTTCCTCCTTCTCTCCATCTCTCCTTCCCTCCCTTCCCCTAACAGATGTAAAGGATTGCTCCGAGGGTGACCCTCACCTCCTTGGACTGCCTAACAGTGTGTGAAATGAAGCAATGAAAAGAAAGCAGCAGAATGTCAGGATGGGGTCAGCCTGCCAGTGCTGCAGAGCCCTTGATAAGCTGTCTTCAACCTCAGAAGAGCTTGTATGTGTTTACAATTCAGCCACTGTGGTATTGGCTAGTGCTCACTTCACCCTTCTTACTATGCCGATTATTGTTTTGAAGCCCTTTTGTATATATTAATGTTATGAAAAGGCACGGGATTTCAGGCATCCTAACAATGAGACGGAACCTTGAGGTCCTGCCAGGACTGAAAGGGTTAAACTGGATCTGTATCCATAGTCTATTAAACAAATGTTGTCTTTCTGTGTGACTTCAGTTTTGCAATGTGAAAGACATTCTAGTCAACATTTGTCATTGAATTTAGTATTTCTAAATTTAGCGGCATTGAGTTGTAGTACTTAATGGACGCATAGTTCCCAAGAAACACAAACTGAATATTTTTCATTTCAGTAACCTGGTGAAAATTGATTTAAAAAGTTCAGTAAAGGCCAACTAGAGACTCCTTTTTTAATTACATAACTTCATTTTGCAGTCTTCCACTTGACAAAACTATTTCAGGACTGAGAGGGTTACACTGCAGGATAAAGGCTTTTCCAGTTACCGGTTATCAGTTAAATGATCAAAGTAATGGTAATTATCTTCGATCGTATATTAATTGTGACTTTTCCTCCAGGTTCTTCCCCTCTCACATGCATTGAATGTGTGGGTTTAAAGCTTATATACTGTACAGTAATGAAATTGTCATCTCTCAGGTCCCCAGTACAGAATTTTCAATACGTGTTGCTTTTGCAAGCTTACAGTTCTCTTTCAGTTACTGCTGTATAGATGGTTCTCAGATCGCTGATACTGGGTTTGATTACTGCACTGAATTCACTGGATCTCAGATCCAACTACAGAGCTCTGTATTGAATTGGGTGGCTCACAGATTCTCAATACTTAGTTCTCCATCCTGTTTTGTATTTGCTGGCTTTCAAGTTGTCTACAGTGCATTGGGTTTGTAGATCACCAGTACTTAGCTATGTACTGTACTTCATTTTCTCTTCAGTAAGGACTTATCTATATTAAATGCACAGTCTCTCAGACCTCCAGTTAGTATTATGTGTTTAGCAGTTGCTTGCAGGGTGTTGGGGGGGGCCTTATCACTGAGAAGATAAAGAGAGAGAAAGATGTTGGGGAGCAGGGGGGGTTCACATAAATTACGCATTTCTTTCACTTCCTTTCAAATTCACCTTCCAGCCCCAGTGTGAGAAGCAGTGTTCTTGGCAGACTCTCCAGTAATGTTTAACTACAGATACAAGAGCACTCGGATTCCTACAGGGTTAAGAGCAGTGCCCTAGTTAAATCAAGCAGACTCCTCCTGCCATGACTAATTTGATTCAAATGCTCTCCATTCACCAGCAGCAGGACAGGAAACCCCTCAAATGGGATATCAATCAATACTTTTTCTTGAATTATTTATTTAACCAGTAGATTTAACATTGAGACTGAGGCCTCATTTACAAGGGGGTCCTGGAAAACAATAAAGTGTCGGTTCGTTTGCCAAGTGAACTTTGTTGTTCACACTTCACTTCAAACGAACCGAACCGTGCTAAGTGCAGAACCAACCCAATTAGTTATAATTTGATAAACTCTCGATTTTATACAAATGCGATTATGAGAACCTTCAGAGGGCAGTGTGGATTCTATGCTCTGCAGCAGCAGTACAGCTGTCCCAGTGGTTTTGTACCCATCTCTCTCCTAAGGGATAAGGTAAGCTTGAGGGGACAAAGGCATGTGTTTTATACAGAAATCTCCCAGTTCATCTGGAAGTGATTAAAGGTAAGTTGAAGCCCTGGGCTGCCAGTGAGATAATCCACTTTTTCCTCTTTCCGTAGCTGAAACATTTCAGCATTCAAGCTTCTAGTATTACAATCCAAGTTTCACTGTACACTTTCAGGTATGTTTTTGTTAGCTTGCTAATGTATGTATGTATGTATGTGTGTATGTGTGTATGTATGTGTGTGTATGTATGTATGTACTGTATATGTCTAGTAGTTGTCAGTAGATGTTTATACCATAAAGGTTAAGATTAGTTATTGATGAATCATGCCCTAATTGACTACTGTAGCTAAGCATTATGTAATGTCATGAGTGATTTAAGTTAATGTTTTAACCTAATATAATTCATGGATTACTGTGTAGAGACTCTTCAAGAGATTATTTTCCCTCATTGTAGAAATGCAGTGAATTAGGAAATAGCTGACATTATAAACTGTGTTTGCTTGAGCAGTTTATTGGTCATGAATGTGATGCTGTGATAGGCTAGGAAAGGGTTAACGTCACTTCCTTCTTTACAGACCTGTTCCCAAGGGTGACAGTCCCTAACATTGTCATCATGGCTTCCTGAATATATGGCTTTAGGTTTTCTCTGTGTTTTTCTGTGATTCGCAACTACAGTCAAAGTACTGGATCATTCTGGACTTTATTTTTAAGTATAAGTTCATATGCGTGTAGCGGAGGGGTGTCTTCTGTTGTATAACATCTAGTTCAGGTAACATTTTTAAACGTGAAGGATTGTCTGTGCTGGGGATCCAGTTTGTTTATGGGTTTGGTTGCCAGCACTGCTCTTACACCTCATTTCAGTCAGCATTTGTCAGGGTTGGTTTCACACTATTGTGAAGACATGTGCTCAGATAGTTAATGCCTAGGGCTGAGTCCAATAAGCTTTGGGGTTATTAACTCTGTCACCTGACAAAAGATGTGTTTCTATTTATCAAGGTGTCTGTAGCTCCAGGGGCTGGTTTTTCAAAACCTTGTAATCATCAAAGTGATCCGGATTTTGTAATCCTATCAAGGTTACTTTTATCTGGATCGTTTTGATCAGTTTTTTCAGAAAATGTCACTGCTGGGTTACTTTTATCCAGATTACAAATAATTATGATTTTTTTTTTTAAAGGAATCTCGATCACAGAATATAGGATTACAAAATCCGGATCACTGTTATCCAGATTACGTTTTGAAAAATTGTCCCTTGCTTATTTTGCCTACGGAAGTGGAGACCAGTAAAGATGCAACAAGGTAACGTCTGCTGTGCTGCGTGTGTCGCTGTTGAAATGGCAATTGTTACACACTGCCCTGCGAGCTTGTCCCATGCACTACACCAGTGATTTTCAACCTTTTCATCTCAAGTGCCAGTATTTCCAGCAGGGACCACCAGGTGTACCAGTATCTATGTGCAATCTTAAACGGCTGTTATAAAACAGAGACATACCCCGTTACAACCGGTTTTCTCACTGAAAATGTGACGGCGTCATCTAATTATTTGACAAGAGTTCATCACCATCAACAACACAGAGTGGCTGCTTTGGTTCCGCATCAGTAACTTTGAAAGTTCACAACAAATACCTCTCATCATAATTTCTCATGTCTCTGTGATTCAATGGTACACACAGATTGATACATTACAATGGTGTGATGAGGGAGTATTCTGGAATCTCATTTCTCTGTGATTCATTAATGTTTGCTAAGTTGAAGGCGGCTGATATATCCAAGATCTTTGGGTTTCAGTCAGAATTTAAAAGAATTCCAATCCAAGATCTTTGGGTTTCAGTCAGAATTTAAAAGAATTCCAATCCAAGATGTTTAATGACTCAGCAGTAACAGTGTGGCTTGGTGACCCATTCCATATCATTTCCTACTGTTTCCAAATCTTTCCTTGTGTCTTGGTCTCTGAGCTGCTCCTCTCCACTAACCCTGCTTATTTCTATTTCTTCACCATGTCTTTAGACCTCTGATTCCCTTCAGCCCTGGGATAAGTCTGGTTGCTCTTTGCTGGACTCTGTCCAAAGCCATAATGGAGAGTTATGCAGATCAGTGTTACTTAGACTTATTGAAATAAACACAGTATTTGAGTAATTGCAATAATACCCACTCAAAACCATGAAAACATAAAAATCTAAAGGGACAGTAAAAAATAAACGAAGCCATGTAAATGTAATTACTTCCTTTTTTTTTTAACGTAAATTAATAAAAGGCATACAAAAACAACTGGAAATGTACCACCCCAGTGCGTTTGATACTTAATGCTATGCCCTTGTTGAGTCACAACATGGAGGCCTGTGGTCAATCCACAGCAGGGTGACTGACTTGCAGGGGGGTGACGTGAGCACAGGAGGTGGGGGGGCGTGGCACCTCACACCTCTCAGGAACAATCTCTGAAAGGTGCTAACTGTGTGAAGGTGTGACAGCTGCAAACTAACATGCCTAACAAGGTGCTGGGTGAGGCTGGATATCAGCTGCAAACTAACATGCCTAACAAGGTGCTGGGTGAGGCTGGATATCAGCTGCAAACTAACATGCCTAACAAGGTGCTGGGTGAGGCTGGATATCAGCTGCAAACTAACATGCCTAACAAGGTGCTGGGTGAGGCTGCATATCAGCTGCAAACTAACATGCCTAACAAGGTGCTGGGTGAGGCTGATATCAGCTGCAAACCTTTAACATGCCTAACAAGGTGCTGGGTGAGGCTGGATATCAGCTGTAAACCAACATGCCCCTAACAAGGTGCTGGGTGAGGCTGCATATCAGCCATTCCTCTGTTTTAAAATATGTAAAAATTAACATCTTTTAATAAATTAAATATCCTTTAACAAGTCTGTTTCATCTCCAGTGTGATGTATATTCTGAGTCAAGGCTTCACACAAGTGTCACAGTGGTGAATAGGAATTGTATACCCTTGTATAGCCCCTTCAGTCACTCCGTGTATGGATTGTTTTTTACAAATGGTTTTAACCCTAACCCAATGTTTGTTAACAGAACTCCATAGAGTTCACACAAACTGTTTTAAAATATGGAAAAATTAAAATAAAAAAATGGGTGTAACATCTTTTAATAAATTAAATAAAAAATAAAAAAAACATTTAACACAAAATAAACATTTCCGGTCACTATTTTAAGGGCTGTTTTTTGTTTTTGATTCTGTTTATTAACTGTTAACAAACAGCTAATAAACATGTTAATGTACATTATTTATTTTCTGTTAACTGTTAGTAAATAATATATAATAGGCCAGCTAAAACTGCAAACACCAGAGCCCTATGGATGATCAATCAAACACCAGAGCCCTATGGATGATCAATACCCAGTCGATCATATGCTTGAAATCGGTTCAAATTGTTACTGTAGTAATGTTTAGCAAATTATTAACCCTAACCCTAATGTTTGTTAACAGTTAATAAACTAAAAAATTGCCCTTAAAATAAAGGGTGACCACATTTCCTTCTATATTTTGTTCTCTAAACTGTGTAATTAGTTTTGCACACATTGTTAATTCATGCATGTGTTTATTTATTTAAATGAGTGATAATAACTAAGCCTTTAATACCCACTGTCTTACTACTTATCAGCTTGGGAAAACTCAGTGGTTCCTCCTTTTATTGTGATGCAAGACTTAATCAAAAGTAAAGAAAACAAAATATGGTGTTTTTACTGACAGCGATCGTCACATACAGAAAAACTATATACAAAGCTATGCATACAGAAAAACTATATACAAAGCCATGCATACAGAAAAACTATATACAAAGCCATGCATACAGAAAAACTATATACAAAGCCATGCATACAGAAAAACTATATACAAAGCCATGCATACAGAAAAACTATATACAAAGCTATGCATACAGAAAAACTATATACAAAGCCATGCATACAGAAAAACTATATACAAAGCTATGCATACAGAAAAACTATGTTTACGCAACAAAAATGTTATTGGCTATATTCTAAAACTGTATGCCTAATTGTATATTTACATACCCTGTAGTTTTAAAAAACGTATATTTCTTATTCATCTTAATCTTCCCTGAACATATCCATTTCATTTTTAAATTGCTGATTTTTGCATCACCACCAAACAGTTTTTGTGCAACATCTCCAGTATTAATAAAACTTTTTCTCATACGGTACTGAAGGTATGTCGAACACCGAGAATGGTTGACAGTGAAATAAAGGTATTTTGCAAGTTAGATCTGGGATGAGTAATGTTTTGTAATTATAAAAGGTCCATCATTGTTGGCAAGCAAATACATAAATACATCCAATAAATACATCCATGGGAAAACGACATACAACCCACTTCTTTACATGATTTAAAAATATATTTTTAAATACTGCAAAACATTTTTAATTACTGCATAACAGCATAAAACCAGCAATACATACCTTTGTTAGATTTTTTTTCTGAGGAGTTTCTTGCAATTTTTATAACATGGAGAGTATCGTATTCGTCTCTGAAAATCAGCCTTTGCAATTGCTTCAACATAAAACCTGTGTCCTGAACAAAATGAAATGCATTTAACCTTATACACCACATAGTATGACTATTAAAATCTATTTCATAAGAACATAAGAAAGGTTACAAACGAGAGGAGGCCATTTGGCCCATCTTGCTCGTTTGGTTGTTAGTAGCTTATTGATCCCATAATCTCATCAGCAGCTTCTTGAAGGATCCCAGGGTGTCAGCTTCAACAACATTACTGGGGAGTTGGATCCAGACCCTCACAATTCTCTGTGTAAAAAAGTGCCTCCTATTTCCTGTTCTGAATGCCCCTTTATCTAATCTCCATTTGTGACCCCTGGTCCTTGTTTCTTTTTTCAGGTTGAAAAAGTCCCCTGGGTTGATATTGTCTATACCGTTTAGAATTTTGAATGTTTGAATCAGATCACCGCGTAGTCTTCTTTGTTCAAGACTGAATAGATTCAGTTCTTTTAGCCTGTCTGCATATGACATGCCTTTTAAACCCGGAATAATTCTGGTCGCTCTTCTTTGCACTCTTTCTAGAGCAGCAATATCCTTTTTGTAGCGAGGTGACCAGAACTGAACAGGTTACCTGCTCAAAGGGCAGTTTGACAAGATTTACATTTTTTTAAATACAGTACAATTTAAAATCTCTATGGACAAGGAATCTCAATACAAAATTTCAAAAAACAATCAAAAGTGTTTGAATCTGTGATTTGACAGTCTGCCAAGTGGGCTGTCTAACTGCAATTCATAATTATTTTATACTTCAACTATATAGTGATGCACAAAAGAAACGCAACACTCAGGTCTAATGTATTTAATCAAATATTTTAAACATAGATCTCAAACACAGTGAACAGAAATACAGATCAAAGAATCATGATAAGTTTCCAGTATGAAACGTAACACACTGTCAAAATGAAGACATTACAAAGTTAGTATCGGGTATGACCTTGCTGAGCATTAACAGAATCCTGGCAGCATTGACGCATATACCTGATCCGCCACTCTTCCTGTGCAGCTGCAGCCAGCTGGAGACAGTTGGCTGGTCGTGGTTGTCTCCTGTGGGTGGCACTGGCGATTTGGTCCCACAGATGTTCTATTGGACTCAGGTCAGGGGAAAAAGCTGGCCATGGCAAGACCTCGACATTGTTTTCTTGAAGTCGTGCAATTGTAATCCTAGCACTGTGTGGTCTTGCATTGTCCTGCTGGAAAATCGACACTTCCGGATTGGCTTGCAGGAATGGGAAAACTGTTACCTCAAGGACTTTGTCAATGTATCACTGAGCAGTAAGGTTGCCCTCAATCTGCACCAGAGGCGTTCTTGTGTTAAAGGAGATTCCTCCCCACACCATCACACTTCCACCGCCCCACCAGTTGGCTTGAACAATGCAAGAGTCAGCATAACGGTCCTGGGCCGGTGTGGTGACCCTCTGCCTTCCAGGACATGGTCTGTCCCTCACAGAGCTGGCTTTTTCATTACTCAAGTGGGCCATGGTCGTATCTGTCACTGTTCTTGCCTTAATTAAAATCATGTGTTTTCAAATGGCTATTTATACAGATTCTTAATCAACTCATTTTGGCAATTTTAACTCAACTCAAATACCAAACCCTGGGCCCCTGCCGTTTTTATGAAATCACATGACTTGAGCTCAGTATTTTGTTATCGCAAGGAACAATACTACTCAAACAAACCATCAACAAACCTATTTGCTCACTATTTAAAATGTAAACATTATGTATGTGCCCAGTGAGCTATTGATGTAAAACTTGACTAGCATTTTCCTTGTGCATCAGTATATCAGCTGCAGTGTAACTCATTCCTGTTCCTTTATATAATAACTGAATCCCTAGGTAAATGTTTACCACATTTTCTATTGCTGTGCAGGAGACAGAAACCAGGCATTGTTGGCTGACCAGTTTGTTTACCTCCTCACGCAAGTATTCTCTGCACTCTCTACAGAAGCAGCAGCAGGGGGGTGTGAATATGTGCAAGCTCCCTCTCCTCTCTCCCCTTATCATAAACCTGGTTCCCTGAAACAGAAATGTAACCATTACTGTATGGGTGTTTATCTTCAAAAGACCAGAAACCTGAATAAGGTATATCAGAGCTGCTCGTAGAGCCTGTGATGCAGTCATGGCCTGCCCCCCGAGGGCACACAAGCACTGCGGTCACAGACCTCAATGTCATTTTTCCTTCAAGCTTGCTGCAATCATGGACACAGCGACTTTGGAAGTTAATGGTTACATTTCTATTTCAGGGAACCAGGGTTATGATAACAGAACAATGTTCCCTTTCAAGTATGACATGTGACCATTAACGTATGGGCGAGTACCAAAGCCGTTGCCAGGGCAATATTGCAGAACTGAAAAGCTACAAGGCTAAGCCAAGAGGCATATGTCTCCCTCAAACCACCTGCAAAAAAAACTGCAAGTCCAGGTAAACTGCCCAAAGCTCCAAAACATTGATGTGGAGACCCTGCCAATAGGGGGTTCCCACACACACCTTGTGCACCCCAGCCCAGAGTGGACAGCATAGACCTGGAGTCCAAGCACACCAGATAGGAGGCTGTCTGAGAAGGCACGAGCTGGCTCTTCGCATGATTCACTGTAAGGCCCAACCCTAAAAAGTGGCCGGTGACAAGTTTCTTGTGGGCCTGTGCTGGAGACTGGACACAAATGAGCACTCTGATGTCTTTGTCTCAAGAGGGCCAGGATAGCTTCCATGCATTTCAAGAAGGCATGGAGCGCTAGAGAGAGACCAAATGGCAAGACAAGGAGCCTGTACGCTGCTCCCTGAAAAGCAAGTTTATGCATTTGAGGTGGTCGATTGGGAAACAGGCGAATCAGCTCCTTCGTGGTTTCCCACGCGCGGTGATAGCGCTGCAGCATCTCATCCACCGCGGGACCAAATGTATTCCCCTAGTGTAACAGAGGCACACATGCCTGGGAAAGCCAGAGCTGCCTACATGCAGCTATCAGCACAGCCAGGTTGCTGCCTACAGCCTGCCCGTTGATCTTTGGTACACAGAGCATGTTCTTATTAACCAGGCACAGCTCATCCAGCTGTTGTGGCGAGGGCCTGACTGTCAGAAAGGGACCTGAGCAAATGATTGATAGGCTACCAGTATACTATTATAATTGCTTAGCCGCGCAGCAAAGAAACTGGTTGAATAGCACGCTTCAGGACCATCTCTGAGACGAGGAACTGCTTGTTGGGGCAGACAGCATCCTTGGACCAAGGTGGTGATTGAAGCATCCACCAGCGGAAAAGGGGCCAAAGCGATGCCCAGCTTCTCCCCATCATGCACCCTATATAGGGTGTCCATGAACTGGGAAACAGCAGGAGCTGTAGGTGGATGACTTAATTTCTAAAAGAAAACCCAGGTGCAGCGGTGGTGGAGGGAGGGGCACATACACACACTGGAGAGAGATGGTAGGCTCAAATATGCATTGCCTTGTTTCATCTTCTGTAGGCCAGGTCAACTGTAAAACTCTTGATCAGCAGAAGCTCTGCAGACAGAGAGCTTAACCACCAGCTCCTGTTTGCCCACCTCAGAAGTGGCAAGGGACAGTATGTCCTCCTGTGGCCAATCTACACCCATAGCCACAAGAGGACAGGCAGCAAACATTCATACAGTAACTCTGCGAGAACTATTCAGTGGTGTGAAACAGCTGCCCATTGGTCTCTGCTTAAACAGTTCATGTAAGAACATGCATCTGATGCTTTAGATAGGAACAATTCTACAAATGGAAATGTAAGACATGACAAAAAGTGATAAATGAAATGCATGCTGCAAACAGTTTGAGTGTAGTTGTTTATTTCTGCCTCACCTATATGGGGGGGGAGGAGGAGGAGGATTAGTTTTATGAGAATTACAGGCTGTTCTTTCCCTACAGCAATTCACACAACAGAATCAGTTACAGCAAAACATAGGAATCACAATTATACTTCAAATCAGATCCTCCCACCCTCAAAATCCCAAATATTTGCTTTAAAAATAGAGAGAAAAAAAAAAAAAAAAAAAAAAAGGGGTTTGTGAAGAGACATGGGACAGGATTCAGGAACCTGTTCAATTCCATCGGTAATCTACATTTAGTGACGCACAGGTAAATTCGTTAGATGCCAAGCTACTTCATACAGCTCTGCCAACCAGCAGCCTGACAGTTGAAAGAAGCTTCTTCGGTTATATTTTGTCTTCGTCTGTGTGTCATTAAAGGGTTTAACTTGCAATTGTATCTTCAAAGTGGTAAATGTTTGGATGCTGATTGGGGGGAGGGGAGGCTCCTACTCATACATCCAAGACGACATGAGCAGACTCTTAACAGAGGCAAGCATTTTGTTTGTTTTTCTTCCTTCACTAAAATAAAAGAACCATGATTACTCCAATTCCATATGACTTCACATTAAAAGGAAAGGACACCCGATTAAAAACAATGTAACTGATATAAAAAGGATTTTAAAGTAAAACAAAACAAAAAAAAAGTTAAGGGGAATAAAAAATTAAAAAACACACACCACACACAATATTGTTGCAAACCAGCCGCAACTTGAGTGAACACAAGACGATTTAAAACAAGTGCTTTAAGTCAGACAAATAGGAACGGAGGTTATATGGGGGAGGGGACTTGTTGGGGCTTGTTCCTTCTTGCAAGACTGCAGTTTATCCATAGTCAATTAATTTTATAATGGTTAGTTTAAAATTGGGATTCATAAAATAAAATACTGCTAGTTGTGTATGTATGTGTCAAGCATGGCTATTGGAAAGTAACCAAGATGCAGTCACAGGCACCTGGAGCATGGCTTCAGAGTTGGGGGAGAGCGAGAGAGACTGAACTACAACACAGCTGGGATGTAGTGTTGTCAGATACAGAAACATGTAGCTTAAGGTGTCTCTGGCTGGGTCATCCCAAAAGAAACAGGTTTCCAATATCTTGGGTCCCATTTATCCCACACAAATGCAGGCAACAGTAGGAGGGTTCATGTGGTCATGTTTCATACAAAGGGGGCTTAGGAATCCAACCCAGTCAAGTCAAATGAGGTAATGTCAGATACTGCAGAGAACAAGAAAATGCCACTTAACAGCAGATCAACTGGCATGTCTGGGAACGAGCCATCACACAGTGTCGTCAATTTTCTTTAAGTATCCTCACCTCAGGTTTACAAGGCATAGGAGTTCAAGTCAATCACACAGCAGTGTGGAAAACAGACCCTTTCTTTGGGGATCTCCTGCATTTTCATCAAGGTAGTTTTCAAAGCTGTGATCCTGCTTACTATCCACACACGCACTGCCCTTTCATACTTGGCAGCGGAAATCCTGGAGTTTGTGACAAAATAAGACACTAGTAACATTTATGCCATGAACGGTGGTCCTCATTTACCAGTGGCAAAATCATTGGATCAGGAATCACTGTAGTGCACTTTGAGGAAGGCAATGCAGCAGCAAAACAACTGACTTCTTCAGGATCCTTGAACAAAGTGAAGTGACGCGCCCCCCCCGAAATTCTTAAATTGACCCTCAGCCAGAGATCAGTCTGCCATGATGGGGGGCAGCATTAACTGTAGTGCATAGGTGGAACCAGCCCAACCCATTTACATTCCAAAGCTAAATAAAGGTTCTGAAACTCAGAGCTTCTTGAGCCGGCTGTAAAGGTCCCTCTTGCTCCTCTCGCCCGCCCAGGTGCGGCTCTTCAGACGGAACCTGCGCAGGTCTTCCTTGAAGTCCTCATGGTGCATCGGCCTGTAGCTCTGCGGCCTGCATTGATTCTGCACAGGGAGACAAACGGGGGACTGGTTAGATTAGGCAGGAGTCCACTACAGCAGCATCAAGTCTAGTTTGTACATATTTAAATGTCCTTGTCACACTATGTCTAGGATGTGTAAGCACCAGTTTTAAAAATACTACAGAATGTGTGGTTTAGTTTAACTTGAGCAAATTGACTGTCAAAAGTACAACCATCCCTTACCTCACCAGGGTCGGTGAATCTAATTACTCAAGGCTTACCTGGAATTTGGGGAAGAACTCTTTGTATCCACCCTTGAGGATGTAGAGCTCGGGGTAGTGCAGGTTTGGGTACAGGTTCATCATCCTGTCCTTCTCTCTCACGAAACGGCACATGCGCGGGCCACGCTCAGAGGAGAACTCGCAGTGGAAGACTAGCACCAGGCGCTTCTCCGGGGTGGAGAGTGTAAGGGGGCACTTCAGCAAGTAATCCTCCACCTGCTCCTCCATGTGCAGGTTCACAGCTCCCTGGAACAAGCAAGGACAGCGAGAAAGAGGGATGAGTCAAGGGTGCCAGGTTTATATTTAAAAAAAACAACCAACCACACACACGTCTGGACAGGAAAGTTTTAACACCTACTCATGTAATGGAAATCATGTACTACCGACTTAAGCGGTCCGTGAAAGTACCATGAAGATTTTATAAAATCACATTTTCCGTTGTTAAGCTGAGGGATCACAAAGCCATTTTGTGACTTGGAACTTGTTTCAGGACACCATGGCACACCAGGGGAGACTTTGGGTTTGATACAGCAAAGTTGCCTCAAACTAGGTCTCAAGCCACTGTTCCTGTGCTCCCTCCGCTTCTGGACAGTAAATAATGCAAGTCGCAGGTTATAAGAAACCTGATAACCAAGCCAACTACTCCTGTAGTTAGTATTACAAGATCCAAGGCATTACCTTGATGTGCCCGCCTTCAAACTCGTAGGGATAGCGGCAATCTATTATCACAATGCGTTCCACCCGATCATCAAACTCCCCATTCAGAGCTGCCACCATCTGTAGAGAGAAAGGAGGGCGATTAGCTACAGGGAACTGTTAGTCTAGTATGGATGTGGGAAAAAAAGTACTACATCTAACATGAGATATATTGCTCACCATTTCAGAGGTTATGTACTTCAAATCCTGGTGCCTCCCGTCCACTGTAGGTAGAACAAAGGGCTGCAAGAGAAGAGAACACAATGAGCAAGTTCCTTTACAAGCATGACTAATTTCACCGAAGTGAAAAAAAGAAGTGGAAAAGTAGATGTAGGGTAACTTTGTGCAAGTACTGGGTTAAAGTATTACTATATATTCTATTGTTATGGATGTAGATCCTTTACCTTGGTGAAATCTCCAATCAGCTCCTTCATATCATTGTCCAACAGCAACTCAATCTCACAGAAGGACTTGGACCTCTGAAGAAAATGAGACTTCTGCAAGAAGAAACAAGATTCAGTCAGAAACAGCTTGGGCAACATGAGATCTGATTGAAGAAACTGTACTTGCAATCACGCATTAACCAGCTTATCAAATGTAGAGCAGTTGACAGCTTTGTGTACCAAGTTATCCAGCACCCAGTCTTGGGATTCAGAACCACCCTGAAGTGTCATCCAAGTGACCAGGAGATTGTTAATCCTGTTGCTGCACAAACAGCTCTGACTGGTAAACCTACTTCAGTGAGACTTGCTCATGCTGCGATAAGAGATCAGTTCAGAGCAAATTTACCAGGGGTCTGGCTGTTCAGACTCCTGGCACCTAGGTCATTTCAATCTAACCAAGACGTCCAGCACATTAAGAACCGCTTCACTGCAAGGAGTACTGACCACTTGTGCATCTTCCTCCTTGTCTTCCTCCCTGGCCACAGACCCCGCCAGGCTCTTCCTTCTCTTGATCTTCACCGGGGTGTTCTCATCTCGGGGTCTCTCTGGCCTCTTCAAGGCCGGTCGCGTGGCCGAGCAAGGCAGCGAGGGCGAGCGGAACAGACTGCGGGGACGGCTGTGGATGAGCAGCGCCTACGAGAGAGACCCATTGAGATTTCAGCAAGTGCTTACAGAACTTATTTAATGCTCACAAAACATGGTATCCTCCCAGGGAAACTGAACTTACACAGTCCGCTTCTTCCTCCTCCTCCTTCTTGCGAACCAGTGGAGCAGTTAACAGGCTGGCCATTCCAGTGGGCACATCCACATCATTCTGAAAAGAAATATAAAAATGTATTATTTTTTTATATACATTATAAAATCACACCTCATGCTAGTCACACCAAATAGTATATTTGTGAAAGGTAATTTAGTTTAGATGTTTTGGCAATACAGCCTCAATATCACCATTACATGCGGATGATACATTTATTCATGTGGCTGCAACTTTTCCACGAGTGACAGTTTTTTCATTTCATCTTGTACGCAAGCAACAGAGTTAAATCATGCATATTGAGATATTGCTTTTGGCGCATGATTAGAATTCCTTTGTTAGCTCCAGCTTTTCTGCCTTTACCTCTACATCGTCATCCATAATGTCTAGGAATCCATCGTCATCCTCGTCGTTGAAGGAGCAGGTTAACGAGGATCGCCGGAGGAGCACGGGACTGTTGTCATCCATGAGACATTTCTGTTTCACAGGGGGAGGTGAGAACTGCAAGGAACACACAGCAATTGTTTAGACCACTTACAAATTCTATGCAATTGTACTGAAAAGAGGAAAACCCTGAAAGGTTATTTGAAGATCAAGAGCAGTTCTACATGACAGCAACATCAAGCAAGATTAAGAGATTAGATGTAGCTATTTGCAAGTTACGCAAGATACCTAGTCTAAATTTGCCAATAAATCCAATGTCCTAAATGGTTTTTCTACTTGCATTATTATGCATTCTACTGTGAAACTCTTAAACAACTCAACCCCCCCTTTTTTTTGATCACTGTGAAATTAAGGGTTAAAAGTCTGGGGGTGGGGGCGGAGGGTACATACCATGAGAGCAGGGGCAGAACTGGGCCGTTGAGCAAATGCCTCCTTGCCTTCTCCTCCATTGAAGGTGCGCAGCCGGCAGCGAGACACTGGGCAAGCCGGCTTCTTGAACTCAAACCCCTCCTGCATCTGCAGAAGACAAACACACAGGTTAGTGATCTGCTTCAACGTGGAACTGTCCATTTGCAATACTTGGCGTATATCAATCCCCTTACCGATCTTACTAAGGTAAGCTTTACTTACATTCTCCTTGTTGCCTCTGGAGACCTCATCGCGTTGAACACCGAAGACTCCGAAATCTGAGGATTCAGAATCTTTGCCTTTGAGAGCAGGGCTAGAGCCTAACAACCTCATCTGCAAGAAAACCATGAGCACGTAAGGAAACACACAAGATTCCAATACAGGACCACAAACTCGGGGGTTGGGGGTCAGGGGAGTGTATCCAACTTGCCAGATCACAATTCTGCAACAGTGAATTGTTGAATGCTTTGTGGATTGATGGATTGCACGGATTAGAAACTAAAATCAGGTCACTTCACATGACAGTGTGGTAAAAACTTTCAAAATCATTTTCAGCCACAAATAGTAACAGACATTAAGAATCTGCATTGAGTTCCAAACAGCTCTGATGCTGCAACACTTCCCAATGCAAGGAAACTGTTGCAAAATATTACAAAAAAAAATACAGACACACAACAGGAAGACTAAATACCTTACATGGGGTACCAAAACAGTTGACAGGAAGCAAGGTGTTATTTTGAAGGTTAATGAATAGAACTTACCGGGAGGGAGTTTATTCTTCTGATTGGGACCTTGTTACTAGGGAAAAAAAACAAAAAAACAAGTTAAATTAACAGAAATACAGCACACAGAGTGAAGGGAAACAAACTGATAAACTTGTTAGCCCAGCTGTGTTAAAAGGAAAGAGTCAGGCTGCTGCAACCCAGCACAATGACAGGAGAGCAGGTGTGCCTGATTCTGACCCCCAGGCTCACACACACACACACACACACACACTACAGCTTGTAACCAGACCCCAAGGAATCCCCTGGCACCAGCTCCACAGGCAGGATTACCAGGGTTCCTCTCATCGGGAGTGGGACGACTCACGATAAGCGAGGAGACAGGCCCGAGGTAGCAGGCTCCCTCTCACTGAAGTGAACTTTTAAAAAATGTTCAATCAAATCAAATCCTTGTTTCACCCCCAAACCACTCATGTATCTCTTCTATATGCATATCAAAATAAGGCTATTGGACATGTTTTATTGCAAGCAATACACAACATGTCCTGGTATGTTTAGAAGTTTGCCCAGCTTCAAAAGTATTTTTTTTTCTCTCTTTAGTTCTACATAGTATACAAGGGGTGTGTAAAATACAACAGTATGGTATGATCGTTTGACAGTTAAGTGCCAATAAAGCTTTAACCCTTTGCAGTCCTATGTCAGACCTGGTCCGACATTGCAATTATTCCTATCCGGTCCAATGTCGGACCCTGTCCGACATCAAAAAGACGCAAAAAAACGGGTTTCTAGTCTTTTTTTTCCGTAAAAAGCTGAGAAACCATTCAATGGCCGAGTGGGAGCGACAGGAGCCGAGACAAGCCGAAAAAAGATGCCTAGCGAGTGCTTTGTTGATACGCAGGGCCTTTTAAACCCGTTTGACTGTGGAAAAAAAACACTTTTAAACAGCGCATCTAAAATTAACTGCGCGTGTGAAAATAAATCGGACCTGATGCGCACTTAATAAATGGACTGCAAAGGGTTAAACACCCAACCACCAAGCCTTGTGTAAAAAAAAAAAAAAAAACCATGCAATACTTACTCTTTGATCACTTTGCCAGACTCCAAGATAGCTTTCTCAAACCTACAAGAATAAAAGGGACCAAGTTCAGGACGTGGGTTATAAAGACGTTACTTTAAATTCAATCACTTAACTCAAAGTTGCATGGTTTCCAAGGCAGCATTTCACATTACATAAAATACTTTATCCAGGCTAGACCACCAAAGGGCAGACAGAGGAAACTTCAGACAAACAGAAGAAATAGCCAGCACAAAGGGGGCGGGGGGGCACTCTGCACCCAAGCCAATTGTGTTGTCAATTAGACCCTGACCCAGATACAGACAAGAGCCAGCTAAATAAATGAGCCAGCCAAAGAATTCATTTAAACAAAGAGGAACAAGAAGCCGGGCCCCTTCATAAGGTCAAAGCTTGATCTCTTACAGCAACAGCTCTACCCCACCTGTATGCAAAACAGCCTTTTTTTTTTTTTTTTTTTATGAAGAGGTAGCTGTTCATCTGCCATATGTCTATCCCAAGGCACCACGCCAACCCACCACAGCAGGAGCCTTTTGTTACGGTATCAATGTGGAACTGGGAACAAGTGTGGCCTTCACAATAGAGAGGGCTGGGTTTCGCTTAGCTCACTCAGGCAGGAAGCTGCAGGGGCTCTATTGAGCACGTGCAATGGAGAGAGCAACCCCCTCCTGACAATTTATGAAAGGAGGGACAGATGGAAAGTGTGCCGAACCCCTCACTAACTACCGGTGGGGAAAAAAAAAATGAGAGTGTCTATTGATATGCGCTGGAATGCAGTTTTCTACCAGACAGCTGTGCAGTAGAATTTATATCCAGGCCAGACGGGGAGAACACGGTTAACTAAACTTTCAGAAATAATGGAGTGCCAAAGAATTCGCACAGCAGATGCCCTTTTGTCTCCAAGCAGAGCCATTCAAGTTGCCACCCAAGTTAAAACTAAGTTCAGTCTGAAAGTTTAAAGCAAGCCTGTCTGATTGAAAGAATACCCATTTAAATGAATTAAATTGACTAAAATTGTTCTGCATAAAATCAGGTTTATTACAGCAAGGGCAATTGCCCTTTAAGGTGTTGGTATAAAACTGAAAGTTGCAACCACGTCTGGTGGAAATTCAATCATGTATTGCAAACACAGACAAGCCTAAAATCTTATTTGTTTGCATTCTGGGCTGATTGATAGAAATCTGGCATCACACATCCCCACATCACCCTTCAAAAACCAGATAAGGCATAAACAGAACCAGTATGTTTGTTCTTTACCCTAACTGGCTCCCCCAAGCCTACATCCTGGCAGATATATGAAGGAGTCAGTGCTGTAGATAGGAGGTGCAAAGGTCTCACTGCAAACCCATGAAAAGCTAGCTTTGAAACAATGATGTTCCAGGAAGTGGGTTTCAAACTTGCTTAATTTGTGTCAATTCAAAGAGTGTGTGTGTGGGGTTGACACTAGGTCTGGAGCATGCACTATGCAAACCCCCTATTCACATGTATATAAAAGCAATTTGTCATGCAAATTGCTCAGTTATACAAGTATTTTTGGTCATCCTAATTAGAAGCAAGATAATTCCTATTAGTCTAGTGAAACAATGCACACCATTTGGCCTAATGTCCAACATTAAAAAAAAAAAAGTTTCACTTTAAAGATAATATACTGTGCTACATTTCAATGTTACACCTATGACACTCAAAAGCCTGCTATCACAGCTAATGACAGAATACAACCACACTCCCAAGATCAGTCTTATTACCAGAACAGAAGTAGTGTTGCAAAACATCAAAACCACAGAGCTACACCCTACAAGCTTCAGTAACCAGCAAGGGAAACAAGAACCCGCTAGTGCATGCAGTAATTGCCACACTTAAGTACACAGTGTGTGTGGGGGGGGGTTTAATGTTTGCTCAGTGCTCCCGATTGCTGAAAATCTCATTTAACAACCTTTTCCAGATGAATGGTCCAGTGTGAATCTTTCAAGTACAGCACACCCTCGCTATAACAAACCTGTTAAGAGTCCAAGCCTTTTGTTTGTTATAGCGAAAAGGACAATCAAAATGAACGATAAACTGTTCAAGTTAATGAGATGAGATTGTGAATACAAGTAGAATTGCCTGTACCTGTTCATCTCACATATGCAGTATTCTGCCTTTAACTTTATCCTATTTGTTAAATTAAAACTGTGCAAAATGCAAGTACCCCAAATTGAAGCCGACCTTTTATTCAAAACCAATCTGATATGAATCATTTCAAAGTGCACCAAATCTTAATCTAACATGCAAGAATCGCAAACTGAGCTTTTGTTCCAAATTAACCTGACAGTTTGTCATGAAAAGTTCCAAATCAAGTTTTGTTTGAATATTTTCCATAAAATCAAAGCCACAAAAGTGCTTTTTGACAACCTATTTTCAAGACAGATATGCCTGCGTTATTCAAAACGATCTATGTAGTTTCCAGCTTCGCTGCAACAATTATTTTAGTTTTGAATGCCTAGTTACACAGCACGTATTTATCAAGACAAAAGCGTTGACTTCACTGCGGAGGCAGCTTTCCATGCCTACATACAGGGATGTGGACAGTGTGTGTGCTTCTCTTTATTTGGGGTCCAGGTTCGTTATAATGAGGGGTGTTACAGTGAGGGTCTACTGTACACAGTTTGCGAATATCCAATTCAAAAACAGATTCAGGAAGTTAGTTTTCAGACTAGCAGACTGCAAACCCACACCCATGGATCTCCTCCCTACCAGATCCTCCGCAAAACTAAAGCACATCAAGGTTCTTCAGATAGTTGAAACTGAAACAGGAAGACAGTTGAAGCATATGCCTTTGCCCAAGCCCTTTATTATAAAAGCAATTTCACAAGCTGCCAACAGCAGAGACATTCACACTGCCCCACCCAACACCACACCCCTCTCCTAGCTATGCATGCTATGTGTTCCTTTGCCACCTTGCAATTGCAAAAGAACTCAGAATTGACTACTTGTCTTGCATGTGGGAGCCTGATTCTCTAAAAATAAATAAATAACAAGCAATTATACTAATACAAAAGCCAAGCTACTAGTCAGTGCGAGGCTAAAAATCGGCTCCACAGAATAGTAGTAACGAAAGACAAGATGGAAACTTACGCTTCCTCATAATCAATGGGGTCTATGGGGCTTGGAGAATCCAGACACAGACCTGCAAAAAGAAATATTTTAATACAACAAGGGATCACAACACCCCCTGCACCATACCAGTTAATCTGTCAAATCATAGAATCATTACACAAAAAACAGAATTGCACACAAGACCAACTGGATCGGATTCAAACCCAAGCCCCTTGCTTTATCATGCTATTGGACCCAAAAAACAACTCCAATAGTGTAACTCCCAAGCATACTACACTCTGCTGGTATAGGACTCCACTGTGCATTGCCACCACCCGCTAAATAAAAAAAAAGAATCATACGAGACAGTTTGAAGCTAACCTGCATCGGAAGTGTCGGAGGCAAAGGATGGCATCTTGAGAGGGACATTGGTTCGTCTCTTCGGGGTGTCGCACTGGCTGCAGGGGCGGAAAGAAGAAAGTGGGTTTGGTAAGGCGATCAACAAACCTTGCAATTCACACCATTTCATCCAAAACAGTCCCGCTCCGATATCACGATTCTGTCAAGCCCATTTCATGCATGCAGGTCAACAGTTTGGGTCTCACCATCACACAAGAGGAAACCAAAGTCAAGGCCCACAGGGTTACCTTAAAACCCCACCAAGCCATGACTTCAGCAAATCATCTCCTGCCTGCAAGCCACAGGCTGACCACTGTCATGCCAATTCTCCCAGTAATACGAAGATAATGTGTACTGCGCCATTACAATTTCAATAGGTGGCTGGCATACCCAACAACTATACAGGTAAAAGGCCTGCCAGACTGTCCTATAATCAAGCACTGTGTAGATGCAACAAGTTACATAATTGAAAAGACAATGAAGATAAAGTATGGTGGACATGAATTACTTTACTAGGAGGCATACTATTTAGACCAAAGGCAATACAAGCAGACTAACCTGCTGCTTTAGAAACATCTGGCAAAGGAATTACTGAAGCCTGTCCAACACACCAGCGCCCTCAAGCCATTTTAGGAGGTTACTCAGGACCTATTTTACATTATTATTTTGCATATTTCATACCTGTGGACTAGGCATCTTCCCAATTAAAGCATGGCTATGCCTATAAGATACTCGATGCAGTCTATTGATTTTACTGTACAGTTAAGCAATATTAAAATGGCAAGTTTTCATACTAATATTTCCAAGTGGTATTGTACAGTCTACAGCGTACTGAGAATGGCAATTATTGCAAAATAGTGTCTTATCTTAGCCAGCGTCTTCAGTATCTAGAAAGAATACTGTACTTTAAACAAGACTGCAGTGTCATGTGTTACTTTCTGCCTCCAGATAAATAAATAAATAAATAAATAAATAAAATAAATAAAGTCTGTCCACATGGAGAAGATACGGGGGGAAACACCAACACGCTGGTATGCCCAGACGAATGTGTAGCACCACAAATTGTATACGTAAACTGAAATATGTCCTTTACTTTTAACTTGCAACGCCAGCTTCTAGTGTGCACGTCAACACACACATATTTATCTGTCTAGCTATCTATTTATATCTATCTACACACACACACCCCGATAGCATTATATACAACGCACAGAAAAACAGGAATGGAGAAACGCTTTCTAACAGTACCAACATAAAAGTCACTTTATGAGAAACATGAAAGGATCCTTACCTTCCGAGGACAGCTAGGTTGTTCATGTTGAGGGCCAGATTGGCAACAGGGGACAGCACGCCAGCAAGCTCCGGAGAATAGAGAGTTTTAACGCAGGCTGAGCTCATGGCTCCGATCCCGGGTAGCGATAGCGAAGAAATCCCCGTGACACAGTCCGGCCTTCTGCTGGGGCTAAAATCAGCGAGTACTTGATCGAATTCCATTCTGGCTCCAAACACACGCCAACGATTTACCAATTAATAATATACGACGCTTGTTTCCAGTCTTCAATATTGTTAACAAGTTCACAGTTAACTTATAAAATAAGCGTCAAATTAAAATCAAGGCTATGGTTTAAAAACAAAACACTTAGATGCAAAACTCTAACTCAGGAATATATATATATATATTCGATTTACAATAAAATAACATAAATTGAACTAGAATTTTGATTGGTCAAATAATTTATATAAATGTACAAATCCTATGCTTAAAGTTGCTACACATTTTAAGCAATATAACTTATTTCAGAGAACTTTAGCCTTGTCAAAATGAATACATATATATTAGTATTTTTTATACTGCATTCTTAAAAGTAGCTTCCAAGTCAGCGATCACACCGCTTCTCTTTCTCTGATCTCCTGAATCTGAACCAAAAATTGCTTGCCTTGCAGACTTTATTTATATTGGAAAAGTAACTAGGACACGAGTGGCAGTACCACCAGCCAACCAGCGCTGAGCGTAGATCCGCTAATCAGTGACCAACCAGAGCAATTGTTTCATTCCCACACAAACTGAGGGCATTGACCCAATCAAAAAATTAGTCGATGAAACATTAACCAATGAGTGTTCAGGTTGAAGAAATAGGCAGGGAAAATAGGAACTCACATGTTTTCCCGCGGAACATTTTAAGCGTCTAGAACGCATATTCTAGCCAATCCAAACCACGATGTCGTATCATCTATTCCAAATAGTCCAATTGAACAAGAAGTCAGAATTTATTTCTAAAACGGAATGTTCCATGTGGCTAAACTTTCTTTTTCAGGGGTGGACAGCTATTTTTAAATTAATAAATTACTTTAAATAAAACCAACATTACTAATTGACAACGAACATTTAATGTACTATTAACTGTAGTATGATTAATAAAAAAAAAACCATTATGTTACATCTAAAATCTGCACTTTCCAGTCAAAGTAGCTGCCTAACACCCCCTCCACTGAAAATACCACAAACTCCTCAGCAAACAGCTGTCGATTCAAAATGAAGAGGGAGATTTAAATTTGAAACAATACCTAGAGAAAAAAAAAAAAACCGATAGCATGATAGCAAAATCTCTGTGTGCGAT
Source organism: Huso huso (assembly GCA_036884735.1). NCBI lineage: Eukaryota > Metazoa > Chordata > Actinopteri > Acipenseriformes > Acipenseridae > Huso > Huso huso. The sequence continues at coordinate 2,370,003 of CM072662.1, read as the reverse complement.
AAAAAATCAACACAAATATAATACAACTTTTAAATGTGCATGCGATTCCGACACCTCAAGTTATTTTTTTTATTTGTATTACATTATCTTATGTATTTATTTATTTTGTTGGGGGGTTAGTCTGTTATCAAAATAATCATGGTAATTTGCAGAAAATGGCAAACGCATATATATTGTAAACTTGACGTAGTACGAATGTGCATACAGTGACGAAAGGGATTATGAAACCAAAGGTTTTGTTTTGTTTGTAATGTACCAAAAATTGTTTAATCTGCACTGCAGTGTTCCTCCAAATTGCTCACATACTACACTGTACTGTGTGTTTCATTGATTTAAATATTTACTGATCAGGATAGCTGTACTGTCTGGTATTATTATGTCATGCTTTCTATACATTACTTTATTTTGTGTGCCTTTCAAACGAACATTGAGACAGGCAGACATATTTAAATTGTTAGTCTCAAAGATAGTTATACAATAACCTCGATAAAATTACTCATTCGGTCCGTCCTGATAATGTGAGCCTCTCCCAACTACCACTACCACCCACTCAGTATTTCAAAATATGAAACACAGAAATAAAAGAGAAAAAGGCGCGGAAGCCAGTGTGCAAAACATCACAGATAATTGTATCCATTAATTAAAGTAAACCTTTTTTTACACCGTACAGCCAGGTACTACGAAACCACGTCCACAGGAGTGTATACACCTTGCACTTTATGCAGAAATATATGAATTCATGTGAAAGTTCGCTTATTAATGTTATTAGCAGGTTGTGTTCAGCAGGCATGTTTCTGTTTCAAGCCCATTACCACAATTTCACGTTTAATAGATACTTATTAGCCCAAATATAATTTCCCTATCCACACAGCTTTAACATTGTTTTTACCAACCGCTTTGTAAATTGGTCCTGTAAGTATAATTGCACAATTAAATTATATATTATAGAACCTTCTTGCAATAGATAGGTAGGCTACTGTTGTTTTGTTGTTGTTTTTTGTCATTGGTTCTCATTACACAAAGAACAAAAGAAAAAAGAACGTTTTTTTATTTATTTAAACGCCTTAACTTATCTAGACACACAAAGCAAAGCTTTACTGTGTATATTTCATGTGCGTGGTTTCCTTGTAATGTATTAATTTATGAAATGGCGGATGTATCTATTTTTATTTTATGGAAATAAACCCTCATCTCTTTTGTGTGGCCTTTGTTTACAAATAACACAGGTGCCACTGGTATCACTGAAAATAATAATTCACATATAAAAATAATCAATCAGGCAATAACGAATTGGTCGCGTCCTTGTGCTAAACGCTGTGCTTTTTTTTTTTTTTTTTTTTTTTTTTTGCATCTGCCCCCTGTGATTTTGGCGGGAGCCTGTGTCAGGGGAGCGCTTCACCACTCCTCCTCAATGGATTAGACCCTGTCAATGGGACAGCGCCGGGAGCGGGTGTCAGATAGCAGGACTTCACAGGAGAGGCGATGACCCGTTAATAATCCTTTTTCCTGAATCACACACACAGACAAATTCGCGACGTCTCCTTGCACAGCTACTCCCCTCTCTCCGCACACGCACTGCTGTCCTTGTCTCTCTCTCCCTCCCCCTCCACACACGCACTGCTGTCCTTGAGAAGGGGCACGCTCACAGAGATTCCGTCCATTTCTGATGTGTTTGTTTATCGGTTGTAGAGTTTACCAGTACTGTAGTTGTTTGTAGTATGTTATGCCATTTATGTGGCTTACAACTAGTGAGATTAAATTTAAAATAAAAGACAATGGGCAAGATTTATCTATGATTGTTTTTAAAGTAAAATTGTAATCTTAAAAAACAAGTAACATATTAAATCGAGTTGAAACTCTGTTAACATTATTTTGTATAAATTATTGGGAGCACAGGTATATGATTCCTGCACCTGTATGGCACTACACATATACACAAAAAGTTATTCCAGATGGTGTAAAAAAATAAAGAAATAAACAATTTTAACAGTTGTTTACATAATGTGGAAGCAAAAGGCAAAACAATTGGACCTTATTCAAGCAATACTTTAAGGACTGTTTCTTTTTAAGCCAAGTTTGCAGATCATGTCAATCAATCAATTAATGTTTCCAAATATGAAGTGTAAGCATAAAATAACGTTTATAAGTGCTCCTCAAAAACAGACCTTAAAAGAACAACATTAAGGTTTGGGAATAGGGCCCAGTATTGTATTAAACTAGCAAGGAAAGTTGTAGCTGCAGAGAGTGACATTATTGTTCAGATTCCAGTAGTTTCTTGTTTGTTTTTTTAATTGTCTTGTTCTTGGACAATTTGCATTGGCACTTGATTCCTGCTAGGCATGTCACTTCTTTTTTTATTGTGTGATTAACGCAGTATAATATAGTAGTATCCTATATTGCAGCCTGGTCCATAGGAAAAAAAGGAAAAATAAAGTCATCACTTTCCATGACCTCAAGTTGTCTACAAACATGGCACAGACATTTATAGTATTTCAGATTTTTGTTCTAGTATAAACTGCACTCATGAGTTTACTATGTTACAAGATTAGTTAAATAAATATCGTAGGGTCCCATCTGAGTTGTTTATTTATTTAGTACATGTGGCCTGTAATGTTACAATCTAAAAATCAACAACTTTAATGCACGCTGGAGATTTCGAAACAAAAGGAAGAGCTGCAGTTTAAGAAACAAACAAACAAACAAACAAACAAACAAACAAACAAACAAACAAACAAACAAACAAACAGACAGACAGACAGACAAACAAAAAGGGGAACTATTCCACAGCAGGATATATATATACTTTCTTTTGTAATATTTATTTTGTAAGTAACATGAGTCACACTGGGTCCCGCCACTTCGGTGCTGCCTGGCCTGCCAGGGGGGGCTCGTTTTCATTGGTACTGAGTGGGGGAAGGTTCCCTTCAAGCACAGGCTTCAATGGCACTGCCAGACCTTCCAGAAAGATTAATCTAATTAACAGCTGCAGCCGTGAGGAAGGCAGGGCTCTTCAGTGTTGGAGAAAAAGGTTTCGCTCCCGACGGAGCTGTTGACGAGATTTGGTCCATCATAGACTTATGATTCATTATCACCATGCTGCTGTTGCCACTGTGCTACATTTTTACCAGTGGCTGCCCCTGTATGCTTCCATGACCGCTTGGCACAGAAGCTTTATCATTGCTTTGCCACAGCTGCATTGCCTTGGAGTATCATTTAGTATGAAATGCTTCTAGTGAAAAAAACTAATTGGGGAAAGTCGATGCATCACTTTTTTTGGCAGTGAACCAACTCATGCAGAAGTTATTGAAGTTGACTTTTATTTACAATGAGATAAGAGTTTTGAGTATTGTAATGTCCAACGCTGCATGAAACAAGGAAACAAACCTACTGTATGAGCAACACTAATAATTGTAAAATGAAAGGATTAATGTTTAGCTACTACAAAATGTGATATAATCATCTTTTCACAATAACCGATGAACAATCTGCACTTGCAGAAAAAAAAAAGTTGGATTACGGCCCATTGAGTAGTTAGACCCAGAACATAAAGTATTCCCAGGGAACCCATTGGTCAGACGGGCCGGCAACAAATGTGTGTTGGTGTGGAATGACCTATATATACATGTCTAAAGAATAATAAAGTTCCCCGCTGGAATTAAAAGACTTTAGTGAAATGCATCCACCCCTTTGCACCCCCTCCCCACCCAATTACAATGGCATTCCTGCCCTGTGCTGGACACTTCCCCCATCCGCCTGTGCAGAAGGTTTCCTGCTGCCAGACACAGGTGAGGCCTGGCTACCCCCATCCCTGTACACAAGGCAGGGAGCTGGCATGTGTAAACAGGGCATTAGGGAGTCGGAAACGAGGGGTGGGGGGGTTCTCTTTGTAGCCTAAACCAGGTGCTAATTCAACATGGCTCAGTCTCCACCTGAAAACCAAGGAAACACCACAGCGCAAGGGAACTCCTTGTGCAAATGCTCTGAGGGTATTGTTCAAGGCCATTAGCAAAGGCTCCCCACCGACACCTTTATTCATTGTAGAATATATAGACAGGAGAAAACTGTTAGATGCCACATGCCATAACAGCCTGCAGAGTATCAGACAAAAGCCTTAAGGTTTGCATGTGGGCTTGACTAAAATATTATAAGGTATAGTAAGCCTTGGCTGTGAGTTGTGTTTGCAAAAGTAAGAGGTGCTCCTGAGGTCACCAGCACAAAAACAAAACAGAATATATTCAGTTGATCTCAACGGTGGCGGATCAAAATATTGTCACTGTTTAAAAAATAATAAAGGGGCCAACGTTATGAAAGTGAAATATCTAACAGTGCATTAGAGGCAGTTTAACATAGGATATACAAATTAATTACTTATTTATTTATTCATTTATTGCATTTATATAGCGCTTTTTATATAAAAGTATCGCAAAGCACTGTACAGTCAGAAATAAAACACTAAAAAACACAATACATAGTGTTTTAGACTGGAAAATTGCAAACGTAATACCGATCCACAAAAAGGGAGACAAAACCGAACCAGGTAACTACAGACCAATAAGCCTGACTTCTATTATATGTAAACTTATGGAAACTATAATAAGATAAAAAATATTACCTATATGGTAACAATATCCTGGGAGACAGTCAGCATGGTTTTAGGAAAGGGAGATCGTGTCTAACTAACCTGCTTGATTTTTTTGAGGATGCAACATCAACAATGGATAATTGCAAAGCATACAACATGGTTTATTTAGATTTCCAGAAAGCTTTTGACAAAGTGCAGCATAAAAAAATAATTCTCAAACTGAACGCAGTAGGGAATCAAGGAAATGCATGCACATGGATTAGGGAGTGGTTAACATGTAGAAAACAGAATGTACTGATTAGAGGAGAAACCTCAAAATGGAGCGAGGTAACCAGTGGTGTACCACAGGGATCAGTATTAGGTCCTCTGCTATTCCTAATCTACATTAATGATTTAGATTCTGGTATAGTAAGCAAACTTGTTAAATTTGCAGACGACACAAAAATAGGAGGAGTGGCAAACACTGTTGCAGCAGCAAAGGTCATTCAAAATGATCTAGACAGCATTCAGAACTGGGCAGACACATGGCAAATGACATTTAATAGAGAAAAGTGTAAAGTACTGCACGCAGGCAATAAAAATGTGCATTATAAATATCATATGGGAGATACTGCAATTGAAGAAGGAATCTATGAAAAAGACCTAGGAGTTTATGTTGACTCAGAAATATCTTCAACTAGACAAAGTGGGGAAGCTATAAAAAAGGCCAACAAGATGCTTGGATATATTGTGAGACATGTTGAATTTAAATAAAGGGAAGTAATGTTAAAACTTTCCAATGCATTAGTAAGACCTCACCTAGAATATTGTGTTCAGTTCTGGTCACCTCGTTACAAAAAGGATATTGTTGCTCTAGAAAGAGTGCAAAGAAGAGCAACCAGAATTATCCCGGGTTTAAAAGGCATGTCGTATGCAGACATGCTAAAAGAATTAAATCTATTCAGTCTTGAACAAAGAAGACTACGCAGGGATCTGATTCAAGCATTCCATATCCTAAAAGGTATAGACAATGTCGACCCAGGGGACTTTTTTGACCTGAAAAAAGAAACAAGGACCAGGGGTCACAAATGGAGATTAGATAAAGGGGCATTCAGATCAGAAAATAGGAGGCACTTTTTTACACAGAGAATTGTGAGGGTCTGGAACCAACTCCCCAGTAATATTGTTGAAGCTGACACCCTGGGATCCTTCAAGAAGCTGCTTGATGAGATTCTGGGATCAATAAGCTATTAACAACCAAACGAGCAAGATGGGCTGAATGGCTTCCTCTCGTTTGTAAACTTTCTTAAGCTGACACCCTAGTATTCTTCAAGAAGCTGCTTGATGAGATTCTGGGATCAATAATCTTATGTCACACATACAACTGCCACAATCAGACCATTTAAATAACACATCTAAATAACAGCATACACAATACAAAAGCAGCAATTTTAAAGTTACATTAAAACCCACTAAGATAAGAAAGCCATTTTATAAAAGCGTGTCTTTAGTCTTGTCTTGAAAACTGTAACAATCTCAGCTTCCCTGACAAATTTAGGAGCTCTACAAGAAAAAACCCTTCCTCCCGTGTTGCTCTTGTTGACCCTAGGAATAACCAGCAGCCCTGCATCCTGTGATCTCAGAGCGCAGTTTGGGAGATATGGGGTCAGTAACTCCTGCAAATAACTATGTGTTAATCTAGTCAGGGCCTTGTAAATTAACAGCAAGATCTTAAAAATCAATTCTATACTGCACAGGGTGCCAGTGTAAAGAGGCCAGAACAGGGGTAATATGTTCACTTTTTACTGGTTTTAGTAAGAATTCAAGCGGCGATATTCTGAAAAAGCTGCAAGCGGGATACCACATGTTTTGGGACACCAGAAAAAAGTGCATTACAATAATCAATTCCAGATGAAACGCCAGTGCCTTCCTATATTTAACCAGGTGGCCCTTCCACGCGATGTAATGAACGTGCCATTTAGATTCCCGCCATCTCCGTTCTATTTTACGACCTTCATTATGGCGTAGCTATCCTTATAGAATCTTTTAAAAAGTACCAAATAACATAAATTGCAATAACTGTCTGCTACTTATGTGGTCCCAGACCTGGATTAAAACAAAATGGATGGCATTTCAACAATGTACATAGCTAACTTTAATGTAATTCAGGTCCCTTCCTCTACAGCTCCAATACTTTTGGGAGGTGCATTTATATTTTGGATTGTATCATTGAAACCTCTCATTCAGCTGTCCTAAGCCTTGGTATGGACATTCCTTAGTTATTGAGATATCTGAATAAGAGTCATAATGGGCTCTTTCAGTTCTAGTTTCTGATTTGTTGAGCAAATTAAAGTAGGAACCACTAGCCTGAATTTGACGAAACTTGACATTTGTCAGGCACACACTGTGAAAGCAGGTCATGGTAAGTTAGTGACAAATGTATCTGTGACTCGGATGGCTTGTGGATGACGTCAGACCCGGAAGAGATGGACACATCAGGCAAGTACTACGGGTGAAGTGCTGGTGTGCACATTTAATAATAAATAAAAAGATTGAACAAGCAAAACAAAACACTTATACAAACCAAACAGCACGGTGGCCAAAACAGACAAACACAACAGATTTGGAACAAACAAGTAATTGTTTTCTAGATGTATTCTTTTTATCTCCAGACTCACGTCTCTCATTCCGCCTCTGAACACACTATCCTCGTTCAGTCAAAGCTGCGGGTTTTTATGACCGTCTCCAGAGTAGTAATACATTAATCCATCTGGAGATGGACACATTCGGCACGAGTTTAGCATGGATGGGGAATTTTAACCCCATCCATGCTGTAAAATACTTAACAAGAAAACAACGTTCACACACAAGACAGTACCTTTAAATAATAATACAACAAATACAAATACAAAACATGAAGTGCGCACAGGGGCGAGGAGTACCCCTTCACACTATCATTTGTAAATGAAACTGAATGCTTTACAAGAGGAGGTGGATGTGCTTGAAAATGTGGGTTGTAAAATAACTTTAATCTCCCGAAATAATAGAAGAAAAAGTAGGCCATCGAATTGACAGTTTCTGTTGCAGAAAACATTCCTGAATCTTTATCTTGTTTTCTTTGTGTTAATTGTTACTTAATCTCATTAAACTCTTTGTGTGCCCTTCTGGTTTCAATAGAGCGTGTCACAGCCATTTACAGGAGACCTGTGATATCAGCCAGCAGCAGGGTTTAAATCAATCACGCAGAGCGTACAAACTCCCTGCAATAGAATTCAAAAGGTTCTTGTCTGCAGTCATTTTTATTTATGTGTTATTAACTAAGTTTCACAAGCCCTGGCAGATTACAGCCAGGAATTAATCTAAAAATACTATTTCTAATAGTAATGATAATTCTATTCTCTGTGAGAATGTTGTTATTCTTTGGTTTCTTAAAGAAGCCTGTGTCCGATTATAAGTGTTTGAAGATGAGTGCAAATGCAAGGAGATGTTTATAAACTAGCATTGTTTACAGCAGCATGGTAAATTGATAAAAGCTGCGCAGGTGGATTTCTAATGTATGTTTCTCTTTGCTGTGTCAGTCCTATGAGCAAAGCAATAGAAATAATTTAATCTAAATAAAAAAAACAGATGAAAAGCTGATATAAACAGATGTAACCTGTGTATATAGAATGTGCTGTGGGTGAGATGTTTAGAATGTGTGAGATCTAAACTCAGCAAAATAAGTGTAGTGGCATCTAATAGGTTTCAATGCTAAATGTTCACATTTCAGTAATACTCTAAAAGCAAACACACTTTTCCTATGTATAAACACATCCACCCAACATAAACTCATCCACCCAAAACAACAAAGGTGTTGTATGAGTGAAATAGTTGATGTGGGCGACCTGTTGAAACCATGTGGTGCTGTCTGTACTTGCAAAGGACTCTGGCAGCGTCGCTGTGAATCTTTGTTAAACAAATTGGTGGTAGTTTTAAGCAGGCCGTTGAGTTTAAGCAGTGTCACTAACGTCAGATAGAACGGGGAAATATAAGCGATACAATAAATAATCTCCTGACTGGCCAAAGTAAAATCTGGAATTCCCTTTGTCTGCAATTGTTTTATTACTCTTAAGAAAATGTGCCTTTGCCATGTTATGTGGGACTGCATTTTCACTGTGGAAATGTGTGTCAGGTGGGGAGTAGGTGCTGGGGTTGTGTCCTACTGCTCAATCACTATTTTAATCCAGCAAACGCTTTGAGTTGAATAAGATTAAACAGTCTAGCCCACAGTGTACAGGGCACTAAGCCACTTTTACTAGTCTTAAGAAACCAAGTAAACTGGAATTTAGATTTTAGACATTCCAAGAAAACAAACTACAAACAGAAGCAAACCAGCACAGGTACTTCTTAACTAGCTTCCATTGTGTTTCATTCCACATTTCTAAAGCTAAGGAAACACAAAGCCCCTTTTTCAGGAACAGTGGCTTAAAACCTGGTTCCAGGAGACTGGGAGACTTAGTTTGAGGCAACTTTGCTGTATCGAGTCTCCCCTGGTGAGCCGTGCAGTGGCCTGAAACCTCGTCTCCAAGCCACAAAGTAGCTTCATGTTCCATCGGCTTAAGTGTTCCATCAGCTATTTTTTTTTCATATTTCAATGGTCAGCTTGTAGCAGTGTGATGCCACAATAGAGGCTTCACTAAGCTTTGAATTCAGAGCTCCACACAGCAAAGATAACTTTTAATCCCTAAAACACAAATAAATCACTTAATTCAATGTATCATCCTGAGTAAATGGTTGATGTGGTATAAACAAAAAGCACAATGGTTCTTAGTGGGTAAGTCAAACAATCTATCTGTGAGTAACTTGTGTTGATTTATGCCTCCCCTCGCTCATTGATTATTAGAACCATAGTGTATCCTCTCTATATTCTTCACCGTGTTATGCTTTTTCATAGGTCACGCTAGTTTAGGGATCCCATAACAAGCATCTATAAATGTATTATTAAATGAGCTGATGATGTGTAACTGCTTAGATCATTTATCTGGCTTACTAACCAATGTCCTTCAACCACTGGTAGGGACTGCTTTTGAAAATACTGAGGGGTTTTAGTAAAGTAGCACGAGGGGTGTGCAACTGTAATGTATGTCCCTGCTGCAACTTTGAGTTAGTTAATCGAAAATTTCTATATGAAACCACAGTTACAGCGGGGACAGAAATGAGGGTTGCACACCCCTTGTGTTCAACCACCTCATGTAAGAAATCCGACTAAAGGGGTTATTTTCAGCAGCATGCCCATTAGAAAAGGATATTAGCAGTGTGGAGTAGTGGTTAGGGCTCTGGACTCTTGACCGGAGGGTCGTGGGTTCAATCCCAGGTGGGGGACACTGCTGCTGTACCCTTGAGCAAGGTAATTTACCGAGATTGCTCAAGTAAAAACCCAACTGTATAAATGGGTAATTGTATGTGAAAATAATGTGATATCTTGTGACAATTGTAAGTCGCCCTGGATAAGGGCGTCTGCTAAGAAATAAATAATAATAATAATAATGATAATAATAATAATAATAATAATAATAATAATAATAATAATAATAATAATAATGTTATTAAACCGGTTAAAGAACTGGTGCTCTGACGCATTCCACCACGTTCTGGCACACTCCGGCTTGACAACACCACTTAAGCAGCAGCAGACCTGTGTTTGTGACACAGTTTGAACTTGCACTTGAAGTCTGATCATGAAGTATCATTTAGCCCTTTTCAGCAGGTTGTTTGGGATTGGATTACCCCATTCCCCTGACAAGCCAACACTGTCTGAGCACTGGGAGCCTGCAGGATTATCGGCAGGTGTTACAGAAATGTGGCTCTTTTGAGCTGACAGACACATTAGAAGGTGTCGTGCCTGGAAGCTTTGCATTGCTAAGTCCTGTGCAGTGTTCCTTAATAGCTCGGTACTTGTCGCCCAGACTTACTGGGATTTGCATTTGAAGTTTCTGTCTTTGTGGGTAAAATGATGAACTCTGGTTCAAGCACAACAGTGGTCATTTCAGCATTACGTTTAATTTGCTCTGTAATTTTTGCAGAAGCATAAGAACATAAGAACATAAGAACGTTTACAAACGAGAGGAGGCCATTCGGCCCATCTTGCTCGTTTGGTTGTTAGTAGCTTATTGATCCCAGAATCTCATCAAGCAGCTTCTTGAAGGATCCCCAGGGTGTCAGCTTCAACAACATTACTGGGGAGTTGGTTCCAGACCCTCACAATTCTCTGTGTAAAAAAGTGCCTCCTATTTTCTGTTCTGAATGCCCCTTTATCTAATCTCCATTTGTGACCCCTGGTCCTTGTTTCTTTTTTCAGGTCGAAAAAGTCCGCTGGGTCGACATTGTCAATACCTTTTAGAATTTTGAATGCTTGAATCAGATCACCGTGTAGTCTTCTTTGTTCAAGACTGAACAGATTCAATTCTTTTAGCCTGTCTGCATACAACATGCCTTTTAAACCCGGGATAATTCTGGTCCCTCTTCTTTGCACTCTTTCTAGAGCAGCAATATCCTTTTTATAACAAGGTGACCAGGACTGAACACAATATTCTAGATGAGGTCTTACTAATGCATTGTAAAGTTTTAACATTACTTCCCTTGATTTAAATTCAACACTTCTCACAATGTATCTGAGCATCTTGTTGGTCTTTTTTATAGCTTCCCCACGTTGTCTAGATGAAGACATTTCTGAGTCAACATGAATTCCTAGGTCTTTTTCATAGTTCCCTTCTTCAATTTCAGGATCTCCCATATGATATTTATAATGCACATTTTTTTTGCCTGCATGCAGTACCTTACACTTTCTCTATTAAATGTCATTTGCCATGTGTCTGCCCAGTTCTGAATGCTGTCTAGGTCATTTTGAATGACCTTGCTGCTGCAACAGTGTTTGCCACTCCTATTTTTGTGTCGTCTGCAACACAAGCTTCCCTGCCCCTTTTAAATCTGCTTGACCCTGCGTCAATCTGTGAACTAAAAAACACTTTCAAGCCTTTTTAAAACTCAGGAAGCAAAGCATACATTTAGAAATGTGATGCCCTTTTCCTCAGGCAGTGTTTATAAAGAAAACACCAAAAAATGTATTTAAATTACTCCTAAGGGTTGCATAGAATAAGGTATGCATACAATTAATTCAATGTGCCTCCTTTCTGAATTAAGCACTTTGATTATTAATTATGCTTTTAAAACTCAGACCATCAGCCTTGAATGATATCGGGTCACATTAAAGAGTTTACAAGAAAATAATTACAATGAAGAAACTTCACATCAGGGATTATGACTTACCACATAATGGGGGGCCTCCCATACAAAGCTGTCTCCAAAGGCTTCTTTATATAATTAACACTTTCCAAATATGTACTGTTATTTGGTTTTGTTTAATATCCTATTATGCATGTTTATTACCATTCTCTTTTGTTATTTCTGCTTAGATCATTATTTGATGACCAGCAAAAATGTCCTTTTTCAAACCATAGGATCTACTCAAAGATGAATGAGGTGGGGAAGCATATTAGTGTTGCACTGTGCTCAGACACCTATAGGTGTAGAATTGTGCACTAAAGTCTGTGCGACACAGATATGGTTCCCCACCTTGCTTCAGAAAATTCCCAATTTGCCTCCCAGAAGACACCCAGCGGAATGACTGATAGACTGGAAAACCGTGGCTGCAGTGGATAAGGACACCAGTTAGGCAACAACACACACAATAAACCAACAAACTGAATATAATCAAGTTCTATTGACAAGGACCATTCGCTTTACACTACCTATCTAAAACAGTATCCACACCTTTGAAAATATATCATGAATAATGGTAATGTATAGCACACAGCACAGGAAGAAAACACTGTTGATAAAAACAGGTTTTTCTTTGTTTTGTCAGTTTGGGCGCAAAATATAAACAAGTGCCCTCCTGAGATACTGGTATGTTCTCACACAGGTGCCTGTCTTGTCTTGTCTTGTAGCAACAGGTGGGGCTTCACTTGTGTTTTCGCTCCTGTGTAGAATGTTGTCCGCAGGGGAATGTGAGACAGTTTCTGTAAACAGGAAGCTCCCTTGATGCACTGCAATACAAAACCGTTGCCGTGGAGCTGTCTGTGCCTTCAAAGGTTTGTGAGCTGATTCACACGCACCAGTACTCAAAGTATCACCACATCCTGTCCAAAACAGGTATCGTTTTAATAGACACTGGGAACTTTTTCTTTTAATAGAGACTCATAGCTTCCCCTTTTTAAAAATGCACTGCAGTATAATATAGGAAATTAGCAAAACATATAAAATGTAGTAAAGCCATACTGGAAACCAGAGGAATATATGAAATATTTCATTGTAACCCATTTTTAAGCTGTGAAAAAATGGGGTAAACTGAAAAATGACTGTGCAAGTTTACCATATATGTGTGTGTATATATATATATATATATATATATATATATATATATATATATATATATATATATATATATATATATATATATATATATATATATATATATATATATATATATATAATGTGCATATGTATGTACTGTATATTAGTAGTAGCAGTATTATTATTTTATAATAACTGGTTATTACTGGAAACACGCTCTCGTTAACACCAGCAACAGAGTATGACACCAGCGCAAGCTAATAACTCACTGACATAGACCAACTGGAGCAACCGCCCCACAACAAGCAACACACAACTTTAGAACTCTGCCAGGAAAAAAAACTGCTCAGATTATAAAAACTACTGCATGAGGTAGAGTGGGATAAATGAGAATTGAATGCCCAACCTCGGGGTGGGATGCTTGGGCATTATTCTCTATATTGGTTTTACCATTTCAGACGGACACATTAAGCTTAGCTATGACCTGACTGACTGTCCTGCTGGTCAGCGTTGGAACCGATCCCTGGAAGGGTGTTGTAAGAATTATGAGCTGATTTTCTGATGTGTTCTGCACTACAGTTCCACTAAGGATCTGCTGAGAAAAGTTGCTCACTGAACATTTGCGACAATGCTATTAAGTGTTTGATTTATAACCCGGAAATGCTGAGCATTCACCTTTGATGTTATGCTCAACAACACTGATTACATGGGTGTTTGATTATTGATGCTTATTAAACTAGTGATATTTGTATACACTTACTGCACCTTGAGATTTCGCTTGCGCTTTGCACTTTTGTTTCTTATACAAATCTAGTTGGTGTTTTAAAAGATTAATCCTTGGATACTATTTGTGGTACTGTGATATTTTGTCATATTATTACACCAGCCCAGTTGGTGTTTTCTTTACTATTGAATGTTATAATTTCTGTATGATTATCTGATATTGAATACTATCAATTATACACAATTACGTCTTGCTAGGTTGTCTTGGTACTATATGGATCTAATCAGTGATCTGGATTGTTACTGTTTGCTTACTTTGTTTGAATTCCATAATACACATTTTGAACTTTTCTATCTATAGCTTTATTGTATTCTAATAAATAGCTCCATCGGGGCAATTTGAACTGCATTCACGTCTATGTCTTTCATTAAATTGAAGGGACTCTGTGTTGGGGATTAATATTTAACAGGGTAAAAATCTAACATCCCTTATATAATTATAACATCTAGTAAGTGTGGCGTAGTCAACGATCTTATATCCGACTCAAGGTTACACCGGGTCTGGGGTGCTACAATAAAAAACACTTAAACTCTTATGCAAACATGAAAAAGTACTGGATTCAATGTTGTGTTCATCTTAACTCGCAGCTGCTAAAACCCACTGAGGAGAACAATAAACCTGAATAGATGAGCAAGGTGAAATTCAAACACAAAGGCGTTGCTGCAAGCTGAGGCTGCACATGGATTTGGAAGTTAAACGGTTAGTATTGAATCCTTTGTGAGGGGGGGGTTCTCCAGTCTCCAGAAGCGATTGGCACTGGGTCTGGACATCTGGCCAGCGGAATAAATACGACAGATGGACTTGCAGACTTCTATAGAGACTAGCCATGGTCTAGGAACAGCATATCAAAGTGTGAGTACAAAAGAGAGGAAAGACAGAAAGGGCTTTGAAAGTTTGCTGTGCCGATGACAATGAATGGGAAGACATGGTGTCAAATCAGGGGAGTGTCTTGTACAGAAGTGAACTTACAACAGCTGAAGATGATGTTATAGTGTAGCTGAGTCTATTATAAACACAGTCAGTAAAAGAACAAGACCGAACAAGAGTGGCGACTGACTTTAATTCATGTCTAACTACGTATGTCTGCCATTGTACTCAGAATCATTGGAAATGTGGTACTGCTATTAAAATGGAATTTGGATCATTCTCTCCTTTAATGCAAACATGAGAACTAGGATTTTTAGTAGATATTTTAAATTATGAAATCCCTAAAAAAAAAAAAAAAAAAAAAAAAAAAAGTGATTCATAAAAATATGTAGAAAGCAAACCATATTTCAAACCAGGGTTGAAAGTAAATGTCTTATAATTGTTCATAGAATTTGTATGTCTTGGTCTTCCTATTTATATACAGCTATAGAAGTGAACATGTTGATTCCATAAGACTGTGTGATTTGACACTATCTTGTCAAAATACTTAAGAGAAGACAGTCTTATACCATTACAGACCTTGATAAGTTCAACCTACAATTCTGAGCTACTTATGGTAGAATAATAGTGTAAGCTGTGTTGGTACATATACAAGATGCACAACAGCATTTTCTTTTGGTAATAATACAATCAGCTGAACATGTATGATTAATACACTAGCTTTGGGGACCAGCTGATCTTGCCTAAGGAGGCTAAACTGACCCGCAATAGGAAATTCCTTTACTTCAGTTTCCGCTCCTCACCTGAAGAAGAAGCTTTTGTGAATTTTGAAAGCTAGTGTGTTTTATAGACATATTCAGGGGATCCTATTAAAAGGCATAACTGAAAAAAATAAAATAACTTAACTGTTGGTTAACTTTATGGACAGGTTCCAAATTATTTAACAGAATATTATTTAATGTATTTATTTCTTAGCAGACACCCTTATCCAGGGCGACACAAGATATCACATTATTTTTACATACAATTACCAATTTAAACAGTTGGGTTTTTACTGGAGCAATCTAGGGCAGCAGTGTGGAGTAGTGGTTAGGGCTCTGGACTCTTGACCGGAGGGTCGTGGGTTCAATCCCAGGTGGGGGACACTGCTGTTGTAGCCTTGAGCAAGGTACTTTACCTAAATTGCTCCAGTAAAAACCCAACTGTATTAATGGGTAATTGTATGTAAAAATAATGTGATATCTTGTAACAATTGTAAGTCGCCCTGGATAAGGGCGTCAGCTAAGAAATAAATAATAATAATAATAATAATAGGTAAAGTACCTTGCTCAAGGGTACAGCAGCAGTGTCCCCCACCTGGGATTGAACCCATGACCCTCCAGTCAAGAGTCCAGAGCCCTAACCACTACTCCACACTGCTATATTAGATACAATACAATGTCTCAGCCTGAGGGAAAACATGCACATCCTGTAGGAAGCATTGTGTGTCTGTCTGCTGGCTATGTGTGTGAGCACTGGAGTATGGGCAGGGTCTTTACCTCAGTTTTCCTCACTTTCATTAGACGAATGTGCTTGTAAATGGAAGTGTAAAACGTATTTGTCTTCACAAAGTTTGACGCGCAGACAGACAAACATGATACCTCCATACAGTATACCCCAGATCCTGATACTGATAAATGTCTTCATCTAGACAATGTGGGGAAGTTATAAAAAAAGCCAACAAGATGCTTGGATATATAGTGAAAAGTGTTGAATTTAAATCAAGGGAAGTAATGTTAAAACTTTACAATGCATTAGTAAGACCTCACCTAGAATATTGTGTTCCGTTCTGGTCACCTCGCTACAGAAAGGATATTGCTGCTCTAGAAAGAGTGCAAAGAAGAGCTACCAAAATTATTCCGGGTTTAAAAGGCATGTCGTATGCAGACAGTGTAAAAAAAATTGAATCTATTCAGTCTTGAATTAAGAAGACTACGCGGTGATCTGATTCAAGCATTCAAAATTCTAAAAAGTATTGACAATGTCGACCCAGGGGACTTTTTCGACCTGAAAAAAGAAAGAAGGACCAGGGGTCACAAATGGAGATTAGATAAAGGGGCATTCAGAACAGAAAAATAGGAGACACTTTTTTACACAGAGAATTGTGAGGGTCTGGAACCAACTCCCCTGTAATGTTGTTGAAGCTGACACCCTGGGATCCTTCAAGAAGCTGCTTGATGAGATTCTGGGATCAATAAGCTACTAACAACCAAACGAGCAAGATGGGCTGAATGGTTTGTGAACTTTCTTCATAAAGAATATCCTCCTTCCACACCCTGCTAAATCTGCAGCACTTTCATACAGTAACTAACTTGGAATGCAGATAAGTTCAAGGTTCATTGTGATGTAGACCCCCCATCTCTCAGCTGCTGTCAGTGGTCTCTTTATCATTAAGATAAGCATCTGAAGAGCTTTTGGAGTAAGTACTGAATAGCACTGATTCAACCATTTCCCATTTAGACATTCCTGCAATAGAAGAGGCGCTTCATAGTAAATACCAGCTGGATCATACCCACCTTTCAGAAAACATTGTGCTGGTGACAAGTGGTTCTCTAGCTATAAAAGGTTCTCTCGAAATGATTTGCTTTGAGAATCCAGCCCAGTGTGCTTTAACATTTTCAAACTGCAGCATATTTATTGTTATTTTCTCAATTCAAACTTTTGGATTCATTATTGCTGTAGTTGTGATTTCTTTGTTAAGGCAGTAGGTGATCTTCACCTCATCTTCAGAAAGCAGAGAGGGATGCAGGCAGTCAGTAAACAGTATTCAATAGGCCAGTGATAGGAGAACATTTCCTCAACACTAACAGAGATAAGGCTCCAATTAAATGACATCTTTACAGGCCTCCTGGGAAACATGATTTCACGTCACCACAGAAACGGGCAGTTCCAAGTGAGAGAAGCGCACTGGGGCTGGATTCTCAACACTCTTTACACAAAGTGTTCTGGATGATAAACACCCTTTATAATTCCAAAATGAATACAGCATACATTTTTAATACTGCTTCCAAGCTCCTAAGACCAACGTCCAATTTGTTATTCGTGGTTTGGTAACTTTATTAGGTGCAATTTTCCTTTTGAAAAAAAACCCAAAAACATTAATGACATGTAGACTGCACCCAGCTACCTCCAGACCCTCATCTCTCCCTACACCCCCACTCGACCTCTCCGCTCCGCCTGCACTAGAAGACTGGCTCTACCTCCGCCACCCTCCCTGCCTCCAGAGCCCATCCTTCTCCACCCTTGTTCTCACAGTGGTGGAATGACCTTCCTACAGATGTCAGGACTGCCCAGTCCCTGACCACATTCCGGCGCATCCTTAAGACTCACCTCTTCAAACAGCACCTGTAGAACTCCTCTGTTTGTATCCTGGGACACTATCACCCTTCATTTAAATGTGCTTTATTTTGCTCTTATCTGCCCCCTATTTTACTGCATTTAATCCTGTACTTCAGAATACTGTAATCTGCCAAGTGTTTAACCTGTAGTATTTTGTATTTAATCATATCCTGATGTAAGTATCACTATTTAATCATATCCTGATGTAACTATCACTATTATCTGCTGTATTATTGAATTGTGGTTTGTCACACTTGAACAAAAATTATTGTATTTCTTGCTCTTATTGTATTACTTGTATTGTAACACTTGAAATGTATTTGCTTACGATTGTAAGTCGCCCTGGATAAGGGCGTCTGCTAAGAAATAAATAATAATAATAATAATAATCATAATCATAATTTTGTAGTAAATAGCTTTGATCATGTTTTTATAAAGTCCATGCCATATTGCTGCATTATAGGACAGAAGTTTTCTTTTGCTGTTATCAGAGCATGTGAACGAATGATTATCTTCTAAGGAACGGCAGCAACAGCAGGACAGGCAGCTGTTTCATTGAACCCACTCATCATATTTTAACTGGAATTTAATGAGCTTGCTGGTAACACACATGTACTAACTTGTGCCATTAATTAAATATGTAAATGTATTTAAACCCTTACTATATATTAAAGCTATTACATTGCACTCTCATTTTATGTACAGGTAAAGCTTTATTTTACCTGGCAAATGAAATTGCTTTTCAATTCCCTGTTTATTGAAGTTCAGTTCCATGTTAATAAGCACTCAATAGATGTGCAACAGGGGTACTTGTGTGTATTCACTGCCCATGCAATTCTGTGCTCCTATTCCATGTCTAGGTAAGACAGCTATTGGAAGTATTCCGAATGTTTGGAATGATATTGCTGTCTTATTGAATATGCCAGTACAATAGCTGAAATGCATGTCCTACACAGATTCCTCTTCTAGGGTCCATGTTTGTTTCAACCCTGTTCTAAATTGTTCAATTGAACCAATTACACCTCCAGCCAGAGCCTGAAGTCATGATCTCATTGCAGCTCTTAACCCTGGAGTTGGCACTCCAGTACTGTGAATGGACACCCATGCTATAGAGTCTATATGTCCTCCTGCCTGGCTTCACGTGCGTTTGTTTTGTAAGCCCTATTCACAAAACATTACTGTTTAAGGAATGTTTTGTTCAGTGCTGTATAACTATACTTGTTTGTAGCATGTTGTCAAACATAGATTACAGTGATTGTTGTTTTTTTTCTGTGCTGTTTGACAAGTTCACATACCAAATTTTATGTCAGTAGACTAAACCTTTGTTCAACCTTAGCAAAAACTGAGTGTGCACACAGAGGGTATTTTGTAGCTTCTCCAACGCTGTTGTGTGTCAATTAACGTGGTATAAAAAATAATAACAACATTCCAAATGGGCATTCCACAATACACCAAACACAACTATCCAAGTGTGACGGCACCACACTTCAGATTCTGTAAACTTTTGTTAACTCTCTGTTGCTGAATGACAACGAGTTTGCAGTTTGTATTTTTTTTTATAAAACATTTTTCGTGTAAACATTTAGCTGAAGTTATTTGTTCATAGATATATTTAGTTGCATTTTCCAACATTGGGGTGTTTACATTTTATCTTAAGCCATTACTTGAAGTGCATCCATTTGTTTCAGTCTTTTTTTTCTTAACATACTATAAGACAACAAATGCTTTGTAGGGTTTCAAAATCAATGTGTTATTTTACCACTGTAAATACGCCCAGTAATTTTGCACTTTTCCCATGGTTATATCATGATTTGCCATATTTTAATAGGCTTTACCATAACTCTCTGTGCTTAACTCTCTCTCTTTCACACACTTAGTAGTAGCAGTAGGTACCTGGGGCCTTATTCACAAAACAAAATGCTTTAAGGAATGTTTTGTTTGATTGATTAAATCAAGTTTGCAGTTCATGAAACCTGCTTTCATCTGCTTTAGAGTGGGTTATTAGTGTACAAAGCACTGTGTAACCTAAGAAAACACGCTTCAAAAAACAGTCCTTAAAACATTCCTTACAGTTCAGGGAATCAGGCACCTATTAATTTGCTGTCTATGTTGTGGGGCTTATTCATTCCAATGGTCTAAATGCAATCCATCATGTGACCTACCCCACAAAAAATGAATAGTACTAAGAATCTATAGTGTAATTTGTTTAAACAAAGAGGAACCAAAAATTGCTTTTTTGGCATCATAGTTATTTTGATAACTTCCCTTAGGCATGACCTGACCTGAAACTGTTACAAATTCCATCAATGGTCTGTTCAGAGATGGTAATTAGAGACTCGTAATTGGGTTTACGTGATAAAGTAAAAGCACCACAGGAGTTGGCTGTGCTGATTCAAGAAAAGCCAGTTTGCTTTGTTTTTATTTTAAATTTTGCTGCCAGTTGTCAGTTGATCCAGCAGATCTACAAGTGATCTGTGTCCTTGGAGAGAGTCCAGCGAAAAGCAACCAGACTAATCCCAGGGCTTAAAGGAATGAGCTATTCATTTAGCCTAGAACATTGAAGTACTAGAGGGGACTTGATTGAAGTCTTTAAAATCTTAAAAGGAGCTGACATAGTTAACCCTAGCCAATGCTTTTAGTGCAGCAAAGAAACCAGGACCAGAGGTCACAGCTGGAGCTTGTATGTGGTGGTGAGGGTACGGAATGGACCAGCAAGCCTTGTTGATGATGCTGAATTATTGGGATCCTTTCATTCTCGACTTACAAGGAACCAGCAGAGACAAGACGGTTGATTCAGGCAGACAACTAAACTGCAAATTTGAGTGCTTTTACACAATGGTATTGTTAGGAATATTAATACAAGACTGCCATTCTTCAGGCTTGTAGTCTGGAAAACACAGCTTTTCCTTGGACAGATACACTCATTTAACCAAGCAGTTACATCAATGCTGCTCCTGCTTCTCATTTAAACTGCTCCTACAGCATACCCACCCCAGACTAGGCTTTCTGCAGCCTTGTATTCTCACCTGTAAAATCAGATTCAATCAGCTGGAGTCAGAGCTTTTTGCTGGTGCGCTCCTCGTTTGTGTGCTCCTCTGTTCCAGTTGACGTTAGGTAGGTTGAAAACATTGGATTCTTTTAAGTCTAAATTAAAAACATTTTTTGAATGGTCGTAGCGTGTGTGTATTGTACATATGAGCTCTATTGTTGTTTTTTTAGGGAGGGTGCTATATAAAACACATTTGTATTGTATTGTATAAGCTGTTAAATACCACAGAAGCACTTTGAATCTACACTCATATAGAGGGAGAACAGTGTCTCGAAAGGAGGTACATTTCTAAAAAGTCAGAAAACATAGAGTCTTTGTTTCCTTTGCTGCGTGGAGTTCAGAGCGCACATGCTTTGAACAGGCTGTAGTTTCAGTACTAGGAGTTGCAGCTGCAGCCAGTTGGTGGCTATCTTCAAGCAGGTGCAGAGAGGGGCCCTGTTCAAATAAAGGAGGAGGCTAGGAGGGTCTGGTCTTTGTGTGCAGAGCAGGCAGCCTATCACTCAGCTCAATGAAAAATGACAGCTGCTCAGTGCAGAAGGCAATTTGAAATCTGGCTCTTGTTTAACTATGGGTCTCAAAGATTAAACAACCTTGTTCAGTTTATTTATTTAAGACTTTGGGTCAGATTTACCAAGCTTTTACTCCAGTCAAAGTTTACTCAAAGTGAAATAAAACTAGCTGCTAATGATCAGGAAAGCAGGTGTGTGTAGAAGCACTTGCATTAAACATTCAGAGATTTTTATGTCTTGTTCTAAATAATTAGCAGTTTTTGTGTTTAAAAATAGGAGCAAACTTTGGGGCGGAGCAAAAGCTAAGTGAATCCAGTTCTTTATCCCTATCCCACCAATGAGTTTATTTTTATTGAATTGTATTTTATTTTAGCCCAAGAGAAACGTCTGTTGAGATGAGGGTCACATTCACTTACAGTGTAAATATACTTCACTAGTGTTAATATACTTCACACTCATAACTGAATATTAATATAGAACCAAACCTGAAACTGCATTTACTTTTAATCTGTGAAGATCTTATTTTAGTCATTTAAACAAAGGGAAGATCAACAGTACAGACCCCATAGTTCCTTTCATGTGTGTTAGTTAAAAAGTACATAAGTAATTAACTAATGACAGACTTGCATGCTATCATGCACATGGAAAACATAAGGGCAGTGTTGTGTGACATGCTGCTGTTACGGATTCTGTCCCGTCAGTGAGAGGAGATGAGGTTAAAAGCTCTAAAACCAGGAATGCAGACGAGCCCGTCTCAGCGGTTAAGCTGCTCGCTTGCGCTGTGCAGGGTCGCCCTTTTACATTAGCAATACAAACATGTATTTATTTATTGTAGTTGCTTCTTATTTATGGTCACCGTTTTAGCTGCAGGCACATCTGCATCAGTGCATTCTGGGCAGGAAGATATCTTAAAAATGCAAAGCTTTCAAAGCTTTCCTTTCGAAACAGTAAAAATCGAGTCTGCCTGCATACTGCACCTATAAGGTGAGGGTGTAGCCGGCCTGACACAACAAGCCTATTCATTAGCAAGCGCTTGAGCAGGTAAATATAGGAATATAAAAAAATAATTACACAGCAAATAATTCATTTCAGAAATAATCCAGATACCATGATGATTCACTCCCACTTCAGGATGGAAATGATGCTGGTATTCTAACAATGGCATTGATAGTCATAATGTTGCAGTTTAACTTCAAAGGACACTGTTATATCTATCTATCTATCTATCTATCTATCTATCTATCTATCTATCTATCTATCTATATATATATATATATATATATAATATTCAGTGTCCCCATTGGTGCCATAAACAAATTCAAGGGACATTATTATCTGGGCTCTTTCTAATTGTATCCATACTTATTAAACCTATAATAGTGGTGAATTTAGAAATATTAAAAGAAACATAATAAATTCAATGACAAACGTGTCTTTTTCAATATCTTCAAAAGAAAAAAAAAATGAAAAAAAGGGTTTTGAAAATCTTTCATTGTGTTTCATGATGTCTTCATAAACCAACATAGCCATTGAAATAGGCATTTTTTCAAAACATCAAGCTTCTTTTACAGTTTTACCACAGAAATGGGGTACATTCTGGTTTTCATTTAAGTGTATTGAAAGCTGGTTATTTTCTATCAGGTGAGTTTTGGGGAAAGAAAGAGTGTCGGTTACCCATCTGAGAGGCACAGTTGAAAAATCGTCAATAAAAACTTTCAACGAAATGTATTCAGAGCTCGTTAGTAACTGTTTTTGAAACAAAACATGTTTTTTTTACTTTCGACAGAGAACAATCTTTATTCAAAACTGTTTTAGTGGGATTAGGGGTTGATTTGATCCACCAATACCTTGTAAAGATACATTTGTGTTGATTTTTTATAGTGTTGAGCATTTTACAGCATTTGAGAGTATTTTAAATGGGAATTCCCGGATTACCATGGACAGGTGGCTGATGGGATCCAAGTTGATTCCTCAGTGTTGCAAAATGCTCTTAAAAAGTCCAGCTGAGGCTATGAGATGATCTAACCAAATAAACCCATAATATTTTTTGTTTTTGTTTTTTAAATACCACAATGGGCTACATTCTCAAAAGCTATCAGGTTTTTAAAGTAAGCAAACCAGGAATGAACAACTCTGACATCTTATTGAGGCCCTCGTGAGGCCCTTTATTGAGGCCCTCTTGTTCATTATCAAATCATCATTTTACCTTATTACCCATTGCAGAGTTCATGTCTTCTGCTGTTCACCACTGAGCTCTGTTGTGGGCTCCAATTGAACGATTGTCTATCGTCACAGGTTTGGGAGGTTCTAAGGGTATGTCTAATCTAACCCTATTTCATCTATCTGATTTGCAACTCTATTCTGTCCAGTCTCTTTGCCACAGTGCCTCATTCTTGATGGTGTCTGGCCAGTGAATGCCCAAGATTGTTCGTAGCCATTATTTATTGACAAATGTCTGTACTTGTTTGTCATGATCTTCGTTTCTCTACAGGTTTCAGCTGCGTACACAGAAGCACAAAACTGATATTGGTGTTAAAGTTAGGTCTTTCTTTTGGATCTCCAAATTTGCTTTAGGGATAATGAATTCTGCTTTCGCTTTTCCTATTCTCGTTTGGAAATCTTTAGGACTTCTTCCATTCTTGCTGAGGATATTTCCAAGACAGGTGGACTGATCTATGTCCTCAAAGGCTTTGCCATTATTATTATTATGTATTTCTTAGCAGACGCCCTTATTCAGGGCGACTTACAATTGTTACAAGATATCACATTATTTTTACTTACACCTACATTATTTTTACATACAATTACCCATTTATGCAGTTGGGTTTTTACTGGAGCAATTTAGGTAAAGTACCTTGCTCAAGGCTACAGCAGCAGTGTCCCCCACCTGGGATTGAACCCATGATCCTCCGGTCAAGAGTCCAGAGCCCTAACCACCACTCCACACTGCTGCCCCATGTCTATTTGAAATGCTGCTTCGGTCAATAAGATTAATGACTTATTTTTATAGGTTAGCCTTTTTAACCTGACTTACAAATATCATTGTTTTTATCTATTTTTTTTTGCATAGTTTTGTATATGTGTGTTTTACCTTATTAATTTCCTGTTTTCTTAATTTTTTTTTTTAGATTATTTTATTTATTGATATTATTATCATTATTATTGTTGTTATTCTTATTGTTTTTTTTAATCATTTTTATTACTTCTTGATACTGCAGATTTCTTTTTATTTTAACTGACATGTAAAGTACTTTGAGATTCTTCGGTATGAAAGGCGTTACAAAATAAATTCAATTGAACATTTTAAATGGAATTTAGGGTAGTCCTGCCATTCTTAAGAGTTGTTATTCGTTATCAAATAGTAAAGGTGTTGTATTTCTTTTCCAGTCAGAAAAAAAATTGTGCTGATGTCAAAAACAAAAAGCTAAAGTGAATCGCTTTGAAAAATTAACCCCCATAAAAGTGAGCAAAGGTTACAGAATGCTGCCTGTGTCCGGCGGAAGGTGTGATGTCATGAGGCAGGAACGGTTTCACAATGACAGTCGTTGACAGTCTGCAAATTCACCAGCAGTTAGCAGAGTATGACAGCCCCCTACAAAGCTGACTGCAAACACCTTCTTATGGCCCTGTTAATTAATCTGGGGCAAGCTTCAATTCTCTCTGTTTCTAAAGGTCAGTGTGTTGTAGTAGGAACAACAAAACAATGGCTCAGAGATTTACAGTTTAGCCTGTGACAGGAATGGCTGGGTGGTGACGTCACGGCAGAAGCAGGAAGGGAAACTGACACCAGGGTCTGCAGTTAAAGGCGGCGCCGTTTTATTTAAATACAAAAATGAAAGGTTTGAACAAAAAGACTTTGCTCACAGAGCGAAAATAAAAGGTTTAAATAAAACAAATCACAAACACAAAATAATATAACACAACACAGGTCAGGCTGGGCAGATTGCCTTCACTGTTCCTATGTTTATTTTGCTTTTTTTTTAGTTTCGCTTTCACTCTCTCCACTCTCTACGCTCCTCTCGTACACCCACCGCAAGGGTGGAGAGCTGCAGGCTTTTATGCAGGTGACCATCTCCCGATTAGCAACAAAATTAATCACTTAATTAATTCGGGAGATAGCCACCTTCTGCACGAGTTTATTAATTATTCCTGGCAGAGGACGAGCACCAATCTTGCCTCTGCCAGAATACGTTTTAAAATAAAGAAAACCGCACGGCTACGCCATCATCTATAAATACAATAATAAACAATAACAAAACCGCAGGGCTTCGCCGTCTTCTATACATAATAAATAAATCATAATAATAATAATAATAATACAAAACAAATACAAAATAATACAGGTAGGGAGGGGGGAAACCCCGTTCTAAAAATAAACAAACAAATCAATGTACAGAGCACCTCGCCCTGTCACACAGCCCCTTAGGCAAATTGACATCTTTGTTTTCTGAAAACGAAGAGGAGCACCACCAACCAAATGTTAAAAAAATAAGAGAATAAAATAGTTGTAGGGAGAGACGTTTTTTTTTTAAATAAACCCTGACAGGATTAAGTAGCTCAGTCGTCTCAAACATCAAGGGCCCTATTCACAAATGTAGTTTAAGTCTATTGTTGGCGGGACCCTGAAGCAAGATCAGATAACAGTTAAATACAGGAATGCAAAAACATCTGAAACAGCAAATAATGCATTCCAAATATAATCCAGATACCTGGTGTGATACACTCCCACTTCAACATGGAAACCATGTTTACATTCTGACAGTGGCATTGACAGTTATAATGTAATAATCCAGTTTAAATTAAATGGACATTGTGCGAAGTTACCCTGTTCTTTTCTAGACTTCCCAGTGATTTGCACCTTACATAAGAAGAGCATAAAAGTTCTTAATGAGAGGAGGCCATTTGGCCCATCAATGCTCATCCAGTTCCTAGTAGACAATTGATGGCAGAACGTTCTTTAGTTGGTTCCTAAAAGATCCCAGTGATTCAGTATCAACAACATGACTAGGTAGCCCTTTCCATACCCTGACCACTCTCTGTGTCCATCTGCACTTCATTTCAAACTCTGGTCCTCAGCTCCTGGTCTCTGTGCTGCAATTAAGATATTGCTCACCTTCCAAATATGATCAGAACATTATATTGTATTCTTCAGCTATAATTTGCATGTGTTTTTGTTTCATTGTGGTTCATTGTGATGGGCATGCCCATTGAGTAGATTCCGAGATAACACATGTTGGTACATTACACAGAGACTTTCACACTCCAAACATCAACAGCAGAGACAAAGAGATAACCCAGGGGAGCCATCTGTGTCCTTATTTCTGGAAACAAAACACTGCATTGAAAGACTTTTATTTAAACCTTTTTTACTAATAAGATTTGAAGATTTTTATTTTGAAGATTTTTTTTTTTTTTTTAAATTTTAATCGCCAATTATTTTTCTCATTTTCTCCCTATTTGGAAAGCCCAATCATTTTTTTTTTTTTTCACCCCCTGCTCACCGCTGCCACCCCCGCGCGGATCGGGAGAGGTGATTTGTCAAGCCAACATACAGTTTAAATCACCCGTGCTACACAACCCAAACTATGCAAAATAACTCAAAATACACCAAGGGCCCCGCGGGTACCCTAACACACAGCTCCACAGATCGGACTTTCATAATCTTGATCTCCAGAACCTGTGTTACCAGTGTGTACCAGAATACAATTGCAAGGAGAGCAGTTATTACATTTGTGTGGATTCAATCAATGGGTGGGGGTCCTCAGCCCTGAGATAAATTGTCATGGGAATCCGCAATGTGTCGGAAAGAGGTTCTTAAACTTTTTTTTCTTGGGGTGGGCTGCTTTTTACAAAACAGTTTTGAAAAGGGACCCCAACTGAAAATCGAGGCAGAGGCAAATTATTATTATTAATTAGTCATTTAGCAGGCGCTTTTAGCCAAAGCGACTTACAGAGACTAGGGGGTGAACTATGCATCACAACTGCTGCAGAGTCACTTACAATAGGACCTCTGGTTTTAAAAAAGTTTCCTGATTTTTCGAAGAGAACTGTTTGCTTCTAGTTTTGCAAAATGAACAGGTGTTTGACCTCTTTTAGAATAACAGGAGTTAATTAAAGACTGGAGTAAACACTTTAAAATATGGCCCACAGAATGCTAAAGTATTGGAATCCTCAAACCGTTTCTTAATAGTTTCAACAATAACTCAATGTGTAGTACAAACAAGGATCAGGAGCCTGGCTGTGTAATCCTTTCTGTATGTCACGCTGCTAGCTATCTTCTTTAAACAGAACATAGAAACACAGTTGGATATTTTAGTTTCTCCATTCTGTTTGAGCATGTCTGTAATTATTGTCTTCAGCATTGTCACAGCATACAGTATGCAGTCACACAGGCTAAGTGCTTTGAAGTCCTGCATTTTTGTGATTTCACTTTTGTCGCAAGAAAAGAAGCCAGCTGAACGGAAATTCAATCACTTTAATAACTCCAAAATCCATCAATGCCAAGTTACACAGGTTCTCCCCACACACAAAAGAGAGGCAGCCATTCACTAATCAAATCTAACAACTTGCCCACGTCAAACAGTTTAGTAATAAGAGAACGCCTGCAAGCAAGGGATTTACAAACCACTTTCAATGATACGGTTTGTGATTGTCATTTAATAATACAAAAGCAAATATGTATCACTGTAAAGCTATTAAAAACTGCATGCTAGTAATCTTAATTTTAATGAAACTATTAATTTAAAATGGATATCTAAATTCCTTTTGTCTAAAATTGACAATCGCCGTCGATCGTTTTGTTTTCAAAAATGACTGCACAACAAGCATGCAAGTTCAGTAATGAAAGCACATTGATCAGTGGCGGTGGCACAGGATTTCAACTTCCCCCATATAAAATGGGAAAACCCGGTGGGGAGCACGACGGACGAAATTGAAATGGTGGAAATGACAAATGTCTGCTTCCTAACGCAATTGTTTGTCAAGGCACCGACTAGAGGGGAGGCATGCCTTGATTTAGTCTTTTCAAATAACGAAGACAGAATAACTAAAACAGAGGTCAGAGAGCCATTGGCAAACTCAGACCTCAACATGGTCTCATTTTGAAGTGATTTTAAAACCCAAAAGTAATGACTAAAGCTAAGGTTTACAATTTTAGAAAAGCAAACTATGAAGGTATGAAACAGAGACTAACAGAAGTAGATTGGAGTAAAATAGAAAACATTCACAGAAAAAAGGATGGCTGTTTTTTTTAAAAATGTAGTACTAGAGGCGCAAAACAATTACATCCCAAAAGTAGACAAATCTAAATCTAAAAACAAAATAGCCAAAATGGTTTAATAGAGCAATTAAAAAAAGTATTCCGAAAAAAAAAGGCGATTAAAAGGGACCAAAAACAAAGTTCACAGAAAGAGTACTTGGAACTGCAAGCGGAAGTCAAAAAAAAAAAAGAAGTTAGAAAGGCCAAGAGAGATAGAAATGAACATTGCTGAGGGGGCTAAAACCAATTCAAAAATGTTTTCCAATATTATAACAGCATGAGAACATTCAAAGAGGTTAAATGTCTAAGAGACACAAATGGCAAAATCATAGACGAAGAAAAAAAAATAGCAAATATATTAAATGATTACTTTTCACAAGTTTTTACAAAGAAGGATACAAACAACATGCCCCACATGTCGACCTGTTCCTATCCAGTTTTAAATAACTTTAGCATAACAGAGGCAGAAGTGTTAAAGGGACTAGGAGCTCTTAAAATAAACAAATCCCCTGGGCCAGAAGAGATCCTCCCAATAGTACTCAAAGAAATGAAAGAAGTTATTTACAAACCGCTAACCAAGATCATGCAACGGTCTCTTGACACAGGGGTTGTACCGACAGAATGGAGAATTGCAAACGTAAGCGTAATCCAAAAAAAAGGGAGACAAAACCAAACCAGGTAACTACAGACCAATAAGCCTGACTTCTATTATATGTAGACTTATGGAAACTAAAATAAGATCCAAAATGGAAAATTACCTATATGGTAACAATATCCTGGGAGACAGTCAGCATGGTTTTAGGAAAGGAGATCGTGTCACCTGCTTGATTTTTTTTGAGGATGCAACATCGACAATGGATAATTGCAAAGCATATGACATGGTTTATTTAGATTTCCAGAAAGCTTTTGACAAAGTCCCAAGATAAAATATTATTTCTCAAACTGAACACAGTAGGGATTCAAGGAAATGCATGCACATGGATTAGGGAGTGGTTAACATGTAGAAAACAGAATGTACTGATTAGAGGAGAAACCTCAACATGAAGCGAGGTAACCAGTGGTGTACCACAGGGATCAGTATTAGGTCATCTGCTATTCCTAATCTACATTAATGATTTAGATTCTGGTATAGTAAGCAAACTTGTTAAATTTGCAGACAACACAAAAATAGGAGGAGTGGCAAACACTGTTGCAGCAGCAAAGGTCATTCAAAATGATCTAGACAGCATTCAGAACTGGGCAGACACATGGCAAATGACATTTAATAAAGAAAAGTGTAAGGTACTGCACACAGGCAATAAAAATGCACATTATAAATATCATATGGGAGATACTGAAATTGAAGAAGGAATCTATGAAAAAGACCTAGGAGTTTATGTTGACTCAGAAATGTCTTCATCTAGACAATCTGGGGAATCTATAAACAAAGGCCAACAAGACGCTTGGATATATTGTGAAAAGTGTTGAATTTAAATCAAGGGAAGTAATGTTAAAACTTTACAATGCATTAGTAAGACCTCATCTAGAATATTGTGTTCAGTCCTGGTCACCTTGTTATAAAAAGGATATTGCTGCTGTAGAAAGAGTGCAAAGAAGAGCGACCAGAATTATCCCGGGTTTAAAAGGCATGTTGTATGCAGACAGGCTAAAAGAATTGAATCGATTCAGTCTTGAACAAAGAAGACTACACGGTGATCTGATTCAAGCATTCAAAATTCTAAAAGGTATTGACAATGTCGACCCAGGGGACTTTTTCGACCTGAAAAAAGAAACAAGGACCAGGGGTCACAAATGGAGATTAGATAAAGGGGCATTCAGAACAGAAAATAGGAGGCACTTTTACACAGAGAATTGTGAGGGTCTGGAACCAACTCCCCAGTAATGTTGCTGAAGCTGACACCCTGGGATCCTTCAAGAAGCTGCTTGATGAGGCTCTGTGATCAATCAGCTACTAAAAACCAAACGAGCAAGATGGGCCGAATGGCTTCCTCTCATTTGTAAACTTTCTTATATTCTTATGATCTCGGTTACGCAGGCGGGGTTTCTCACAGGGCGGAGGTGGGACACAAACCGGGACCTCCTGCTCTGAAAGCATAAACCCCATACCGCTGTACAAAACAGCCCGCTCTCTTGCAGGAGCTAGCACTGGGCTCATGTCTTCATATTTGATTGCGTCACCTACCAACCCTGACCCCTACCCTCGTGCACGCTACAATAATAATAAATTGTAAAAAAATAAAAATAAAAAATAAATCAACGTTAGGTTATAGAGTGTACTGACGTGAATGGGAATGAATGTGCATACGGTGTGTGTGATTACACTAAAGTATTAATTGAAGGTAGCTTACATACAAAGTGTTGTAAACAAGGAAGGACCAGGGTTATTACCAGATAAAGTGCAGTGATCATTTGTTCATGTATTATAGCGTGTTGTCAATAAATATCGCTTGTTGGGGGACACAAATACCCAGTAGATAGCGGCGACCTTTCAACCATGTGTAGCGTGCACGGGGGAAGGCAGCAATAGGGGTGATAGGTGACGTAATCACACACAAAGACATATATGCTCCTTGCAGGGGAGCCGGCTCTTTTGTACAGCGGTATCGACGCTATGCTTTAGTGCGAGAGATACCAGGTTCTCGCCCGCCCTCTGCCTGTGTGTGGATTGCTTCGCCCTGTGTGATGCGCCTGCCTGCGGGGAACCAGAATCGCTACACATGCATAGCTACAAAAACCTGCCTACTTCTTCCCGAAAGAAACCATAATAAAAAATTAAAAAGCATGGCCCCAGGACTGATGTATCACTGCTGTGCATTAGGTTCTGTGCAGCGGGATGTCTTTGAGATCAGTACAGTTTGTTTCATTTACAATGTCTTTGATGATCTCAGACAAGCAATCCACAGTGGAAATGGCGGTGTGAGTTGCCGTTAGGAACGCTAGCTTTAAGTGGTCTTTTTTATTATCATTAACTGTGAACAAGCAGCTTTCTAATATATTAAATATTTTCTTTTTAGTAGTAAATATAACTTGAATATTATTATTATGTATGGGATTGTTGTTTTTCCAACAATGCATTTACCAGTTTACCATGGTTTGACATATATTTTTGATATGCTTTAACATGCCTGTCTGGGCTTTACAATGCCTAGCTAAGCTGTTTACATATTTA
Organism: Huso huso; assembly: GCA_036884735.1. Taxonomy (NCBI): domain Eukaryota; kingdom Metazoa; phylum Chordata; class Actinopteri; order Acipenseriformes; family Acipenseridae; genus Huso; species Huso huso. Next base: position 2,338,037 of record CM072662.1, on the reverse strand, counting down.
TTTAATAACAGTATTTCAAAATTAAATATCAACTTTGAATGCTTCTTAATATTGTTTTAACCTCCGTTTCCAATTCTAAAATATTTTCTACACAATGTATAAAAAACGTGTTGCATCATTTACACTTTTCCTAATCCCCGTGTATGACCTAACAACCTAACCCATTACTCTGAATTTGCACAGGTGCTTACTGTTTTTCTAGTAGGCCTAGTCGAATAAGGTACTCCTTCCTTTTCCAACGTATCACTATCAGTGTCACTTCAACTTTCACAGTCATCCATTTCGCATAAACAAAGAAAACACTGAAATTAAAATATTCTACGAATTGTATTTTGTTTGCTGTCGCCAAATCATATCAATGTCGGGCTGTTAGGGAAGATGTGATGCGAGTGTGAAAAGTCACATAATATTTGGACTGTAGAGTTTTATGTTTTAGATTTAGGGACTGTCCCGTCCAATTATTTACTGGCGGTCACCCTAGGGCCAAGACCTTCATAATGAAAATCAGGCATGATGGATAATACAAGTCTCCCGCTTGCATTCAAGTGAAACAGCTGCGCCACATCTGCTGTATGATTATAGCTCTGGTTCCTCTAGTGGCGATTGGTGATTTAGCAAAAAACAAAAAAGTTCCATTCCGAATCACAGAACTGCAGCTTTCATTGCACCACCTGCTGACCAAGTGTTAGAAAAGCGCACGTCCTGCACCAGCCCTGGGTCCCGGACCTCCTCTTTTTTAAGGGATTTTGAGCAATCAGGTCCCTGCTGAAGTGTGGAGTAGTGGTTAGGGCTCTGGACTCTTGACCAGAGGGTTGTGGGTTCAATCCCAGGTGGGGGAAACACTGCTGCTGTACCCTTGAGCAAGGTACTTTACCCTAGATTGCTCCAGTAAAACCCAACTGTATAAATGGATAATTGTATGTAAAAAAAATAAATAAAAAAATGTACAATAAATAATGTAATTGTATGTAAAAATAATGTGTTATTTTGTAACAACTGTAAGTCACCCTGGATAAGGGCATCTGCTAAGAAATAAATAATAATAATCTGCTCTTAACTGACTGTGCCTGTCACATCATGATGAGTCAGCCTCACCAGAGTATGTGTACCTGTTAGAGTTCCACAAGGAACTATTTTTATTAAATGCAGTCAAGAGAAAATACGTTTTAAAGATTTGTGAGACTGGGTAGAAGTATGACTGTCTCAAGCCTGTCTAATAGGATTATTTTTTGCAATTCAGTTATGTTATCCAGAGTAAAGATTTGTATGGCAACATTATAAAATATGTATGAGGTATGAGAAAAAAAAACAAACAAAAAAAAAACACAATGAATAATTTTAATTAAGTCAAAATTCCAGTGCACCTTCTCCTGTGCATGTCATCTCGTTTAAAAGCTAAACAGAACAGCGCGTGTTTATGTTTACTAGTAGCTGATGAGTCCAATAATCTTTGTGTGCGTGATGTATAATTAATACGTCGTGTGTAGGGCTTCTCTTATTGGAAATGATTTCCTCGTGTCACATTCAAGAACAGTAGCATTGGTGAATGGTTACAGTATGTCTGCTATATAAACTTAGAGCCACCACAATATGCAATTCAACAACAACAACAACAACCACCACCACCACAACCACAACCACAACCACCACAACCACAACCACAACCACAACCACAACCACAACCACAACAACAATCACCACAACCACAACCACAACCACCACAACCACAACCACAACCACAACCACAACCACAACCACCACAACCACAACCACCACAAATCACAACCCAAAACCACAAATCCACAACCACCACCACCACCACAACCACAAAACCAACAACAACAACTACCACCACCATCACAACCACACAACCACCACAACCACAACCACAACCACAAATTTTCAAAAACAATAACCACAACCACAACCACAAACAAATCCCACAACCACAACCACCATTAACCACAAATTCACAACCACCACCACCACCACCATCACAAATAACCACAACCACTACAACCAACAACAACAACAAACTAAATTAAATAACAACCACATAACCACCACAACCATAAATTCATAAATTGCCACCACAACCATTCACCACCACTACAACCAGTTAAATCCACAACCACAACCACAACCATTAACCACAACCACAACAACAACAACCACAAACCACAAATCCACAACCACAACCACCACACAACCACAACCACAACAACAATCATAAAATAACCACAACCACAACTACTCACAAAACCACAACCACAACCACAACCACAACCACCACTTACCACAACCACAACCAACAATAATCACAAATAACAACAACCACAACCACAACCACCACAACCACAACCACAACAACAACTACAACCACCACAACCACAACCACAACCACCACAACCCAACCACCACAAATCCACACAACCACAACAACAAACCACAACCACAACAAAACCACAAACCACAACCACAACAACAATCACAACAAATCACAACCAATAACCACCACAACCTACAAACCACAACCACCACCACCACAACCACAAATAACAACCACAACCACAACTATAACCACAAATCCACAACCACTACACAACCAATAACCACAACCACCACAAATCCACATTAAATCCACAATCACTACAACTACAACTACAACCATAAATCACTACAACCACAACTAAACAAATAATCACCACAACCACCATAAACCACTACAAATCACAATTAACCACCAAATTAAACTACCACAAATTCATTAAATCCACCACCACAACCACAACCACACTAAATCCATAAAACACCACAACCACAACCACAAATTCAACCACAACCACAACCATACAACCACAATCACAACAACCACAAACCACCACGCAACCACAAATACAACCACAACTAACCACAAATTCCACTACAACCACAACCAAAACCACAAAACTACAACCACAAACATAAATCACTACAAATAACCATAACAACAACCACCACAACAACCACAACCACAACCACAACCACCACAAACACAACCACCACAAATCCACTAAACCACCACCACCACTACAACCACAAATTGTTACCACAACCACAAAATTCACAACCACAACCACCAACAACCATAAACTACAACCACCACAAATCACAACTACAAATCACAATAACAATCACAACAACAACTACCACAACCACAACCACAACAACCACAAACTATTAAATCAACCAATACAACAACCACAACCACTAATAACAACCACCACCACAACAACCATAACATAACTCATAAACCACAAATTCACTTTCAACCAATCACAACCACAACCAATAACCACTAATTACAATTACAAATTCACCACCACAACCACAAACCACAACCACAACCACCAAACCACAACCACAACCACCACAACCACAACCACAAATAACAATCACAAATAAATCCACAACCACAACCACTACAACCACAAACTTTTCACAACCACCACAACCACAACCACTACAACCACAACAACAAATCCAACAACCACAACCACAACCACAAACAAAAAACAACTACAACCACAAATCTACAAATACAACAACAACCACAACTACCACAACCACAATCACCACAACCACAAATTCACTACAAATTCACAACAATAATTCACAACCACCACAACCACAATCACTACAACCATAAATTACTATTAACTACAACCAAACCACAACTAAAACAACCACAACCACAAACCACAACCACAACCACCACAACCACAACCACTATTAAAACCACAACAACCACCACCACCACAACCACAAACCACAACCACAACCACCACAACCACAACCACAACCACAACCACAACCACAACAACCACACAACCAAAACAACCACAACCACAACCACAAAAATAATAATAATGTTCCACATTTTATGTAGCAAGTGGAAAAAGTAGCCCTACAGAAGAAAAGACACCTGACACAGTCTGTGTGAACAGTACTCCCTCCCCTCTAGTGGTGATTATTGATTTCTTTCAATAAAAATAAATCACAAGAATTTAACACAGCGAGACAAATTATTCCCCTGTCCTGTAATTGCAGCCGAACTGTAACTAAAGGTGTAGTTTAACCAGGGTTTTACAAAAAACATCGCTCTGACTCATTTTTTTATAGCAATACTTTGCTGTTTTTCCATTTCACATTGCTGTATGGTTGGCTTCCCTGCATCTGCCCAAAGGAGGCAGCCATGTAGCTAACAAACGAGTCCATAGTTTTGTTTTTGTTTTTGTCTTTTGTTATTTAAATTTTATTATACTTTTGTATTTTACTGTTTTTAATTCAAAGGTAATTGTTCTGTGTGCGTGATGTCATGCGTGTGTAGGTATTACTATCAATGTGCGGACAAAAATTGAGAAAATGTCCCCACAAAGAGAGACGCTTTTCACCCTGTGTGGAGTTTTGTCTGACTGGAGTTAGAAATAATAAATAAAAACATAGTGAGAGTCAATGAGAAGTCAATGAGAAGTGTAAAGGCGTGCGTGCGGTATGCGTGCTTGTGAAAGCGCTTACATCCTTGTGATAAAAGTCTCTATAGAAATGTGAATTGTACTGTATTGTATAAATTGTATTGAAAGAAATGCATGTTATAGCAAATATGCATCTTGGTTTTAAAGAAGGCTCTCAGTTTGTTATCTTGCCTTCCAGGTAAGCTGCCAGACCCCTAGGTTATTTCACCTCAGCAGTGTCTTCGGTGAAAGCATGTCAGTCAACAAGGCAAGCAGCTGGCTGGTTAATAACCCTGAAGAAGGTGTTGAACATGTGGGGGTGATTACCAAAGTGCAACACTGTTAGAAAGCTTGGCTTGCACACAGAGATTTATTTACCTTACTGTAGTACTAGACATCATTTTATGAAAACAAAAATACCATATTTCTTCCAAAGTTGCACATTTGAGACCTTGAGACCGATGCACAGCAGTTAGGGTTGATTGTTTAACTCCTGCTTTTGAAAGGAGAAAACAAACAGATCTTTCTTTCATCTAGTATCCAAATACTGGGCCATATATTATTGTATTTATTTATTTGCATTTTTAAAGCGCTTTTTATACAGAAGTATCTCAAAGCAGAGTACAGTACATAAAATCAAACCACAATACATTTGTAAAACATATTGCTCATCTACCACAATCATATTAACATAACATATTCAAACAGTAGAATATATATATATATATATATATATATATATATATATATATATATATATATATATATATATATATATATATATATACACATATATACACATATATACACACACATACATAAAAATATATTTACATACACACATCCATACATCATCATACTACTACAAATTCTACGAAGCGATCCGAAGTGCACAGCAGCGTTGCACCCAGACTCTGTCAGGTATCTCGAGGGGTCCTCAGACCGGGAGCCAACTTCCTCCGACCCCGCCTCCGGTCCTACTGATCGAACCCAAGGCGCGGGACCCCCCTCGGCCTCCCCTCGAGAACAACCTGAGCAGGATCTCGCAGTTCTCCTCGACCCCCCTCTGATCCGCATCGAGGAGGAAGGACCCTGTATGCGATGACGCTCCACCCCTCCACTTCCTCGCCCTCGTCCCCTGTCGAGACACCGCTTGGCGGGAGCCCCTCCGACCCTCGGAGGGCGAGAGTCCCCAGTGGGAGGCCCTGTACTCCCCGCTGGTCCCTAGGGGAGCTGGGGACTTGGGATGGAGGGTGCTACACGGAGCTCTCGCGTCAGGATAGATCATGCGTCACTTTACCGGACGGATTCGGACGCCACATGTCCTTTCTGCGGTCAGTCTGAGTCTGTAGCAGAAATTTATTTTTTATGCGCCAGACTGCAGCCGTTCGGGGGAAAGTCTTTGAAAACATGGTCCACAGTTTCTCTGCAACATGTATTCGTTTCTAACTGCATACTGTTTTACAGCACATAGTGGATGGAAGTTAACAAGAAGTAATACCGTAGGGAATTATTCCAATAGGTGTAAATACGAACATAAGATATTCTGTAAATACTAACATAAGTTTAAAATGAGTTCACTTCTAAAACAGATGGGCCCAGGTATTCGAAAGGTTTGCGCACCGTAGAGGGTTATGCGCATCTGTTGCGTTACACAATCTGTTTGCGCTGTGCACAAATATAATGTATGCATAGCGCAATGTGGCGGGAGCGGCCGACAATTTGCGAGATCCTGTCATGTTCGAAAGTATGCGCCAAGCACAAAACCAGTTTTGCGAGGCACAAAATAACCCTTTTAAAAAGCAAGCCTTAACGCTGGGCACATCACTCCAGCACTCACTCACCCAATCACTGAAGTGAAATACAGGTGCTTTCCGAGGTACTACAACAATGGAAAACACCCAGCGATCATACAAGGTTCCGTCCACATCTATATAATGATTATAGTCAAAAGAACGATTGTGATAGCAGCATCACTAGTTTTAATACATGTTTAAAAAATAAACAGGGAAGCTGCAATCATGATCGTTCTTTCGGATCGAAAGAAAACTAATCACTTTCCCAAGCACGCTTTCTTGGTGCTGAAAGAATAACTCCCAAAACAGAATCCAGAGTACAGCACGGTATCATAGTGCATACCATCAGTATGTAACATAGACCGAGCCGGACAGACACTAAACAACTACCTGTGTAATGCAGGAAAGCTTTACTTTTAATAGACACACACAACAGCGTATCAACCCTAGATCGATCAAGCAACAGTTTGCACCTCCTTACCTTGCACATTTTGTCGGATTTTGAATGTAAAGTTAATGTATAAAGGTGCTCTTTTCTTATTCCACTGCCCGTTCAGCCCGTTTTATTTATTTTGAATTAATTGCCCCCAGCTATTAAAAAAAAAACCCAAAAAAAAACAAACAAACAGGTGATTCCAGCTGGATTATTAATATTATTATGAATTGTTGTTTGTTGTTGTTGTTAATGTATGTGTGTATTTTCATAACAGACGCCCTTATCCATTAAAAATGTAAATACATTAGAATAGGGGCAGCAGTGTGGAGGAGTGGTTAGGGCTCGGGACTCTTTGACCAGAGTCCAGGGGGACACTGCTGCTGTACCCTTGAGCAAGGTACTTTTACCTAGATTGCTCCACTAAAAAAATAAAAACTGTATAAATGGGTAATTGTATGTAAAAACAATGTGTAAAAAAAATAATAATAATAATAATGTAATTGTATGTAAAAATAATGTGATATCTTGTAACAATTGTAAGTCGCACTGGATAAGGGTGTCTGCTAAGAGATAAATAAATAATAATAATAATAATAATAATAAGTAACATGTAGTCATATTTGTGTGACACCTGTCAAAAGATGGAGACAGAAGTAGAGAAATGATAAACTCACTTCCCAGCAAACAGCACAGCATAGATACATCTGTTTGAATTCAGTCATATCTGTGATGGCCCTTTAAATATTTAGTTTATTAGCCATGCTAATGCCTGTGATGATGATAAAACATTAGACACAAATGTATGCATGTGCGCAAATTTCACATGCTTAAGCACAAAAATATTTGAATTGCTCCATAGGCCAAATTTGAATGAAAATGGCTATGTTTTATGATAAGCGTGACAGGCTTGCTATGTGCAGAATTTTCCGTTCCGTGCGTTTAGATAAGTACCCTAGCCTCAGGAACAGGGCTGCAGTGCCAAAGGGCTCCGTCCGAAATATCCCTGTAGTTGCATTCTCCAAAGGCTTCCTTTTCTTTTCATGCCCCTCACCCGGTAATTCCACACTTAGGCATAACGGACACAGCTGACTTTTTTTAAAGTATTATTTATTTCTCATTGATATCAGAAGCATACTTTGACACCCACGATCTGCATTCCATGCTATTGACTATGCTATACAGGTGTGGTAGGAGCAGGGGGCGTGGTGAGTGGGGGGCAGTTGGAAGGGGCTTTCAGCAGGAGTATGAGTATGAGTATTCCCCTTTTTTACTGTTTGTATTTAATGTACTATGCCCTGTATTCAATTTACTATGCATTGTTCCTCACTATCTTGTAAAGCGCTTTGTGACGGTGGTCCACTATGAAAGGCGCTATATAAAATATTGATTGATATTGATTGATTGATCCACAGGCAGCGTTCTTGGTCAGCTCCATGCTAGATTCCCGTCTTCAGGCTTTCGAATAGAGTAGTGTTTTCAGCACTGTGGGTTTGTTTTACAGTCCACACTGTAAATATGTTATAGTGTAAGGAGCACAGGTCGGAGCTACTCAGACTACTAGGATCAACACTGCTTTCCTACTCTACAGTTAACCACAACTTCAAAACCCAACGCTACTTCCCCGTTTTAAAAACGGCAGTGCAGAAGATCAGCATTTAATTTTTTTTTAAACCTTGAAAGACTGGTTGCATACCAGCAGCAATTGACTTCTCTAAGTGGCGACAAAAGCAATACATTTTGCGAGGGGATTGCACATCGCTTCGAATATCTGGGCCATGATGGTGCTGTATTCTGATCACAGCGCAAATGCAACTGCAAGCGCGAACGGTGCTGCCCCTGATTCTGTGGCGCATAAATGGAGCGAAGATGTAAAAAGAAAAAAAATACTGCTTTGAAATGGTATTCTGAAGACATGTCTTGCGCCGTTTGAACGCCTGCCCCATCGTCACTGGTCGGCATAAATTTTGGGGCGTGGTCGCCGAAGCGATTTTGATGACAGCGAAATAGGATCCCAAATACTACTGAGCACTGCGTTAAGACCCACTGAAACCAGGTTTATTTAGTGGTGCAATCAAGAATTTTAACACTTGAACAGACTATAAAAAAAGCAAAGTAGTCCTAAGTAACAACTGCGTGCATTTGAACTGACAGAAAGAGGAAATCAAAGAAAGAAAAGAAGCACAAAGCGCGTTCCGCTGACAGGCTGGACACTGCTAAACGAGCTTGCGCTGTGTTTTTAATTTTAATCACTTTGAGAAGCGACTCCCTGCGGGGCGGATGCGATTGACTGTAAGCACTGCGTTTGCGATTGCACTTGTTTCATCACAATAGGGCCCTTCGTTTTCAGTGTAAACCCAAGCCCCTTCACCCATTTTGCATTCTGTGCGCCTAAAAAAAGTTAGCTGGGCTTTTCTGGTGCATTTAAATAACAAAACAAAACAAACAAGCACCCAAAACTCATATAGATGTTCATCAGCTGGTTAAACACTTTGTTAATAAATACAAAGGAATCCTAAACGAAGTTTAATCTGATTCACTTTTGTTTTTATTGACTTGTAAAAACTCTTTGAGATATTGCAGTATGAAAGGCGCTATATAAATAAATCACCGTACATGCTTATTTACAATGCTGAGATAAGAGCAGTATCTTCAATCATTCTGAATTCTTCTTATTGAAGCATTTCTTTCTTCACTGCATAAATACATTTCATGACAAACATTTCAAGTCTTTTTTCAATGTCGAAACCTTTGTCTTTGTCATTGCATTTATTTTGTTTCTTTGTAATATTTCTAAAATTACTGCGTTGCATTCTAATAGAATTTCTAAAAAGGTCTCTGCCCTTTAATACCAGTAAGACCTTCTTCCTAATATGAGCGCACATTAGGAGGCTGTGTGCCCAGTGGTTAAAGAAACGGGTTTGTAAATCCCAAGTCCCCCGGTTCAAATCCATCTCGCCATTGACTCATTGTGTGACCCTGAGCAAGTCACTTAACCTCCTTGTGCTCCGTCTTTCTGGTGAGACATAGTTGTAGAAGTGATTCTGCAGCTGATGCATAGTTCACACACCTAGTCTCTGTAAGTCGCCTTGGATAAAGGCATCTGCTAAATAAATAAATAAATAAATAAATAAAATAAACATTAACGCTGGATTTCTGCGCTGTGGGGAATGAGGAGGTACCAGTTTACAAGATGTTCAAGTTGACTTAAGAGCTGCCAGTCACGCCCACGCTGATGGACCCCTAGGCAGGCATGTAGTGAACTCACGTGAACTGCAGCCCCTATCTAGGCTGGCAATGTGGATGGTCCATGCCTTCCTGCCTGACAGTGCACCTCATCCATGAAATATGGGCCATATTTTGAAGCAGGTTGCAAAAGTAATGGCAAATTATCTGAGAGGAATTAAATAATCGTAATGATATTTAATTAGCAAGAAATTGCACATTGTGAAACAGCTGAGCTGTTGTTCAGAGGAGATTCTGGCTGCCATTATACTACCCTCTGGATATAATTGTCTTTGCCTTCACACTGCTTCAAAAAAAGCCCTCTATCTTGTAAAAGAAATGAAAAAAACACAAATGAATAACCCTGTTGAACTTCAGCCACTGACTCACTGTGTGTGACCCTGAGCAAGTCACTTAACCTCCTTGTGTTCCGTCTTTCGGGTGAGGCGTGGTTGTAAGTGACTCTGGCTGATGCATAGTTCACACACCCCTGTCTCTGTAAGTCGCCTTTGGATAAAGGCGTCTGCTAAATAAACAAATAAATAAAGCCTGGGGAGGTATGGCAAAGATGGTCAAATATGGTAAATGAACATGACAACTGCAGAACTGCATGACAACTGCAGAATGACCATGCATATTTATAAGGGTTTAGCTTGAACATTTTAATTGCTGGAATGTATCTTCTCTGTTATCCATCTTCATATTTCAGCTCATTTTTTTTTTTTTGCCATCATGTTCAGCCAGGTTGCCCAGCCAAGTTTCAAGTACAGTACAATACTATAGATTCTACTATAGATTTTCTATAGTATAGAAAACACGAAGGGCATGTTGTCAACCACATGCATGCGTCTAATGTAGTATTTATAGTTTAGGAAAAAAGAAACATACATAATATCAGCAGGTGTCGTCGGTTTGTGCCGCTAATGCAGTATAATTCAAAGTATAATTAACCAAAAAAAAACTCCAATTTCCTAGAATTCCTTCGACCACTCAGTGTATGTGTTTGTGGGGCTTGTAGTCTCATGGCCCACATTCCTCTTGACAATCCTTAATCATTGCACACGTCGAAAACTCGGTTTCCCAGGTTTCTTAGTGGGGTGGGGTTGGTTTACTGTGACGCATTACAGGCACTGGTGAGTCGGGCATGGGAGATGGCGAGTTGGAGGCAGCGGCGGAGCACGAACGGATCCTGCGGGAGATCGAGAGCACTGATGCCAACTGTATCGGGCCCACTCTCAGGTAAGGAACAGCTGTCAGTGGCGGGGATCTGTGTACGGAGACTGAGCGGCAGCGAGCCACCACACACTCCCAACACCGAGTCCTTTTGAGTCTCCCAAAATCTGTGTGTCCCAGGCAGTTCTCAGGATTGTTTGTCTGAAGTTGTGGCTCCGAGAATAAGCGGTGCATCAGTCAAATGCATGATACTGACAGCGACAGTAAACCAATGCATTAGGGTAATCTAGTGTCGGAGGTTTCCCTAAACATGCGAGTGGGTGTTATACTGTACTGTGTGAAATAAGCACATTTGACTGACTTGCCGTGTGTTGTATCTGCACGCTTTCTGCTGGATTTCTAACGATCTACTATAATAACATACATAATTATATAGCCAGGCGGTATGAAGTACTAGAACTACATTGTACTCATCGAAATGTAACTTTAATAATGATAAGAGTTTTGGCGGCTTCAACTTCATGCAATAATTGATTCAGAAGAACGGTTGGTTTTACCGTTATGTGTGTGTTTTTTTTAAAATATATAGTTATTACTGACCCCAAATCTTCCAAACCACACTCTGAGATCACAGGATGTGGGGCTGCTGGTTATTCCTAGGGTCAGCAACAGTAACACTGGAGGAGGGGAGGCTTTTTCTTGTAGAGCTCCCAATTATGGAATTCTCTGCCTTCATTTGTCAGGAAGCTAAAACATTTATAAAATGACTTTCTTATCTTAGTGGTTTTTTAATGTAACTTTAAAATTGTTGATTTTGTATTATAGGAGGCTGTGTGGTCCAGTGGTTAAAAAAAAGGGCTTGAACCAGGAGGTCCCAGTTCAAATCCCACCTCAGCTAAATAAATAAGGCGTCTGCTAAATAAACAAATAATAATTATTATGTGTATACAGTTATTTAAATGGCAGTTGTATGTGTGACATGCTATACAATGTGTTGTATGTGTGACATGCTATACAATGTGTTGTATGTGTGACCTGCTATACAATGTGTTGTATGTGTGACCTGCTATACAATGTGTTGTATGTGTGACATGCTATACAATGTGTTGTATGTGTGACATGCTATATAATGTGTTGTATGTGATATGCTATACAAATGTGTTGTGGTTTGTTATTTTTTGCTATGTACTAATACAGTGTTTTGCGATTACTTTTGTATAAAAAAGCGCTGTATAAATGCAATAAATAAATAAATGCAATAAATAAACAACCAGAGCCACCTCTCCAATGACATTTAAGCAGTTTTAGTATAATTTACTCCATTGAGTGTTGTTATAGTTTTTTTCACAATTTGAATAAGTTCTTCTCTGTAAGTGAAGTATGAGACATCGCCGCAGCTATATATGCAGAGATGAAAACAAGGCTCCTGTTGCATAGCAGTTTCACCCAATCCAGGTTTTATTACGAGCTTGATTAGGTCCAGTGTATAGGTAATTCGACATTGAAAAGAACTGGTTTAAAATCCTCTTTGTGACTGAAGGGTATTGTAATGTTCCCAGTTTGTGCAGTAACTTTTTGTCTTTACACAAAAGCGATCTGTGATCACTTTGAATTTGAGGATAAATATTTATTACATTTGCTGTAGAACTGAATCCTCCAAAACCTATAGGACAGGTGTTTTTTCCGCACAAGGACTTAATCAGTATGCATATTGTACATTAAAGTGTTTCTGCTTTGTTGTACATATTACTGCAATAGCCAACACGCTCAATCAAAACATTTAATTTGTTCCCGACTCCTCCTCTCCCAGAGTTAAGCATTTTGACTGGTTCATATGTCCACTGCAGGTTCAGAGGGACGGAAACAGGTTTATGATCAGGGATATGTTAAAACTGATTTATGATTAGGGATGTGTTAATAAAATATCAAACAATCGCAATTATGCTGAAAAAGATACTGGTATTGCAAGAAATAAGTACAGGAAAGTAGGAATGTAACACGTTGTGTTTTTAAACCCTACAGCCTGTTCTGTAACCCTAACTCCAATACGAGTTTATACTGCATCACAGCGGTCTGCATCAGCCTCTGCTGTAGAATTCTGCATGACGCTGTGAATATAATGTCTGTTTGACAGCCAGTGGCAGTTGTTTTCAAACCAATTGCTAAAACATTTCTCATGACTGCTTAGAAGCACTGAATACTTAAACAGAGGGAAGCTAATACTGTATCAACACTGTCAGGTTCTGTGAGAGGCATGCTGTAACAAGGACGGCTTGCAAATGGAAGTTTGGTTTATATTTTGGTTTATAAAATTGTGAGGAATTTGGAAGAAGGTAGTTGATTAATTGATTGTCAATGTATCTGGCCAAATGGATAAAAGGGTGCTGGAAGCCAGATTGCGTGGAAGCCAGATTGCGTGGTCTGCTGCTACAGTAGGATTAGCAGTTTAAAAAGTATTGTTTAGTTTCAGAGTTGGAGATGCATTCCAGGCGGACCTCCCTTTTTAGATGAGGTAGGTAGCGCACGGCTGAACTAGGTCACATACTTTGTGTTTTCTTAGCTTTGTTTTAGCAGTGTTTGTTTTGCCGTTGTTATTTGTAGCCATGGCCCCATTGAAAGAGCCCTGTCACCCCAAGTGATACCATTGCTGGCAGCTCGGTGGTGGCGCCTAGTATTGCACCCTGCACTGGTATAATGCTGTGCTTGCATGTCAACTGCGTCCTCTCTGTTCCTCTGTCTCTGTCTCGCTCTATCGTAACAGACTGCCCCACCCTTTTACACGCAAAATGCATTTTCTGAGTCACTTGCTGTAAATGTGTCTTCATGACCTGTCGCACAATACAGTGCAGCGAAGCTGAGGAAGAGAAGAGAACTTGAGTTGATCAAAATATAAATATTTTCAATAAATAGAAGAAAAAAAAATATGGGTGATGATGTTTTTTGTGAGATGGGGAGAGGGGGAGACTGACAGTAAGAACATGAATAAGTTAATACATAAACCAATCAATTACTGTAGCGCTTTTTTTAATGAATCGGATCCTTGGATCCTAAGGCCTGAGAAAAAGTGTGTCTCCTTTACTGCTTGTGTGTTTGAAAGATGTTTTACCAGGATGGATCTATTTGACACAGAAACATTTCTTTCCCCAGATTTGGGAGTTGAGGTCTTTTTTTTTTTTTTTTTCATGCAGTACCCGAGTTCGAACCTTCCATGGTATCACTGTAACTACTAGATTATATTTGATTGAAAATCCTATTATTTTTACAGGTAATCCATATAAATGGAATAAACCAAACATTCACATGTAGTTTAAAAATAGGTTATATAGAACAGTAATCATGTTTTTATAATTTAAATAAAACTGCACGTTGTTTGTGCACACATAGTTGATGCTGCTTGTGATATATACAGTAAGCGTGCATTGCAGCAGCACCAACTGCAGCGGACTGAGGCAAGACAACGTTTATTTAAATCACCGCTCCCAGCAGGTTATCAGTCACATTTACCACTTTAATACAACTACTACTAATAATAATAATAAATAATAATAATAATAATAATAATAATATTAATAATAATAATAACAATAATAAGTAAGTCGCCCTGGATAAGGGCGTCTGCTAAGAAATTAATAATAATAATAATAATAATAATAATAATAATAATAATAATATATAATAACTAGAGTTGCAAGCAACTTTACAGCTTCAAGAAGTTATTGTGAAATTTAAAAGCGCATTGGTTAGCGCACTATGTACAACATTTTTCACAGCTGTGCTATTTACCGTTCATGAGAAGAAGACATTGAAAATTGCTCAAAATTTTAATTAAATCCAAGATGGCTGCCAGACCATGTGACCAAGGCCCCGCCATATTGACCATGGCACAACATCCCATAGTCCTCTACATCCAAGTCAAATTTTGTGCATTTTGGTGCAGCCGATAAGAAGTTATAGGCAGTTTTATAGCCAGTTCGCGTATGTTGATGATGTCATGCAGCGTGGACGCCATGATTTTCACAGTAGCAACTTCCTTGAACAAGTGTAACAGATGACCATACTGAGATGTTTTATTCAATTTTTGTTTCAATCGGATAAGCGGTTTCAGAGAAGAAGATGTTTGAATTTTGATAATTTTATATTTTATGTCATTAATCAATGTGGTTGCCAAACCACATAACCAATCAACTTCATATTAACAACAGTTAATCATGGACTATCCCTCAACATGTATAGCAATTTTCAGAACTCTGCAGTAAGCGGTTCCTGATACACAGGCATTTTAACAAATTCTTCAAAATCAAAATGGCTGCCGAACCATGTGACTTTGCATAAATTTGGACACTAGTTTGGTTATCTGCACATAGCCACCTACCTACAAACCCGATTTCATAAGTCTGCTATGAGGTCTCGGAAAAAAAAAATAATAATAATAATAATAATAATAATAATAATAATCTAACGAAACAATAGGCTTCCCCCAGCCTATGGCTTGGAAGCCTAATAAACCCCTACAGATTGGTTGTGCTTCCATGATACATCAAGAGTAAAACTTGCACAGTTTGCATTCAACTTTTTTTTTTTTTTGGTCGTCTGGTCATTTAACACAAATCCCAAACAGCAGAGGATGCGCTGAACACTGCCTGTCACATTTAGGAAACTGGTAGCCGGTAAATAATTGAACACACTTTATAGAGCGACACCATTTCTTTAAAAAGATCGAAATATTTCTGCTAAAGATTGCTTTGTCCAGTGCAAAATGGGGACATTTCACGTGTCTGTTGTTATTTTTACATTTATTTGTGTTTTTATTTTGTTTGATAATTCACTGATGGTGAAAATAGAATGTCTTTTAAAATGTGGACATAAACAAAATATTCTGCAGTTTAGCATTTACTGTTGTCCAGGAAAGCATTAAAATGTTTAGGAACATTTGTTGTATAATAATTACTGTAGAAAAATGATACATTTTGAATCGACCGCTATTTTTTAATCATGAAATATTGTAAAAAAAAAAAAAAAAAGATATTTAGACTGTGAAGTGCCATGAAATAAGCCATTTTCTACAGCGCAGGTTACAGTACTGTAGCTGTCAGTTTCATCAAAATACTGTCCTGTCCCACTGGGTGGGCTCTAGGAGGAAATATTCATTTACCGGACGGCTCCTGTCCCCGATCTCCTCAATAAGGAAGCTGTGTGTGAGTAGACGCTGTGTATTTGTGTGGTGCACATTCTATTCAGGATTCCTATGGGTTTCCTATGGGTTTCCTCCCATACAAATAACAAATAAAATTTTGCAAAAAAAGACTTAATGGTTAGATTCAAATCTTATTAGTGTACCATGATATTTTTGCAGTTTTCCCATGCTTTTCCCATAGTTATACATGTACTGTACTATGCATTTACCCAGGGTTTACCCTGGTAAATGCATAATTACATTTACCCTGTTACCCTGGTAAATGCATATTATTAATATCTTTACCATACCTCGCCATTCTTTTACAATTCTTACCTATGCTTTACCAGACTTTCACTATGCTTTATTTGCTGTGCTTTTACTAAATTTCTATAGGAAGACTTACTCATTATTTGATTGGCCAAACATGTACATTTAATAGACAACGTAGGATGGGAAAAAGTCGTCGGTTCTGCAAAACTGTCGTCTGGCCCTCCTTGCTTGTAAAGTTTCTTATGCTCTTGTATTCTAATATATTTTTGCAGCTGACTTCTTTCGAGTACTTTTTTCTGCAGGCAAATAAATGTATCTGCTAAGCTGCAGCTACAGTATAAAACTGTTCTTTACAACTAAATGATATTTGCTCAGAAAAGTGTTTTTGCTGTAAGCGGCAATTGGAGAAGCTGTAAACACTTCCTTTCTCAGTCTCTCTTCCATTTTTTCCATTAACTGGAGGCTGTAAAACACAATGACACCTTGTTAATGGAAGGCTCTGAGCTGCTGAGGATTCAATCTGAGTGCCAGCGGTCTGGTTTGGGAACATCTACCCAGCGTTGTTTATCTGAGCAGCAGCTGAATCACGGAGTCTGGTTCAGCCCTCTTGTAACAATGTTGAGCATGGCAGGCCAGTTCTGGTGCAGTTTATGGACATACAGTATTGTGCAAATTTATCAGAACACCCCATTCTTACCAAAAGTACCAACTGTACATGATGGAAACAAAGCACTGTATGTGATAGAAACAAAGCACTGTACCTGATAGAAACAAAGCACTTTATGCGTGATGGAAACAACGATAGATGGAAACAACGCACTATGCGTGATGGAAACAACGCACTGTGCGGATGGAAACAACGCACTGTGCGTGATGGAAACCTGATACGAAAGCACTATGCGTGATGGAAACAACGTAGGTGATGGAAACAATGCACTGCAGTGATGGAAACAACGCGTATTGATGGGCTGTGATGGAAACAACGCACTGTATGTGATGGAAACAAAATAACCTGTACCTGATAGAAACAAACACTGTACCTGATAGAAACAACCTGTACCTGATGGAAACAACGCGACATGGTGATGGAAACAATGCACGGTACGCGCAACGACTGTACCTGATGGAAACAACGACTGATGGAAACAGCGTGATGGAAACAACGCACTGTACCGATAGAAACGTGATGGAAACAACGACTAGTGATGATGATGTGAAACAACGCACTGTGAATACCTGATGGAAACAACACCCTGTACCTGATGAAACAAAAGCCCTGTGCCTGATGGAAACAAAGCACTGTCGCATTGACCGATAGAAACAAACTGTACCTGATGGAAAGCAAAGCCCTGGATGGAAACAACCACTGTACGCGATGGAAACAACGCGACCAATGTCTGGCGAAACAACGCACTGTACGTGATGGAAACAACGCACTGTCCGATGGAAACAAAACAAAACACTGTCACGTGATGGAAACAACGCGCACGCGATGGAAACAACGCACTGTGGGCTCTTTACTATGCGATGATCAATGCCCACACTGGACCTGAAAACAAAGCACTGTCACGCGTGATGGAAACAACGCTTTACCTGATACAAAAACAAAAAGCACTATGCGTGATGGAAACAACGCACTGTCGCATTGATAGAAACAACGCACTATGCCTTGATGGAAACAAAGCACTGTACATGATGGAAAACAAAGCACTGTACCTGATAGAAACAAAAACAAAAGCACTGTACCTGATGGAAACAACGACCGCGGATGGAAACAACGCCTGTACCTGATGAAAAAAACAAACTAACTATGCGACGCGTCTGTGGAAACAAACGCACTGTGCGTGATGGAAACAAAAGCACTGGTGAAAAAACTACCTGATGGAAATAACGCACTGCTTATGTCGTGATGGAAACAACGCACTGTACCTGATGGAACAAAACAAAGCACTGTACCTGATGGAAACAGCGTGTACATGAAACAAACACACTGTACCTGATAGAAACAAAACAAAGCACTGTACCTGATGGAAACAACGCACTGTACGTGATGGAAACAATGCACTGTGCGTGATGGAAACAAAGCGCTGTGCGGATGGAAACAAAACGCACTGTACCTGATGGAAACAACGCACTGTATGATGAAAACAATGCACTGTACCTGATGAAACAAAACAAAGCACTGTACCTGATGGAACAGCGCACTGTACCTGATGGAAACAACGCGCACACTGTGCGTCGCTGATGGAAACAACGCACTGTACGTGATGGAAACAACGCACTGTACCTGATGGAAACAAAAACAAAGCACTGTACCTGATGGAAACAACGCACTGTGACCCGATGGAAACAAAACGCACTGTACCTGATGGAAACAACGCACTGTACCCGATGGAAACAACGCACTGTACCTGATGGAAACAAAACACTGTACCTGATGGAAACAACGCACTGTGCAACACACTGTACCTGATAGAAACAAAACAAAACACTGTACCTGGTGGACAACGCACTGTGCGTGATGGAAACAACACACTGTGATGAAACAAAGCACTGTACGTGATAGAAAACAACGCACTGTCGCAAACACTGATGGAAACAAAACGTGATACCAACGCACTGTACGATGGAAACACATGATGGAAACAAAGCACTGTACCTGATGGAAACAAAAAACAAAGCACTGTACCTGATGGAAACAACGCACTGTGCCTGATGCCTGATGGAAACAACGCACTGTGCGTGATGGAAACAAAGCACTGTACCTGTGTGGGGATGGAAATTATTGTTGTAACGCACGGGTAAAAGCGCCAACGTCTTTATTGTTATAGAAAACCCAACGATGCACTGATCAGCTACTGATTATTTAACTGGAAACATCGCCTAATGCAGACTCTGGCGGGGATAATAAGATAATTACCAACTAGTTAAATCCCTCGGAAACAAAACAAACACTCTGCACCGGGGTTGATGGAAAACAACGGAGAAAAAGCACTTTGCTACGTGATGGAAACAACACTGTGTTTGTTTGTTCCGTTTGGCCCTCATTGCCCTGATTGTGTTTTTGTTGGTTTGTTTTAACAAAACAAAGCGCCTGTACCCGATGGAAACAACGATCCACTGTTTGGTTTCATGATAGGTCATGGCGTCATCCACCTCACCACTGCCCACTGTCATGATGGTGTCCTGCGTGTGGGAAACAGGCCACAAGTTTTAATCCTTTTTTTTTTGTTTTGCACCTCAAATGGGGAAACAAAGCACAGGTTAACATATCCCTGCGCCAGGTAACAACCAACACACTGGATCTGCACCTGCCTGTTGAGGTGTAGTGGAGGTCGTTGGTGAAATGAGAGAAAGCCACATTTGAAAAACCCCTCCATTGCTAAAACGTGCCTGGATTACCCAGGGGGAAACTTACCTGTTTGTTTGTTTGTTCACTTTTCCTCTGCCCTTTTGTTTTGGTTTTGTTGGCCTGTTTAAATTTTGTTTATTGATAACCTCCATGTGCAGGAGATGGAAACAATCCACTGCCCGCTGGTTTCAGTTACTTGGTCCATGGATATCCACCTCACCACTGCCCAGATCTGGTGCCTCGTCCCCGTGAAAAGAAAAAACCAAGAGGAAGAGATGGAGGCCTGGGCGTCTCACCTGATGGGAAACAAAGCTGGACAGGTTCTCTCCAGTAACCGATGCCTTAAACCCGACGACCTCCTGTGCCTGAACGATGATGGAAAAAGCCAAGTGTCACCAATCCGCTACCTCCATGAGGAGGAAACAACGCTGCCGTCTCCACGCGGATAGAAACAACGACCATCGCTGCCTGCCAGAGGAAACCATCGCCTCTCCAGCGGATGGAAATCATGCCCGTCTCCAGCGCCGGAGGGAGAGCCATCTGGAAACCAGCGCCAGAGGAAGACCATGTGTCCGATGGAAACAACGCTGCACTCCAGCGCCAGAGGAGAGGATGGCAGGGTTACCGTCTCCAGCGCCAGATGGAAAACCGTCGCTGCCGTCTCCAGCGCCAGAAAGGAGCCATCGTACCCAGCGCCAGATGGAAACAATCGCTGCCGTCCCACCATGGCTGCAGATAGAGAGGAAGCCACGCACCCGTCTCAGCGCCAGAGGGAAACCATCTCAACGCCAGAGAAACGTCTCCAGGAAACAAAGCACTGTCTCCACCCGATGGAAACCATCGCTGCACTCCAGCGCGTGATAGAAACCATCGCTGCCGTCTCCAGCGCCAGAGGAAACCATCGCTGCCGTCTCCACGCCATGGAAACAAAGCACCGTCCTGATGGAAAACAATCGCTGCCGTCTCCAGATAGAAACAACCATCGCTGCCGTCTCCAGCGCCAGATAGAAACAACGCGGGGAAGGCCATGCGGGGTCTCAGCGCCAGATGAAGCCATCGCTGCCGTCTCCAACAAAGACCATCGCTGCCTTCTCCAGCACCGAGATGGAAACAAAGCCCTCCAAACTACCTCCATGGAAACAATGCCACTGTCTCCACCACCAGGAGCAGATAGGCCTCTGTCTCCACCACCGTCAGGAGCAGGCAGGCAGGGCTGCCTCTGTCTCCACCACCACCAGGAGCAGGCGGCAGGGGCTGCCTCTGTCTCCACCACCAGGAAGGCAGCCCCGGGGCTGCTTCTCTCCACACCATCGTCCTGGATGCCTCTGTCTCCACCACCAAACCACCAGGAGCAGGCAACCCTCTGTCTCCTGTCCGTGGGCAGGACTACCCTCCATCCACTCACCAGAGGGGTGAATGCCTGCTGGTTCCGCCTCAACCGCCCGTGGAGGACTGCTTTCCCTCCACCTCCACCAGCACTGTACCTGATGGAAACAAAAACCACCCAAAGCACTGTACCCTGATGGAAACAATGCCTGCCGTCTCCAGCCTTCACTGCCTCGCATCGCCCAAGGATGCCTGCCTGTTTCGCCATCTCCAGCGCCTGAGCCTGGACTGCCTGTTGCTCCCGATGGGGCTGCCTGTTGCTCCGCAATGGGGCTGTCAACAACTGCACTGTTGCTCCGCATGCCTGAAACCAGCACTGTGCCTGCCAATGGAAACAACGCACTGTCCACCAGGTCGTGATGGAAACAATGCACTGTACCTGATGAAACAACCACTGTGGTGATGGAAACAACTGCCTCTGTACCTGATAGAAACAAAAACAAAGCACTGTACCTGGATGGCTCCCTCAGAAACAACGCACTGTGGCTGGAGCCCCATGATAGAAACAACGCACTGTCAGGAGCCAGTGATGGAAACAAAGCACTGTGGCTGATGGAAACAAAGCACTGTACCTGGTGGAAACAACGCACTTCGCGGCAGGAGATCCTGATAGAAAAAAAGGGGGGAGGGGACAAAAACAAAGTCGCACTGTACCCGATGATGGAATTTTTTGTTTTAGGGGCAGGTAACGCCCCCGTCTGTACCTGATGAAACCCGGCGGTGGAACTCCCATGTAGCTAACCGATGGAAACAACGCACTGCAGGAACACCTCCCGAGCCCCGATGGAAATTGCAAAACCTTGTACTTTTGATGGAAACAAAGGCACTGTACCTGATGGAAACAACCCACCACTGTAAAACCCTGTTTGGCCCTCGCTGATCCAGGCTTTGGTTAAATTGTGGTGGCTGTTGGTCAGGCCATCGCCTGCAATAGACTCTGGCGGGAAATAAAAAACAAAGCACTGGCCCCGTAAACCAGCACATCCACTGGGGTTGAAACCCCAGCTCCGGATGCATCCTGGAGGAGCGTGATGGAAACTCCAGAAAAACAATTTGTCACAACCTGTGCGATTACGATGGAAACAAAACAAGCACTGTGCCCTGATGGAAACAAAAATATTTTGTTACCCGATACCTGAAACAAAAAGCAAATCACTCACCCTGTACTTGATGGTCGTGGCGTCAACGCCTGGTGGAACGCGTCGATGGGGGAAACAACGCACTGTCCAATGGAAACAGCGCACTGTACCTGATGGAAACAAAGCACACCTGTGGAAAAAACCTGATGGAAACAACGCACTGTACCTGATGGAAACAAAAACAAAATCCTGTACCTGATGGAAACAACGCACTGTACGTGATGGAAACAATGCACTGTACCTGATGGAAACAAAGCACTGTACCTGATGGAAACAACGCACTGTCCGTTGATAGAAACAACGCACTGTGCCTAATAAATAGAAATTCAAAACACAATGCGACTGTACCCTGATGGAAACAATGCACTGTGCGTGATAGAAACAACGCACTGTGGAAACAAAGTGATGGAAACAAAAACAAGCACTGTACCTGATGATGGAAACAATGGAAACAACGCACTGTACCTGATGGAAACAAAACTGTAAAAACACTGTACCTGATGGAACAAAGCGTGATGGAAACAACGCACTGTACGCTGAAACAAAAACAAATGCAACTGTACACTGATGGAAACAAAAGCTGTGCCTGATGGAAACAACGCGCAGCACGTGATAGGAACAACGCACCTGATGGAAATAAAAACAAAGCACTGTACCTGATGGAAACAACGCACTGTACCTGATGGAAACAACGCACTGGCCGTGATGGAAACAAAAAACTGTACGTGATGGAAACAAAGCACTGTACGTGATGGAAACAACGCACTGTACGTGATGGGAAAACAAAACTGTGCGTGATGCAAACAAAAAACCACTGATGGAAACAACGCACTGTACCTGATGGAAACAATCTACGCACTGTACCTGATGGAAACAACGCACTGTACGTGATGGAAACAAAGCACTGTACCTGATGAAACAAAAACAACGCACTGTACCTGATGGAAACAAAAACACTGCCTGATGCACTGTGCGTGATGGAAACAAAGCACTGTACATGATGGAAAATGCACTGTACCTGCCTGATGGAAAACAAAGCACTGTATGGAAAAACAAAAACAAATAGACTGTACGTGATGGAACAAAGCACTGTGCGTGATGGAAACAAAGCACTGTACCTGATGGAAAACAAAGCACTGATAGAAACAACGACGTGATGTGATTGAAACAATAGCAAAACAAAGCACTGTGCGTGATGGAAACAACGCACTGTACGTGATGGAAACAAACAAAACACTGTACCTGATGGAAACAACGCACTATGCATTGATGGAAACAAAACTGTACGCACTGTACCTGATGGAAACAAAGCACTGTGCGGTGATGGAAACAACGCACTGTACCTGATGGAAACAACGCAAAGTGCTGTACCTGATGGAAACAAAGCACTGTACCTGATGGAAACAAAGCACTGTACCTGATGGAAACAACGCACTGTGCGTGATAGAAACAAAACAAAAACTGTACCTGATGGAAACAACGCACTGTGCGTGATGGAAACAAAAACATGCCATGATGGAAACAAAGCACTGTGTGATGGAAACAAAACACTGTACCTGATAGAAACAACGCAAAGCACTGTACGTGATGGAAACAAAGCACTATACGTGATGGAAACAAAAGCACTGTGCGTGATGGAAACAACGCACTGTACCTGAAACAAAAACAAAGCACTGTACCTGATGGAAACAACGCACTGTGGAAACAAAGCACTGATGGAAAACAAAGCACTATGCGTGATGGAAACAACGCACTATGCGTGATGATGGAAACAAAGCACTGTACCTGATGGAAACAAAACTGTACGTGATGGAAACAAAGCACTGTACCTGATGGAAACAACGCACTGTGCGTGATGGAAACAAAAAGCACTGTACCTGATAGAAACAAAAAAAAACAACGCACTGCACTGTACCTGATGGAAACAACGCACTGTGCGTGATGGAAACAAAGCACTGTACCTGATGGAAACAAACAAAACGTGATGAAACAATAAAGCACTGTACCTACCATGGAAACAACGCACTGCACGTGATGGAAACAATGCACTGTACCTGATGGAAAACAACGCACTGTGCGTGATGGAAACAAAGCACTGTACCTGATGGAAACAAAGCACTGGACCTGATGGAAACAACGCACTGTGCGTGATGGAAACAACGCACTGTACCTGATGAAACAAAAAACAAAGCACTGTTACCTGATGGAAACAACGCACTGTACGTGATGGAAACAACGCTGTCCTGATGGAAAAACAAAGCACTGTGATGAAAAAAAACAAAGCACTGTGGAACGCTGATGGAAACAAAAGCACTGTACCTGATGGAAACAAAGCACTGTGCGTGATGGAAACGTGCCTGATGGAAAAACAGCAAAAACAACACAATGCGTGATGGAAACAACCGTGATGGAAACAAAAACAAAGCACTGTGCGTGATGGAAACAACGCACTGTACCTGATGGAAACAAAAGCACTGTACCTGAAAGAAACAATGCACTGTACGTGATGGAAACAAAACAAAGCACTGTGCACTGATGGAAACAAAACAAAGCACTGTACCTGATGGAAACAATGCACTGTACCTGATGGAAACAAAAAGCACTATGCGTGATGGAAAAACAAAGCACTGTACCTGATGGAAACAACACGCTGTACGTGATGGAAACAAAAGCACTGTACCTGATGGAAACAACGCACTGTACCTGATGGAAACAAAAGCACTGTACCTGATGGAAAAAAAACGCACTGTACCTGATGGAAACAAAGCACGCACTGTACCTGATGGAAACAACGCACTGTACCTGATGGAAACAACGCCTGATGGAAAAACAACGCACTGTGATGGAAACAACTGATGGAAACAAAGCACTGTGGAAACAACGATGGAAACAAAGCACTGCGTGATGGAAACAAAAGCACTGTTTTTAGAAACAAAGTACTATTAAAACATTGCAGTTTGACCTAAAGCTAATGTTTTAAACCATGTCTGAATTTTTAGTTTTTCTCAGATTTTTTCAGGTCTGAGGTTATAGGGCCACATTTTGAAGCAGAAGCCCGTTTTCAATGGTGGTACTAATGGTATCGAACACCTGACATGTATTTGTGTATCACTGGTCTGAGTACTTTCTTTCTAGGTTCATACTGTTCAAATGATTTTATTCCTCACTTGCCTTTGCGCCATCTTCAAAGTAGGGCCCATGGATGATGATGGAGGACTGGGGCCCACACTGTTTTTTATATCTGGATACAGTGTCCTTCTGTACAATATACAGTATACAATAGTTGTAGCACTTGTTAATTATTATTCTGTGTGTGAAGTGCTTTGGGATCCTTGTGATATAAGGCGCTATAGAAATGTGAATTGTTGTTGACTGAATGTATACAGTACATGTCCAGTTCTGGGACAAATATTCAAATAGAACAAACACAGCTTCCAAAGGGATCAAGCTCGGCCCAGCATTGCTTGTTAATGATTTTTTTTGTTTGGACCTCAAGTTCTAATCCAGTCCCCTTTTTCTCAGGTCAGTGTACGACGGACAGGAACATGGACACTTCATGGAGAAGCTGGAGGGGCGGATCTGCAACCACGACCGTGAGATAGAGCTGGAGGCGGATCCGCAACTTCTGACCGTGAGATAGAAAGCTGGAGGCGGATCCGCAACCACGACCGCGAGATAGAAAGCTGGACGGGCGGATCCGCAACCCACGACCAGCAGATAGAAAGCTGGGCAGGCGGATCCGCAACCACGACCGCGAGATAGAAAGCTGGAGAGGGCGGATCCGCAACCCACGACCAGCGAATAGAAAGCTGGAGGGCGGATCCGCAACCCACGACCGTGAGATAGAAAGCTGGGCGGATCTGCAACCACGACCGTGAATAGAAAGCTGGAGGCGGATCCGCAACCCACGACCGTGAGATAAAAGCTGGAGGGCGGATCCGCAACCACTGACCGTGAATAGAAAAGCTGGAGGGCGGATCCATAACCCGACCGTGAGATGAAAGCTGGAGGGGCGGATCCGCAACCACGACCAGCGAATAAAGCTGGAGGGCGGATCCGCAACCCCACCGCGAATAGAAAGCTGGAGGCGGATCCATAACCACGACCGTGAGATAGAAAGCTGGAGGGGCGGATCTGCAACCCACGACCGTGAATGGAAAGCTGGAGGGCGGATCTGCAACCATGACCGTGAATAAAGCTGGAGGGGGCGGATCTGCAACCACGGCCGAGATATAAAGCTGGAGGCGGATCCGCAACCACGACCGCGAGATAGAAAGCTGGAGGCGGATCTGCAACCACGACCGCGAATATGAAAGCTGGAGGCGGATCTGCAACCCGACCGTGAATAGAAAGCTGGAGGGGCGGATCCGCAACCACGACCGTGAATAGAGAAGCTGGAGGGCGGATCTGCAACCCGACCCGCGAGATAGAAAAGATGTGCAACTTCCACTACCAGGGCTTAAATGGACTCCATCACAGAGCTGCTCAAAGTGAGGGGAGAGGCTCAGAAACTCAAGGAAAGGATGGTGCCACCCACTCACACACCTGCAGACCGCTGTCCAGGGGAAGGCTGATGGGAACCCTGAAAAGAATAAAAAAAGCCAGGGTGGCGAATCCCAATGCTACACCATAAACAACTGCTTATGATGTGTTTATGTGGAGGGCGCTCAAAATACAACTCTCGCCCAGGGTTGGGTCAATTCCTGTTTTTCAATTCCAATTCCTTTTAAAATCAATTCCCAATTCCTGTTCCTGCAAAGGAATTGGAATTAATATTTTAGAAACATAACTGTTTTGATTTGTCCAACTACTTTCATTTGAAGCCCATTTAATTGACTACCGCAACTTCAGTTTAAGTAGTTTGTTGCCACTGTGTTTTAACATTAGTGCTAATTGCAATTTTGATCAGTGATGAGTTCGAATTGATTAAAAGGGGATGTGAATTGGAATTGGGAATTTATTTTTAAAAATAATAGGAAATGGAATTGGAATTGAAAAACAGACCCCAACACTGCTCCCGCCTTTTAGAGTTGCGGATTTCTTTCAAGTCGGTATAAAGCCTGTTGTTTGTGCAGCAGGTTTGCAGCTTCATGCGATAACATTTGATTTATTTGCCATTTCTGACCAGCTGCAACACAGCCTGACTTGAGTGCAGCAGGGGCAGAGATGTCTAACATGGTGAGCAGACAAGATGGGTGTCGATCATGTCTAGCAGATACGTAGAAGCCCCCAAGGTCTTTTTGTGCAAATGTTTGGGACACCAGAAGAAAATTAAACACAGAAAACAAAGACGGCTACTTATAAACCAGCGGAGAAGGTACAGCCCTTTTCTTAGCCAAGCTATTGAAAATCAACCTTGTATGCAAGTCTTCTCAGTGTATTTGCTGTCTCAGTGGTGTTGACCTGGTATCTTCCACCCACAGTTCCATACAGGTCAGTCCTTGGTCTGGCTTAATTCCCTCTGCCGTAACTGGCTTCATTAAAAAACAAAGTCTTTATCCCTCTTCCCCTTGTAGGGAATGTCCTGTACACAGGGTGATCCGTCTGTATAAATTATGAAATAAACTAAATAAATAAAATATCCCCTGAAAACAAAATGCACATTTAGAGTCCTGTCATTTCTGGGACAGCTGCCGGGGAGCCAGGCTTTTACAGACGTAGTGTGTGGTGGTGTGCTGCTTGCCAAACCCTAACTGAGAGCCTCTTTCTTCATTTCTTCACTCGCTGCTCTCCCTGGTTCAAGGAACAGTGCTGCCACAGCAGGTGTGTAAGTGAGGACTGAGAATCTCCTGGGAAGGTGACTGCATGGGCTAGCCAGGGTAGTTCACCTCCTGACCCAGCCTCTGGGAGGCCACTCCATACGGTTGAGGGTACGGAGCTAATTCATGTCCAGCTATTTCACAAAATATATATTTATTTTTATTTTCAACTTTTATTTTTGACATCTGAACTTTTTCAGAGATTGCACGTTTGCAGAGTTGAGAATGGTAAAATGTTTCATATTGCACATTTGTGCAGTTGCATCTGTACAGCCAAGCCCCTTAACAAACCTTCAGAAAGTAAACCTAACAGGGAGGTTCTCTATAGAGACCATTGAGTGCAACAAGTGAGCAGAGGAGCCTAACATCTTCCATCTACTCCACTAGCACACTGCAGGCTACAAACACACTTCCAAAATACTACATTCAGCTGCTGTATAACTGATGGTAATGAAAGTACTATAGCATGCTGGTC
This sequence comes from Huso huso, assembly GCA_036884735.1. NCBI lineage: Eukaryota > Metazoa > Chordata > Actinopteri > Acipenseriformes > Acipenseridae > Huso > Huso huso. The sequence continues at coordinate 2,309,360 of CM072662.1, read as the reverse complement.
TGATTTCCTCACTTGTCTAACATGTACTGTAGTGGCATGTTAGTTATCTAGAGAGCTGCTAATACAATTGTGATGAAAGTTATCAGAGTCTAGGGGGAAACCTAGGGGCCCTGCATATCTGTTTTCACACCAGCCTCGTATTACCATTTTTCTGTACATGTCGGTATATTGGAACTGGGGCTGCACTGAGAATATTTATCCACAAGAGGTCCCCTACTGACTGTTTCCACAGTTAACAGGCTCTTTTATGGTCTGTGTTTCATGGCAAGATTTGCAATGAATCAGTTAACAGTGAATCAAATAAAAAGTGTAGTTACCACCGCCAAAGGTTAAATTGCTGAATGTGGTGTAAACACATTAATGCTTTTGAAATGTACTGGGTTATTATAAATAGGTTTCCTGGGTTTCTCTGTTTTATTTTTTAAGAAGCACACATAGCGAAATACAGCCCTCACCTTTTTAGAGCTGCAGATTTACTTGGACCCAACATTGAGTCTTCATTCAGACATCTTTAACCCTTTAAGGTACAAGGGATGCATGTGCCCCACCAATAAAAAATTATGCTAACTTATCTTATTTTTATAATGAGGTGCACAAAACAGGGTTTAAAATGGACTGACAGGTTGGATCTGGTCATCCAAATTGTCAGTTTCCTTGTGATACTTGAGTCACTCTCAAATGTATTTTAAGATGTATTAAGTAGTTTCCGACCAGCTGAAACACAGCCTTCAAATGAACCAGGACGACCAAACGTTGACTGGTTTCTTACAGTGTTTTGTGCGCTCCTCACTGTTAGACACTGTAGTTGCTCAGCAGTTTCAACAGTTTTAACCGTTTCCAGCCTGCTTCAGGGCTGTTCACAGGGGGGCTGGTACAGTGTCTGAATGCACTGTGATTGGTTGTCTTGTTCCTCTTTGTTTCAGAGTCAGGTAACAGACACCAACAGCAAACTGCAGGATGCGGGGAAGGAGTTAGGGTGTGCACTGGGTGCTGTTGTCTCATACACAAGGAACCTCTAGCTGTGCAGTTATCAGTCACATTGTTATAAATTTGTTTCAAGACAATCTAAAATGTGCACCGACACAAAGCCTACATGCAGTTACACATAGTCCTGAAGCTGGTTCCTGTACCAAGATGAATGCAGCTCCAGCTGTCTGTCTCTCTCCATGATTAACTGCACGGCATGCATGTTCTTTATTTTTTTTTCAAATCAATCTCAATAATTTAATGTTTGAAACTAGGTTGCCTGTCTTCTAAACACCTTTTGGTGTTTAGCCCTTTATGATCCATTGTCGGGACCTGGTCCGACATTGCAATTATTCTATCGGTCCATTATCGGACCCTGTCCGACATCATCAAAAAACGGGTTTTAGTCGTTTTTCTCCGGAAAAAAAGAGAAAACCATTCAATGGCCGAGTGGGGCGACAGGAGCGAGACAAGCCGATAAAAAAAAAAAAAAGGCGTATCTCATGAATAGTCATACATGCCCCTGGCATTACATAGGGGCAGTCATAAGGAAACAAGCTGGCTGTTAGTGTATCAGCACACAGAGACTATCACGGACATTGAGATGTTATAGTAATAAAATAATGACTTGGATTGCATTATTGAGGAGTTTGGTGATAAAGCGAGTGATCAGGAGATGATTGATCGGTATGTGCGACTATTATTATTATTATTATTTATTTCTTAGCATATGTGAAAGCGATGGCGAACGAAAAAGGGTGGGGCAGGGGCTGGAGATGCCTAGTGAGTGCTTTGTTGATATGCAGGGGCCTTTTAAACCCGTTTGACTGTGGAAAAAAAATACTTTTTAAACAGCGCGTCTAAAATTAACTGCTGCGTGTGAAAATAAATTGGACCTGACGCCTGACATGCACTTAATAAATAGACTGCAAAGGGTTAGTGGTGGTACTGTGTATTTTAGAGTTATATGTTTTAAATGTTTGAACATATGCATGTCATACAGTCAGCACTTGCATATCCCACCCTATAAAATTATGACTTCAGTAATTGGTTAAAAGCATGTGACGATATCTGATTATTTCATTTGGGCCCGTTCCAACCCTTGTCCGTTTTTCAGGGAAGACAAAAAAGATACAATGTAAAAAATACATAGCTGAAAGGACTGTGTTTTTAAATAAGTAGAGCTTCCATTTAAATGAACTGTAGTTGGTTTTGTCGGTTTTTGTACTATATTTTCAACAGAAGTATTTTAATTTACAACGATATGAATCTGAAAATATCACTTGCCAAAAGAGACGACGCGTGGACTGTAATACAGTACATACTTTTAAATCCGGTAAGTATTGTAGCAGTATGTAAAATGTCCCACTAACAACCCAACAGCAGAATGAAATCAAAATGTTACTGTGGCAATGTGCTCCGCCCCTGTGTGCGTTTCTATGTTGTATGTTGCGTGTGCTGTGTTAATGTTGGTGTATAGGCATTGGTACATGGGATATAAACGGGTCTGTGTTTCACGTGTGATTTAAATTGTATATTTGTATTTAGGCACGAGGATGGCACATCACATCACGTGCATTTAAAGTATTAGTATGTGAACACGGGAAAGTGCACTTAATTAATTCACGTGCAGTTGTACCGAGATTCCAATTGAATGATTGACTAGCAATCGAGTCTCGCACAACTGCATAAAAAGCATTTTTTTCACTCACTCGGGGTTGTGTGTTTGGTGAGTGGAGAACGGGGTGGAGAAGGAGAAAATAAAAAGTAAACCAAGGAAAAAAGTAAATATATTTTTCCTCACCGTGTTTGTTCGTTTGTCTGTTAGTCCACCGTTTGGTAGTGTTAATCCGTTTTGTTTGTCTGTTTATTTTGGCTCAAGTGCCATGTCCTGTTTTGTGTTTAAAACCTTTTTATTTTGCAATAAACCTTCTGAATGCTACCATTGCGTCTCAGTTTCACTCACCACTACTGTCTGTCTGTGTTTCTTCCGGGTCTGACGTGTCACCACTCAGCCAGCCTTGTGACAGTTACCCATGCACAGAACTGCGTAAAACGTAAAAGGCAATGCAACTCAGCAAAAGATTTAAAACCATTTTTTTTCCACAATTAAAACAGTATCCAAAGTCAGTATTAAAAATTGCAGAATATAGTGTTCAATAAGGCCCTAATGCCACAGTTCACTTGCAAATGAAAATGCATAAAAGCAACTAAAGATAAAAACAAAAAGAATCATCACAGTATCTAAAACTGTTGATGATGAACGGTTTTACATTACAGTAGCTTGTCTCGTTCGCTTTGTTTTTGCTGTATTTTCATCGGGGGATTGGAGGAAGCGCTGTGTAACTGCACAATAAAGACAGACTGATTTGGCACGAGAGAAAAAAAATCAGGCTGTGACGGATAATCAAATAAATTGTAACATTGAAGAGATGGGCTTTGAATTCCATGGAAGAGCTCAAGCAGTGCCGGTTACAGCAGAGAAACCTGGTGAATTCCATGGAAGAGCTCAAGCAGTGCCAGTTACAGCAGAGAAACCTGGTGAATTCCATGGAAGAGCTCAAGCAGTGCCGGTTACAGCAGAGAAACCTGGTGAATTCCATGGAAGAGCTCAAGCAGTGCCGGTTACAGCAGAGAAACCTGGTGAATTCCATGGAAGAGCTCAAGCAGTGCCGGTTACAGCAGAGAAACCTGGTGAATTCCATGGAAGAGCTCGAGCAGTGCCGGTTACAGCAGAGAAACCTGGTGAATTCCATGGAAGAGCTCGAGCAGTGCCGGTTACAGCAGAGAAACCTGGTGAATTCCATGGAAGAGCTCAGGCAGTGCCGGTTACAGCAGAGAAACCTGGTGAATTCCATGGAAGAGCTCAAGCAGTGCCGGTTACAGCAGAGAAACCTGGTGAATTCAGAGAAGAGCTCAAGCAGTGCGGTTACAGCAGAGAAACCTGGTGAATTCCATGGAAGAGCTCAAGCAGTGCCGGTTACAGCAGAGAAACCTGGTGAATTCCATGGAAGAGCTCAAGCAGTGCCGGTTACAGCAGAGAAACCTGGTGAATTCCATTCAAGCAGTGCCAATTACAGCAGAGAAACCTGGTGAATTCCATGGAAGAGCTCGAGCAGTGCCGGTTACAGCAGAGAAACCTGGTGAATTCCACAGAAGAGCTCGAGCAGTGCGGTTACAGCAGAGAAACCTGGTGAATTCCACGGAAGAGCTCGAGCAGTGCCGGTTACAGCAGAGAAACCTGGTGAATTCCACGGAAGAGCTCGAGCAGTGCCGGTTACAGCAGAGAAACCTGGTGAATTCCACGGAAGAGCTCGAGCAGTGCCGGTTACAGCAGAGAAACCTGGTGAATTCCATGGAAGAGCTCGAGCAGTGCCGGTTACAGCAGAGAAACCTGGTGAATTCCATGGAAGAGCTCAGGCAGTGCCAGTTACAGCAGAGAAACCTGGTGAATTCCATGGAAGAGCTCGAGCAGTGCCGGTTACAGCAGAGAAACCTGGTGAATTCTATGGAAGAGCTCGAGCAGTGCGGTTACAGCAGAGAAACCTGGTGAATTCCATGGAAGAGCTCAGGCAGTGCGGTTTACAGCAGAGAAACCTGGTGAATTCCATGGAAGAGCTCAGGCAGTGCGGTTACAGCAGAGAAACCTGGTGAATTCCATGGAAGAGCTCAAGTAGTGCGGTTACAGCAGAGAAACCTGGTGAATTCCATGGAAGAGCTCAAGCAGTGCGGTTACAGCAGAGAAACCTGGTGAATTCCATGGAAGAGCTCAAGCAGTGCGGTTACAGCAGAGAAACCTGGTGAATTCCATGGAAGAGCTCAAGCAGTGCCGGTTACAGCAGAGAAACATCCACAGCTACTGTTGACAAGCTCAGCCTCTGTCTCCCAGGTGCTCTCAGTTCAGATACTACAGCTTCCACTGGCTAGAACTGCTGCTTTTACAACTGGGTCAATAGGGCCTTGTCCTTCAAGCCTGAACTTCACTGTATTTTCAGAGATGGAAATAAAACTCCTGTTGCAATTCTAGCTGATGCAGAATCAGCCCTGTTTTACTACTCGGTGTATAAAATGTGCCCATTACTCTTTACTTTCTTCAACTAAACTAGTTTAACAATGCCTTGGATTTCAGGGATGGAAATAAGACTCCTACTGCATAGCAGTTTAACTACCTCAATCAATCAATCAATCAATCTTTATTTTATATATAAGCCTTTCATGATGGACCACCATCACAAAGCGCTTTACAAGATGCAGTAACAACAAGAAAATCCATAATACTTTATATACAGCGAAATGCATAATACATGATATACAGTAAAAAAAAAACAATGCATAATACATTAAATACAGTGGAGAGTGCATAATACATGATAGTAACATAATACATGAAAAAGTAGCAGCAACACAGCAGCTAATAGCAGATATCAGGCTTAAAAGAGCATGGAAAGCAAGAGAACAGGTGGGTCTTGATTAGCCACAGTGTGTATAGGTAACAAGCTCAGGTGTCTCTTATTTATCCCATAGTAAAACCAGGAATGGAACAAATTGCTATACAGTGGGAGTCTTATTTCCATTTGTTGAGTTCTGTCCCTTTTTTTGGTTAGCATGAAAAGCAACATGTGGTGACCATATTTAAAAGGTGGTAGGTAAATTGTTGTACTACAAATAAAAGAAGTGATAGACCTTGAAATCAAGTTTTAATTCAGACAGCTAATTGAGTGGTCTTCTGAGACCAAGAAAAATTACAGTGATAACCTACAGTTTCAGACTCACCTAATTTTTGCTTGAAAATGAAAACGAATGTAATAAGTTGGTTTGTAATAAAAAGCAAGGATACAGTCGGTTTTTAAAAGAAAATGGAACTGTGGCTTATCAAGCTTTTCCAGGTCCCTCCTTAATTATTGATTATCCGGAACTGCAGGGCGTCAGTAAAACTACCTATTGAAGGAGTATCAGAATCTCGGGATATGTTAAGGAACCTTTCTGTCTGTACGTCTGTTTAATTTTAAACATGCACATACAGTGGCTGTGTGGTAAAGGGTGGACCAGTGATAATGTTCCTATTGTAAGGACATCATATTTCATGCAAATTTAACAGCAACCTTTTATTTTGTATATATTATTTCCTATCACACTAATGAAACTAACAAATGTGAAATTTGAACAACGAAAAAAATAAAAGTGAATTTGGATAGAGAGAGTTAATACAGTTCCGTTTGCACATGAAGAGACTGCCATGCATTCGGTGTAGGAATGGTCTCTTGAATAATACCTGCACAAATTATGGCAACAACAAATGGTTTACAGCAAGACTAGAGGTGGGGGTTGTAGTGCCCATTTTCCCTCACTCAGACCCTACATACTAAATATCTTGGTATCCCTGATTAGATAATCGTCTCCTCTTAAAAATATATGCTGATTAAAATAATGAGCAAGACATCTCACAAGTAGAATGGTACCCCGAAATGTTCTCCGGACAACTTGCTTTCCTAGAAAGAGTAGAGGATTATCTATTGAGAGACACCAGGGTCTTTAGTAAGTAAGGTGTCTGAATGCGGATAAATGGGCAATACCTATACAATTCTGTTTTGTGTAAAAGGGTAATGAAACATATTTCTCTTTCTCTCTTTCAGTTCTAGAGATGTACAATAAGCTGCAAGAACAAATGAAAGCCAAGAGGTACTTTTTTTCTCAATTCCTTTACTGTCTTTGATATGCTTTGCTTCACTGCAGTTTCAGCCAGGGTAAAAAAAACAAAAAAAACCTGCTAGTTTCAAAATGGCAACATTTAAGATCTGTGTAGTGAATGGAAGTGCATGTCAAAGTTCTACAATGACTTTTAAGAGTGAACGTTTCTTGGAAAGAGGCAGCTCCGTAGGGTTCGTACGCTAGTCTGGAAAAAGTATGGAAAAATGCCAAACTCATTTCCAGGGCTTGAAAAACCATTTGTCTGTTATGAAAGTGTGGAATTTTACTAGTATCACAGGAGAATGAAAATAATTCCGCAATTAATTTTTATTGTTAATAATAATTGATCTCGAAAGTGGGCCAGCAGCTCTAGCAGCAATTGTCTAGGCAATTTACTAGTAGCAACTATATTGCTTGCGACCAAATCCTACGAGGATTGCCCCATGTAACACCCCTGACAACATCCTGACAACTCAAGCACTCCTATCCAGTCAGCGCACTGGTATATGTCACATGACTCTGAAGGCTATGATTTTTTTTAAACAAAGTTACAAACTGGAATTACAAGATACTATACTCTGCTCACCAAGATTCACATATTGTTATCTTGTTGTTACCTTTATTAAATTGTTAACGTTATATCCCAACCCAGGGAAAAAATAAATAAACATCGAATACAATAGTTATCACTGACTCTTTCTGTAGTATAAACGCATGTTAATAAAGAAAATCAAATAATAAAAACAGTACTAATATATTATTAATAATTTAGCTAATGCTTTTTATCCAAGGTGACTTCCTTAACTTACTCCAGCAGTTTATATTGTTCGTTTTGGATTGTCCTTTTACTATAGCGAACAAAAGGCTTTGGACCCAAACAGGGTTGTTATAGCGAGGGTGTGCTGCATTTAGTATTTATACGACACCTGCACATTTTAATCTATAATGCGTGCACATTTGTTATTTAATTTTGTTATTTTTCACCTCCGTAGTGTTCAACATTTAACACAGGGTATAAAAAGTTTAGATCAGAATCAATCTCATCCCTTACAGAAAAGTAATATCCTGCAAGTATACTTGTGCCAAAATTGTCTGGTTTTAGTATGCCATTGGTACCATTATACTGTCCTATTTTGGCACAAGTATACTTGCTGTATACAACTTGTTATATTCTTTTTGTAAATAATGCAATGCAGTTCTCAAATATTGGACATTTCTTAGATTGTATCTTAATTCTCTTCTGCGTATCTACATTGTCTCTTGCTAGATATGCACCTCCAGATTCTGACAAATACTTTTAGAAAACCAGTGCAACTTCTGCTCTGGATCAAAAAGCTGTAATGCTCTGCGGCTGCCCGCCTATGTGGATAACTGTCGAAAAACTAGTAGAAACTAACTAAAACACAAGACTGGGAAAAACAAATGGAAGTCTGAAAAAAGTATGGAATTTTGATGTTGAAAAAGTGTATGAACCCTGTCCATAGAAAACAGTTTAGAATAGATCAGAAAGTTTTACAGTGAGTGAAGCCAGTTGAAATTTCAACCCTACCCTTTTGCACTCCTTTAAAGATTTGAACTAGCATTGTGCTCCTCGCTGACCCCAGTAAAGAGATTAAATAAATGTCACTGTGTGGGTTTTGTGCTTGTACTGATCCAAATGGTGCATTAACCTTTTGAATGTTAAATTTAATTTCCAGATTGTACAACAGAAAGTTTCGCTTCCCCTGTTTATCGAACACTGCAGTGTGTTGGGGTTAAGAACCCGGGGTTAAACCATTTAAAAGGGCTTAGAAGACACATGCCTTGTTTCCACTGCCTGGCGCTACAGGCTTCGGCTGCCCACTCTCACCACGCCCAGAGGCGTTTCAGTGCCTTTGCCAAACCTGGCAAACCTCGGAAATCCTTGCCATGCATTAAAGGTCACTGGGGGATTGTGAGATGGTATTGTTTTTTGTTTTAAAGAAACCGACGGTAACTCTGCCTTTAGAACAAGGTGAAATTGAAAGAACCTTCATTTCCATTATGACACTACATGCAATTTTAGACAGCCTTCAATTGAATGAACCCTCAAAAAGAAGAGGATGGAAAGTGAAAGCATAAAACAAGAATACATGGTAGACATGCCTTTAATAACCTATGCAGCGGCTGGCATGTAGTCGTAAGCACCAGGCAGTGGAAATGGGACAATAAACTGCACTGTGCACATATATTAGAACAGCCCATTGCTTCTGTTGTTTTGATTTGTTTTGTGTATGAAATCAAACTGCTGGAACTGAAAACTCTTGAAAAATTGTCAAAATAGGCAAATTAGTAATCGTCTAATTTTAATTGATGACTTTAATAGGCCACACATGCAATTCATTTAAAATAGTAAGAGAAAAGGAACACAGAACCACACATGGTAAAATGGATGAGACTTTAGAACTTCTTTTAAGACGCCTAACATTTTCACACGAGTGCCTATTGTATTTATATCAATATTTCTTTTTAATAGAGAGAGAGAGAGATTATATGCATGTCTCCAGTCATGTGGTTTTCACGATCACGTCGCGAAAACCTTGTGTAGAGGTTCAAGCTCAGCACATCTACTTAAAGGTACATTTATCCAATTACGTGAAGTATTGTATTTATACGAACATAGCTGTGACCACTTTGTGCAGTCAAAAGGGATGCGACGCGATGCGTCCCATACAGCACATAGTGAAGCTGCACAGCAAGCTTTCTGCGCCTGACATATCGCATTCATCTGCAACAGAAGTACTGCATGAACCAGGCTTATAGTTTTCCATGATTCTGAAACAAACAGCATGTTGTAAAGAAAGCCTCTACAGAAAACAGCTCTCAATTTTTTTTTTCATTTTAGCTGTCACCGATTTACATGCTTGCTCGCTCAGCTATCTCATTCGCTGAGCTATATAGCTACACGTAAATGCTGTGTGAAACAACCAAACAATGTACAGATACACAGATTTCTATTTTCAGCGCATGATAATGCATGTTTTAAAGGAAAGAAAGGAACCGCCTAATCAAAACTGTTTTTATATCAATTTTCAAGATTTAAATTTGAAAATGTCAGTGATTTTCACGATTTCCGTGACCTCAGTGACAAAATCGTGGCCTTACGTGTGAACTCTTTACTATGAAGCACTAAGGGGAACATTGCTATCATCGGTATGCACACTTCACAGTAAGACATGCAACAAATTCAACATATGCAACTCCAGTGGTATTTGAATTTAGTCTGTCTTCCACAAACTGATTCATTGCTTTTATTCTTGCATCATTCACATTAGCAAGCTTGGTGGCAACCTCTGCGGGTGCAACAATGCCAGTTTCAATGTGGTGAGGGCTGTCAAGTCAGCATTCAAATCAAATGGGGTTGTCATGGAGTTGGTGCTGGCGCTAACCATCTTATTTCTCATCTCCTTCATCTCATTGCATGCGGCGTGGCGCAACCTCCTCGAAAAGGTCTGAGTCTACCATATCACACATCTCCTTCATCTCATTGCATGCGACGTGGCGCAGCCTCCTTATGAAACGTCTGAGTCTACCATATCACACATTACCTTCATGGAAGCTGTGATAGCTGAGTGCTCATGAGCAGTGATGAACCATCACGCAGCTCCTGGTTAAAGTTAAACCCACTATACCCCTTTTTACTTTACTATCACAGTTTACTGTTTGTTCAAGTGCCATGTCTGGCCAGACTTTGCTGAATTTATTTTTAGACTGAGCCAAAGAACGATTTCCTTGCACAAACTGCTCATGGTTTTCAGAGGCATAATCTGGCAGCTTATCACAGATGTACACAGATAGCCAGCGGGCATAGTTGGTGCAGTCAAAAGCAAAAAACAGTGGTAGCATCTTGTGGTGGGGTGAAGGTGTAGCGATGACGTCAGCCCCTGCTGACGGACCTGGAAGACAGACACACAGGCAGGGGAATGTGTTTAAGCACTATAGTGCATATTTAATAAACACACCAAAAGAAAAGGCAAAAAACAACAGGAACACAAAACAAAAGGGCTGGATGGCCAAAACAAAGGTACAGATATCTATAAATAATTACTCAGGATCTAGATCTTGATCCCCGTTCTCCTTTCTCTCTCCGTCTCCTATCTCTCTTCCCCCTACTGAGTGGAGCTGGTCTCGTTTTTATGTGGCTAGTTTCAATTGATTCTCATTATTCATTTGAAAATCAACCGCATATGCACGAGAAATACTTAAGAAAATCGAAACAATAAATCAAATAACCATACTTGCCAACATTTGGAAACTGTTCAACGGGACGCTCGTCTCGGGGCGGGGGAGGGGGGGTGTGTGTCATACGCATCATACACATGGGAGGAGTCATACGCAAAAAAAACACTCATTATCATATAATAGAGCGTATCCCCAACTCAACACAACATGACCATCATGACAGTGAAAATAGGCGTGATGAAGCATTCTTACCTTTGTGTAAGTTAGTGATCAACAGATGTGTCAACCGCCCGAAAAGAGCACAGTGTGTGGTTTTCACTAACTCTACTGCGGTGTCCCGCCTACAGCTTGTTCAGAATACCGCTGCTAAAATTTTGACTAAAACCAAAAAAAATGAGCATATCACCCTGTTTTAGCCTCCTTGCACTGGCTCCCTGTTCAATGTAGAATTGATTTTAAAATCTTATTATTGACCTATAAAGCCTTGAATGGAGCAGCACCTAGCTATCTGCAGGAGCTACTGACCGCGTATCTCCCAAATCGCACTCTTAGATCACAGGAAGCGGGGCTGCTCGTTGTTCCTCGGGTCAATAAAATCAATACGGGAGGTAGGGGCGTTTTCTTTTAGAGCCCCTAAACTGTGTAATGCTCTACCGCCATGTGTTAGGGAAGCTGGGTCTGTGGGTATATTTAAGTCTAAACTTAAAACACATTTTTATAAAATGGCATTTTTATCTTAGTGGTTTTAATGCAACATAATTGCTAACTTTTTAATGATTATTTTTTATTCTTATTCTTATTATTTGTATATTTTGTATTTTATTGTATTTTTATGTATTTGTCTACAGTGCCTTGTGATACTTCGGTATGAAAGGCGCTATATAAATTAAATAAATAAATACTGTACTATGCATCGGGATGCAGGACATTTGCTAGGAAATCAGGACTGTTCCGACCATGTAGGGACTGTGGCATGTTGAATAACAGTAATGCGCTGGTGCGGGCGTCTGCAAGCCCGCACCGTCACACATGTTCACAACCCGCCCCAGATGCAGGTCCCAGTTGCTCACGTTCTTCTCTAATGAACCACTTAAAATAAATAAATTACATTGTGTAGCGTTTCATAAATTATACATAGACACAATAATAAGCAGAAAACATATTTAAAGTAGATTTGCCATAATTAAATCAACATAGAATAAAAACAATGTATATTCATACACATCATACACATCATACACAAGGAGTGGCAAACACTGTTGCAGCAGAAAGGTCATTCAAAATGATCTAGACAGCAACTCAGAACTGGGCAGGCACATGGCAAATTCACATTTACTAGAGAAAAAGTGTAAGGTACAGCAGGCAATAAAAATGTGCATTATAAAACTCTAATGGAGATACTGAAATAGAAGAAGGAATCTATGAAAAAGACCTAGGAGTTTATGTTGACTCAGAAATGTCTTCATCTGGACAATGTGGGGAAGCTATAAAAAAGGCCAACAACATGCTTGGATATATAGTGAAAAGTGTTGAATTTAAATCAAAGGAAGTACTTTTAAAACTTTACAATGCATTAGTAAGACCTCACCTAGAATATTGTGTTCAGTTCTGGTCACCTCGTTACAAAAAGGATATTGCTGCTCTAAAAGAGTGCAAAGAAGAGCAACCAGAATTATCCCTGGTTTAAAAGGCATGTCGTATGCAAACAGGCTAAAAGAATTGAATCTATTCAGTCTTGAACAAAGAAGACTCTGGTGATCTAATTCAAGCATTCAAAATTCTAAAAGGTATTGACAGTGTCGACCCAGGGGACTTTTTTGACCTGAAAAAAGAAACAAGGACCAGGGGTCACAAATGGAGATTAGATAAAGGGGCATTCAGAACAGAAAATAGGAGGCACTTTTTTTACACAGAGATTTGTGAGGGTCTGGAACCAACTCCTCAGTAACGTTGTTGAAGCTGACACCCTGGGATCCTTCAAGCTGCATGATGAGATGATGAGATTCTGGGATTAATAAGCTACTAATAACCAAGCGAGCAAGATGGGCGAATGGCCTCCTCTCGTTGTAACCTTTCTTATGTTCTTATGTTCTTATGTTAAAGGAGGTCATTATTTAGACTTTTCAAAAATTCATGATGGCAATTTTACCACTACATAATTACCCCCTTCCCCCAAAAAAAAATTACTACTGGGGGTTCATCCCGTCATAAAAATGTGTTAAACCTTTTTTTGGGGGAGAGGGGGGTGCTACAAATAAAACATTTAGGAGGGTGTTCCATTTGGGCCCCAGAATACTTAGAACAGGGGTCACCAATCACAGTCCTGGAGGGCTGTTCCACTCAGAGTTTAACAGGTAAAATGAGACAATGAACTACTTCAGGGGTCTGGACTAGGGCACACATGGTCAAAAGCCTTTAAAATCTTTAAAAGAGTTGACAGTTAACCCTTGTCAGTACTTTAAAAACAACATAAAGCTCAGGCTTTAAAAAAGGGGCTTGTTACCAGGAGGTTGACACTGACTCACTGCCTGTGACCCTTCGGATGAGGCGTAAAACCGAGGTCCTATTGTAAGTGACAGTTGTGATGCATAGTGCACTCCCAAGTCTCTGTAAGTCGCTTTGAATAAAAAGCGCCTGCTAAATGACTTTAATAATGATAATAATAATAATAATAATGATGATAATGATGATAAGTTGGGAAGTGGAGAGTTACCTGGGATCCTTTAAGACTCAACATGAGTTGATGATGGGTCGTATGGCCACGTTTGTAAATGTCTCCATGATCTTATATTCTTATGAGCCCTTTAATTTGAGCTTGTACCCTTTAAGATTATGTTACCATTTGGAACACAAGAAAATCTCACCAACTAAAACAAACATCATTCAAACATCATTCTGCATAGTTTCAACACTCACCCACAAAAATGCAGTCTGTCTTTTTCTTTATCAGTGTACTCATTTCCTGTTTTGAACTAATGAACAAGGTAATGAAACCCAAACCCAAATCAAAGTAATGCACAGTCCTATGCATTTAGTCACTGCTGTGCAAAACAGTTCTCTGAAGAGTAACAAAAGTACTGCAGCTCATTTAGTCTGAAGATGGTACAGGTCTCGCTGGAGAAGTTTCACTTCACTTTTATAGATTGCAGTTATTTACATTACCACTAGGGGGCAGACGATGCCTGTAGTAAAATATAAACCTGCACATAGTAGTTGACTTCTTGGTTAAAGGCATTGCATTGCTGAAGTTTCCATCCTTAACTTAAGATCTATTCCCCAATGCCTCCCTTATCCTTGAGCCATATTGGAATACTTTTAGTGGCTTTGAAAGTCACTGATTTACGTCACATTTGCCACGAATAAAGAGCAGTGATGATGGCACTAGACTGTAGGGTCATTCCAATTCAACTGGACCGCATTCTGTGGTTGATGATACATAAACCACATGTGCTGGAGCAAAATGTACCGGCTGGGTGCTGCGTGCTTTCAGAGAAAAGAGCCATGTACCTCCTGGTGAAATGTATCTGAAGCTTTCTTTCCCAACCCTTTACCTAATTGTTCACGCTATGGGGGTTGACCTTGGCAAGTGTTGACAGTGTAATTATGCAGCTTGTTTCATGGGCTTTCCAGTAAAAAACAAATTCATTGTGAAATGTCATTGGCGTAAGGTGAGCTACCAGTCCCAGTTTTTCCTGTGATAACTGGGACTTGCTCTTTAGCTGTGTTTTTGGCTTATTAAATGTAATAATAATATATTTATTTTTTTATATAGCACCTTTACAGAGGTAGGCTGTGAACTGTGCATTATATGCAGAGTCACTTACAATTGGACACTGATTTAACATCTTATCCGCATGATGGAGCACAAGGAGGTTAAGTGACTTGCTCAGGGTCACACAGTGAGTCAGTCAGTGGCAGAGGTGGGATTTGAAGCGGTGAACTTCTGGTTACAAGCCCTGGACTTTAACCACTGGACCACACTGCCTCCAGTAAGTCTGTTTCATGTGTTTTGTTTTTTGTTTTTACAGCACAATTGAAGATGGAATGATAGTATTACAGGAGGATTCTCTCTCCCATTCCATTCCAGTCCAGCAAACACAACAGTCAGGTTATTTGGCCATGAACTGGCTGCTCACTCGGAATCGCCTCAGGGGGCGCCAAATAGAACCAGGAATGTTTGGTTTGCATATGAACTCTAACCCACAGCTTCCTTACAGCATAAAAAAACAAACAAACAAGCAAGATACAGTGTTTGAATGTTTGATTTCTTTTGACACAATCGCAGTGCACGATAGAAAGGTAAACATCAGTATAATGGGGCAATTCAGCTGGAGAAATGTGACTGTAGAGCGGAAGTAGCGTTCTGGGTTTTTGTGCTGGCCAGATAACACAATCATCTCTGTCACCAACCAGAGTCGATTTACTGTTGGTGATCAGGGATTCATTTGATCATTACCAACCCTCATCCTGACTGGAGAATTACACTGTTTATAATGACTGTGTCGCCTATACTTCTCAGTAAATAAATAAGGTACTGTCCACACCAACTGAATAACGCATGACCAACACGTGCTGAAACCACGTGATGACTGTTCACTTCATTCACATCCCCAGCGTCTTTATTCATTAAACATTACAACGTGGCCAAAGCTGCAAACCCGTATCCAGATCTTGTTATGGGATGGCAAGTGAAAGCTTAACGAAGAAATACATTTCTATAAGCTTCAGTTTTATAGGTTTCAGGATAAATAAAAAGCGCATGATGTGACTGAATCTGATTATCATCTGCAGAAACGTGTGCTGTTTTTAAGGTGCTGTTATTTAAGTGATGCGCTAAAGTGCAGCATCTTGTTTTTAGGGATATCCTCAGGGGTATGGGGTAAGAGGGGGCTTGCTTTTTAATCAGCCAGGTGAGGGGTGTGTGTAAGTGAAGCCAGAATTTGAATCTGCATTGCCATTATAAACTTGGATAATTCTTCAGGACGGTTCCTTGAGTGGCATGACCTCGTGGTGTGGCAAGTGTCATACAGTCAGGGGTGCTGGATTTGCTTTGAGCAATTTGAAAGTTTAAAAACATCAGCACTTTCTATTTTTATATAAGCACTTTATATTTTTACGTTGCTTATGCGTTGTTATTATTATTTATTTATTTCTTAGCAGGCGCCCTTATCCAGGGCGACTTACAGTGTTACAAGATATCACATTATTTTTACATACAATTACATTATTTTTACATTATTTTTACATACAGTTACCCATTTATACATCTGGGTTTTTACTGGAGCAATCTAGGTAAAGTACCTTGCTCAAGGGTACAGCAGCAGTGTCCCCCAGCTGGGATTGAACCCACGACCCTCTGGTCAAGAGTCCAGAGCCCTAACCACTACTCCACACTGCTGTTGTCTCTTTAATTTGGCACAGTTTGTAGCATCTAGAAACGGTCTCTACCAAACTGTACCAGATGCTATCTCTCATACAGTTAGGCACCCTGTCACCCAATGTTAGTGTAACAGGACCTGCAGAGCTCTGTGACCCTGCTTTTATAGCTCCTTGTGGAGGGCTGCTTAGAGGTTAGTGGGATGAGCTTCTTAATCCCATCCCATTGCACTCCCTGCTGTACTGATCTGCACAGATCCAAACACAATATCCTAGCTGCATCAGATGATCCCTTTTAAACAGTAAAATATACTGTGATTGTGTATTACAGCAATAACAACAGAAGGCTGCTTGTACAAAGGAACAGTTAAGTTCATAGGTAGACTGTGTGACCTCTTCAGATGATGCATTACCCAAGTTATTTAGTTGAATAACACATGGTGAGCAGTTTACATGTTTGAACTTCTGGGATCAAGAGAAAGAGTTTCCTTTGTATCTTAACTATTTCAGGCCTGCATAGAGATACAGGAAACATAACACAAAAATGCAGTCAAAACTGCCAGCAAACTAATCTTGTGTAATGATATTTCGTTTTAAGACACTGAAACTGTAAAATTGCAGTAAACTTCGCTTTGCTGCAAGTCACAAATGAATTTTCCTGAATGTACAGCATTATGTACTCCGTGTAGCTGAATATTATGCAAGCGTGGAGAGTTCTAGCATTGACAACTGTTTTATATTAAACGTTACAAAGGGACTTTTGGAATCAATCTTGCATTCATCTTGACTGGAGAATTACACTGTTTAAAATGACTGTGTGGCTTACACTGCTTAGTAAATAAATAAGGGACAGACACAAAATTCACGGTTCAAAACAGTTCTTTATTTGCTGTTTCCCGGTTTGCATCCGGATAAATAATAATACTGGCTGTACACAACGATGTGTATTGCCTGCATATAAACCACGGGGTTCAGTCCCGAAATAATAATACAAAGAATAACACACAACACAGACTTGGTCACTTCTCCTGATAGTGAGTGCTCTGAGTGCAGGTGCGGTGCAAGGTAATTACAGTGACAGTGGTGAAGTGTAGTCCGGGCTCGATGCTGGCCTGTAGCGACAGCTCCCGGTTCGAGTTAACCGTCTAACAATGACAAACACAGACAGTTAGTTTCCACAAACAAACAAAACACTTAACACTCACAATCTGCTTTTCACAGCCAGTTTCCTTTACTGGTGATTGGGGTGGTGGTGAGGGTCTTGCTTTTGGTGAATCTCTGTTTTTGTATTTTGGAAGAATCTAACTGGATAATTGGGTTGGTTTGCATTCTGGAAACGCTGCTGAACGAGCCTTTCTGCTTAAACCGCCTTTGTTTTTCTCTCCCATGAGGGATGCGTCCAGATTCTCAGGCAACAGACATATAATGGAGGGGCCTGGAATTTCAGACTTTTGATGAATGTTTTGGAAATGATTGTAGTCTAGGTCATGGTGACCCACATATGTTCTTGCTTCAGATTAGTTGGGCTAATGAAGGTACAGCTTGTAACTGCACAGTGAAACGATTGTTATATAACTAGATCTAAGAAGTTTCCAGGCTACAGTACAACCTTCGTAAGTCAGCTGCGGTGTCAGATCTGTAAGACACCATGGCAAGCGCTTAGGACACTAACTCTAACTCTCCCTTCTCTTCTTCAAAAGAATTCCATGAGATCTTTGAAGGGTTCCAGCTAATAAAATGATTAATCTTACCTGTAAAGCAGGGTTTCTCATACTCAGTCCCAGGACACCCCTGTGTCTGCTGGTTTCCATTCAACTGAGCTCTCAATTACTTAACCAGACCCTGAATTGAGCTGATCATTTGTTTAATTAGACATTTTATTTGTTTTCAGCTTTTAAACAGTTGCAGAGTTCAATTTACTTATACAATATGTTATAGTTAACTTGAGATCTGCAACTGTTTAAAGCTGTTTAACTTGATCGGGCAAAAAGGCAGGACATCAGGCAGCCATTGAAATCGTGGTGCGACTGAGCACTTTTATTTAACAAAAATAAAGGAAAAGCAAACTATTTTTTAAACACATAATAACGGCGTACAGTCACACTTTTGGTTCCTTTTGGCAGCAACCCACTGGATCTCCTTCCTAAACCCCAGCCTCTACAGGACTGAACATACAGCCAGGGCAGCCTTTTATACACACCTGCCTCATTTAAAACAATCTGAGTCATTCATTCATTGGACCTCCAATCATGGTCCGGAGTTTTCTCCATTCTGCCCACATTCTCACATTGAACTATAAGGATTTTAAATCAAGGCCCAAACGTAACCCTGTGCTTGGTTCAGTTAATACACACATCTAAACACAAACACTGTTGAACAATTATAAAATAAAGCTAATACTGTTATTGATGTTGTTGATGGTGTAATTCTGCACATTTACACTGTAGCATAAGGAATGAAAACAAGTGCCGATACACAATAGGTTAACACAAAATAAATCACAAAAATGATACACCAAGACACGTGACCAACATAGTGAAGTGCAAGACAGGTAAGGACTATGGGTCTATTTCACTCTCTACACCGTGCACCAGACCTTGGTTAGGGTCACCAAAGCACTCTGATTCACCGGTAGCTTTTCAAAACAATTCGATACAGCTGAGGAGCTGATTCCTGGTGAAACGTCTGAAATAAAAAACTAAATGAATGATTGAATGATGACCAGTTTATTGTTTTTCAGACATTACCCGGCGCTGAAGACCTTGGAGCAGCTGGAACTGCTCTACCTTCGCTGGCCAGCCAGTACCAATTCTGCAAGATTATGAGCGAGAACATCCACAAACTGCAATCTGAGATCAAGGACCTGTCCATGTCCCAACTCAAGGACTTCCTGGAGAGCATCCAGCTTTTCGGACAAGATCGGCGAGACCGCCAGGAAACAGGTACATCTGAACGTAAGACAAGTTATGAACCAGAGGGAGGTCATTGATGAACCAGAGGATCCCATCAATGCTTTCGTTCCGGTTCCCAGTAGCTGATTTATCTCAGAACTTTGTGTGGTTGGTTCTTGAAGGATCCCTATGATCTTCCCTGCCTGTCCTTCGCGGCTCCCTGTCTGTGCCCGATACTCACTTGTCAGTGTTCAGTGTCACTGGAAATCCCACATACCCCCAGTGAAGATGACTTGTACAGTACAGGACAAGGGCTCTCAAATTGAAAGATAGCAGTTGTCAGTTGTGCTCTCCTATGGTCCGGAGCCACGGTGGATACAGTTTCTAGCATGCTGGTAACACCAAGCCACCGTGCAGCCTGCTTTGTTCTTCTCCCTGACCCCGAGACCTTTCCTCTCGTTGGCAACACACGGGGCCCTGACATTTCCAGCGGTTCAGCCAAAGTTGAAGGATAATTACTTGGAGGAGCAGCGGTGGGGATGGTATGCATTGCAAGTTTTTTTTCATTCCCCTTCTGGTACAGATTTCAAGGCATGTGTTAAACTTCTGATGCTGATTAAACTGGAGGCCCCAGGAGAACTGGCACGAGCCCCAAAAAGGCATCTGTGATGGGCTTGTAAAAAATAAAACTAAAATAATAAATAACCTTCATAATAGCTGCGCGGGAGGAAATGTCTCCCCTTAATTTTAATTCCTTTATCTGCTATCCCGAGGAAATGTTTTTTTTTGCTGTGAGCTGGCCAGACCCCTGTTTTTTTTTTTTGTTTGTTTGTTTTAAATGTATTTATTTATTGTTTTTTTCCTTTTATTTATTTATTTCTCACAGTTTCAATGTCTTCCAATTTCTAGATTATTCCAACACAGTTTTTGTAGCTGAAGGCACTGAAACTCCGAACCAAACTCTGTGCTGGCCAGCAGATCATTGCATGATTGTTAACCCATTGTTAACCATTGGACCCCAGAGAGTTTACTCAAGGATGCAAATGTGTGACGTGTAAAACACAACAAAGGAATTGATTTTACTCCATAGTAAACATTTGATGTCCTGTTTTTGATTTTGAAGTTGGAAGTCAAAACACCAGAATTCTTTCTTGTATTGATAATTCAAAGGTTTTGTTACATTTCTTACAAGTGTCATGAATTAGTGTACATGCTTTCTTTTAAAATAAGCCTTAAGAATTTAGGAAAGTGGTTTGATCTGCTTGCCACAGTTCTTAAAGATCTAGGAGCTTCACATGTCATTTAAATTGCTTCATACATTTCCTAGTACTATTTCATGGCGTTTTGGATTCATTCTAAGTGGATCTTGTTTCTGTGAGATCCATTATTGAGCAGTTATCAATTCTCTCTAAAAAAACCTGCCTTTACCTGCTTTGAGCTCAGTTTGAGCTGTCTGTAAGGACCCAAAGTGCCAGGACTGAACAGCCATCCTCATTCCATTCAAATCATGTGGCAGCGTGACCTTTCAACTCTGCCAGCCCAGGTCCAGCTTGAGGCTGGTATTACACTTCAGTAGCCTGGGGGAGTTCATTAGGTTTTACATCCCTCACATGTTTGATGGCAGCTTAACTATGTAATTGTAAAGTTATGAATGCAATCTTAACTAATAAAACAGCTGACAGCGATTCTAAAAAACATGGATAACAACATTAACTATGTGTTTAATAATTAAAATAATACTAATTAAAAAAAAAAAAAAAAACATGATTGATAAGTTAATATGTACAGTGGACACTCATGATCTAGAATTACAGTGGTGTCTTATAGTATAAGTGTCTTGTTGTTTTGCTGTTTACTAATGAAAGTACATATGCGTTACTCTGAATCCTCCCTGAAGGCGGTGCTATTCGCTGTGTGAAACTCAAAAGCACACATCATGAACGGAACAGGGTGTTAGTAAACTAAAGAAATGTCTTGATTCTGGTAGACAAATGTTATGACAAGTGACTTTTTCAAAAGTTGTAAAGGCGCTTTGTCGAAACACTTGTCTGCCAGGCTAGACCTTTCTGTATTTCCTTTGTTTGCTGGGCTCTTATACTCATGTGATTCTCCCAAGATTCC
Source organism: Huso huso (assembly GCA_036884735.1). Taxonomy (NCBI): domain Eukaryota; kingdom Metazoa; phylum Chordata; class Actinopteri; order Acipenseriformes; family Acipenseridae; genus Huso; species Huso huso. The sequence continues at coordinate 2,288,118 of CM072662.1, read as the reverse complement.
AACAAGCAGGAAGTGGCACTGGCAAAGCATGGGAGCAAGCCAAGCATTGGGAATGTCACTTCATACAATTTTAATAATGTAATAAACTTGCTGAACTATCGAGATATGTTAAAGAGGATTATCACTGCGAAAGGCAAAAAAAAAAAAAAAAATTGGTTTAGTCCCCAGCAAAAACGGTTTTCAGATATTAAATAACTGTACTAAATCATTTCTGATTATCTGTGAAATTGTGTGTGAGCAGGTAATGACTCGTGGCCGCTCCAGCCGGAATATCCTAAGTTTAGAGTTTGCTTTGCACTGAACCGGGCTGGCTGCACAGCACTGCTTTTGGTTTGTGAGAGGGGAAAATTGAAGGAGACGGTCGTAAATGCAGGCTGGGATACCAGGGATCGCAGTTAGCAGATTAGAGTTAGCAAGACAGCCCATACTGCCCCATTTTATTGAAAAGGAAACAGTCGATTCTCGTTAAAACAGACTCGGGTTAGGCACATTTCCTGATGCTACACATTTTGCTACGTGGTCCTGGCCAAATTTAGCAGCCACTTATTGTAAATTACTTCTTGTAATACTAATTCATTTTACACAAATTTCCTGTTAGTGAGAATTATTTTGGAGCCCTCCCAGGGAAGAAAAAATTCAATAGAACGAATTGCCCTTGTTCAAAAAGCTGAGTGCAAAGGCTATTGGGAGATGTATTAATTTGCATCCAGATTAGTGCCTCTGTACTGTTTTGGGACTGCTGATTTGAAGCATTTTGAGTCGCCAGTGCAAAAAATGTGGGTTAGCGAACAAAAGCAGCGGATAATGATCCACCATACAAGAAAAAGATATTCGTGCAGGTTTCAACATTCCCTCCAACACTTCATCAACCACTCTGAAAAACCAGGGTGCAACAATACATAGCTTCACTAAATGCCTTCAGAGCCATTTGGAAACATGCATGTGCATATTATTAAACTGTACATGGTAATATATGCATTGAGAACATTATTGTTTAAAAAGCCTTCATACTGCAGAAAACATGCATGCTAGTAATATAATATATTGGCGAGGCACCAAATCAAGCAAATGAATCAATCAAGTTTGTTTCTTTTGAAGCCAAGTTTTAATATTTTTTTACACCTTTAAAATGCACAGAGCAGATGGAATATAATTTTTACACCTCTCATTAAAGAAAAAGTAGCGGGGTTCACGAATAAATATAACTTGTCCCCAGGTGTTGCTACAACTGTTTAAATAATGTCTGTCTGCATTGTGAACATCCTGACAAGTTTTTATTATTATTAATTTATTTATTTAGCTAAGCGGACTTATCCAGGGCGACTTACAATTGTTACAAGATATCACATTATTTTTACATACAATTACTCATTTACTCGGTTTTTACTGGAGCAATCTGGGTAAAGTACCATAGCTCAAGGGTACAGCAGCAGTGTCCCCCACCTGGGATTGAACCCACGACCCTCCGGTCAAGAGTCCAGAGCCCTAACCACTACTCCACACTGCTGCCCTAGTGTTTTTACACTTACTACTTTAAAGTCTGTTTCAAAGCTCTTTCAAAATGGCCACTAGTTAGGTTGGTCAACCGACATCACCAGACACAAACACACCTTTTACACAGACACACTCTCTCACACACACACTCACACAGACACAGACAGACACACACACATCGCACTCTGAAAAAAAATGACACCAAAGTTTGGTGCTGCTTTCATTGTTTGGTGTGCAAAGTAATCAAACATGCAATCTTCACGTATGAAAAAATTATTGCCCCCCCTAGTTAACTCAACCCAATTAAAGGGATAATTAGGGTCAGCTGTTTGAGTACTTTGGTTAACAACCAGGCCTGATTTGGGCCAGCCCTGCCCAATATAAATCTGTCTAACTTTGGCCCTTACCATGAGAGAAGTTGTCAGCACACAGGTTCTAGAGGCACATCATGCCACAAACAAAAGAAATTCCTGAAGACCTCTGGAAAAAAGTTGTTGATGCCTATCAGTCTGGAAAGGGTTACAAAGCCATTTCTAAAGTTCTGGGGCTCCACCGAACCACAGTCAGAGCCATATTATCCAAATAGAAAGTTTGGGACAGTAGTGAATCTTCCAGGAGTGGCCGTCCTGCCAAAATCTCTCCAAGAGCAAGGCGTAAAATCGTCCAGGAAGTCACAAAGAACCCTAGAACAACATCCAGGGATCTGGTAGGCCTCTCTCTTTCGGCTAAGGTCAGTGTTCATGACTCCACCATCGGAAAGACACTGGGCAAAATGGGATTCATGGCAGAGTAGCAAGGAAACCATTGCTCACTAAGAAGAACATGAATGCTCGCGTCTCAAGTTTGCCAAAAGCAC
>CM072662.1:2243518-2285268 GCA_036884735.1 Huso huso | reverse complement strand
TCATTGCCCCCGTTCAGTTACGTGTGCTAGTCAGTAGGGGGCCTCTTGTGGATAAATATTCTCAGTGCAGCCCCAGTTCCAATATACCGACATGTACAGAAAAAAATGGTATGAGAGGCTGGTGTGAAAACAGATAGCTACGGGGCCCCTAGGTTTTCCCCTAGACTCTGATAACTTTCATCACAATTGTATTAGCAGCTCTCTGAATAACTAACATACCACAGTACACTTATTATTGAACAAGTGGGAAATCAACCAGCATGCTATAGTACTTTTCATTTACCATCAGTTATACAGCAGCTGAATGTAGTATTTTGGAAGTGTGTTTGCCAGCCTGCAGTGTGCTGAGTGGGTAGATGGAAGATGTTGGGCTCTCTGCTCACTTGTTGCACTCCAATGGTCTCTCATAGAGAACCTCCTGTTAGGTTTACTTTTCTGAAGGTTTGTTAAGGGGCTTGTGCCTTGTGCAACTGCACAAATGTGCAATATAAGAGCAATTTTACCATTCTCACTTTCAACCAGCAAGAAATCTCTGAAAAAGAACAGATGTCAAAAATAAAAGTTGAAAATAAAATAAATATATATTTTGTGAAATAGCTGGACATGGAATTAGCTCCGTGCCCTCAACCATTATGGGTGGCCTCCCAGGAGGCGGGTGGGAGGGTGAACTACCCTGGCTGCCCAGCCTGGTCACCTTCCCAGTTCTCAGTCTCACTTTACACACCTGCTGTGGCAGCACTGTTCCTTAGACCAGGGAGAGCAGCGAGGAAGAAATGAAAAAGAGGCTCTCAGTTGGGTTTGACAAGCAGCACACCACCACACACTACGCCTGTAAAAAGCCTGGCTCCGGCAGCTGTCCCAGAAATGACCGGACTCTAAATGTGCATTTTGTTTTTTTCAGGGATATTTTATTTATTTAGTTTATTTCATAATTTATACAGACGGATCACCCTGTGTACAGGACATTCCTCAAGGGGAAGAGGGATAAAGACTTTGTTTTAGTAATGAAACCAGTTCGGCAGAGGGAATTAAGCCAGACCAAGGACTGACCTGTATGGAACTGTGGGTGGAAGATACCAGGTCAACACCACTGAGACAGCAAATACACTGAAGACTTGCCCCAAAGGGTTGATTTTCAATAGCTTGGCTAAGAAAAGGGCTGTACCTTCTCCGGCTGGTTTATAGTAGCCGTCTTTGTTTTCTGTGTTTAATTTTCTTCTGGTGTCCCAAACATTTTGCACAAAAGACCTTGGGAAGCTTCTCGTATCTGCTAGACATGATCGAGCACCCATCTTGTCTACTCACCATGTTAGACATCTCTGCCCTGCTGCTCAAGTCAGGCTGTGTTGCAGCTGGTCAGGAAAATGGCAAAATAAATCCAAATGTTATAAGCATGAAGCTGCAAACCTACTGCACAAACAACAGGCTTTATACCGACTTGAAAAGAACTTAACTCTAAAAGGCGGAGCAGTGTTAGATTCTGTTTTTCAATTCCAATTCCATTTCTATTATTTTTTAAAATAAATTCCCCAATTCCAATTCACATCCCCTTTTAATCAATTCAACTCATCACTGATCAAAATTGCAATTAGTACTAATGTTAAAAATACAGTGGCAACAAACTACTTAAACTGAAGTTGCGGTAGTCAATTAAATGGGCTTCAAAATGAAAGTAGTTGGACAAAATCAAAAAAACAGTTATGTTTTTCTAAAATATTAATTCAATTCCTTTAGGAACAGGAAGGTGAATTGATTTTAAAGGAAATTGGAATTGAAAACAGGAATTGACCCAACCCAGGGAGAGCTGTATTTTGAGCGCTCCTCCACATAAACACATCATAAGCAGTTGTTTAGTGGGGTGTAGCATTGGGATTCGCCACCCTGGCTTTTATTCTTTCAGGGTTCCCATCAGCCCTTCCCTGGACACAGGTCTGCAGGTGTGAGTGTGGTGGCACCATCCTTTCCCTTGAGTTTCTGAGCCCTCACTTTGAGCAGCTCTGTGATGGGTCCACAGCCCTGGTGAGTGGAAGTTGCACATCTTCTCTATCTCCATGATTGGGTGGTTGCAAGATCCACGCCCCTCCAGCTTCTCTATCTCACGGTGCGTTGGTTGCGGATCGCCCCTCAACCTTCTATCTCCGTTAGGTAGTTTTGATCGCCCCTCCAGCTTCTCTATCTACAGCGGTGATGGTTGCAGATCCGCCCCTCCAGCTTCTCTATCTGGCGATTGACAGTTTCTTGGATCAAGCCTCCAGCTTCTTATCTGCTTGTTAGTGGTTTGCAGATCCCCCTCCAGCTTCTCTGTCTCGCGATTGCTTGGTTTTGGTCAAGCCTCCAGCTTCTCCATCTCACGATTAGGTGGTTTGCAGATCAGCCCTCCAGCTTCTCTATCCTCCGATTGGGCCAGTTTAGCCCTCCAGCCTCTATCTGTGATTAGGTGATTTGGATGTTCGCCCCTCCAACTTCTCCTATCCTGGTGGTAGTTCTTGAGGTCCGCCCCTCCAGCTTCTCCTTCTCAGGTGAGACTGGATTCAACCCCTCAGCTTCTCTATCTCACCGGTCATTAGTTTCTTGGATCGCCCCTCCCTTCTCCATCTCACGATTCGTGAGTTGCTTGGATCCATTCCCTCAGCTTCTCTATCTCGCAGTGATGGTGCCAGATCCCGCCCTCCAGCTTCTCCCATCTCGATTAGTGATTTGCTTGGATCCAGCCCCTCCAGCTTCTATCTGGGAGTGGAGTAGTTTGCGGATCCGCCCCTCCAGCTTCTCTATCTCATGGTGTGGTTGCGGATCAGCCGTCCAGCTTCTATCCAGCGGTGGTAGTTGCGGTCGCCCAGTCAGCTTCTCCATCTACGCGGTCGTGGTTGGATCGCTTCCCTCAACTCTCCTATCTCACCCGTTCGTAGTTCTTGGATCGCCCCCCCTCAGCTTCTCTATCTGCGGTCGTGGTTGCAGATCCGCCCCTCCAGCTTCTCCATGAAGTGTCCCATGTTCCCGTCCGTCAGACACTGACCTGAGAAAAAAGGGGACTGGATTGGAACTTGAGGTCCAAACAAAAAAAATCATTAACAAGTACTTTGGGCGAGCTTGATCCTTTGGAAGCTGTGTTTGTTCTATTTGAATATTTGTCCCAGAACTGGACATGTACTATACATTCAGTCAACAACCGTTCACATTTCTACACCTTATATCACAAAGGATCCCAAAGCATACACACAGAATAATAATTAACAAACTTTACAACTATTGTATACTGTATATTGTACAGAAGGACACTGTATCCAGATATAAAAAAACAGTGTAGGGCCCCAGTCCTCCATCATCATCCATGGCCTACTTTGAAGATTAAACAAAGGCAAGTGAGGAATAAAATCATTTGAACAGTATGAACCTAGAAAGAAAGTACTCAGACCAGTGATACACAAATACATGTCAGGTGTTGGTACCATTAGTACCACCATTGAAAAGGGCTTCTGTGCCAAATGTGGCCTATAACCTCGGACCTGAAAAAATCTGAGAAAACTAAAAAAATTCAGACATGGTTTAAAAACATTGGCTTTGGGTCAAACTGCAATGTTTTTAATAGTACTTTGTTCTAAAACGTGCAGTGCTTTGTTTCCATCACGTACAGTGCTTTGTTTCCATATGCGTGCTGGTCACGTTGTTTCCATCAGGTACAGTCGCGTTGTTTCCATCAGGTACAGTGCGTTGTTTCCATCAGGTACAGTGCGTTGTTTCCATCGCGTGCAGTGCTTTGTTTCCATCGCGATACAGTGCTTTTGTTTCCATCAGCGTACAGTCGTTGTTCTGTTGTTTCTATCAGGTACAGTGCGTTGTTTCATCAGGTACAGTTCTTTTTGTTTCCATCACGTACAGTGCGTTGTTTTCCATCACGTACAGTGCATTGTTTTCCATCACGTACAGTGCTTTGTTTCCATCACGCAGTGTATTGTTTCCATCAGGTACAGTGCTTTGTTTTTGTTTCCATCACGTACAGTGCTTTTGTTTTTGTTTCCATCAGGTACAGTGCGTTGTTTCCATCGCGTACAGTGCTTTGTTTCTATCAGGTACAGTGCGTTGTTTCCATCACGTACAGTGATTTGTTTTGTTTCATCACGTACAGTGCGTTGTTTCCATCACGTACAGTGTGTTTGTTTCCGATACGACCACAGTGCTTTTGTTTCCGTCCAGGTACAGTGCTTTGTTTCCATCACGTACAGTGCGTTGTTTCCATCAGGTACAGTGCTTTTGTCCATCACGTACGGTGCGTTGTTTTCTATCACGTACAGTGCGTTGTTTTCCATCACGTACAGTGCTTTGTTTTTATTTCTATCAGGTACAGTGCGTTGTTTCCATCACGTACAGTGCGTTGTTTCCATCAAATTTACAGTGCTTTGTTTTGTTTCTATCAGGTACAGTGCGTTGTTTCTATCACGTACAGTGCGTTGTTTCCATCAGGTCCAGTGCTTTGTTTTCATCACGCACAGTGCTTTTGTTTCCATCACGTACAGTGCGTTGTTTCTATCACGTACAGTGCGTTGTTTTCCATCAGGTACAGTGCTTTGTTTTTGTTTTCTCATCAGGTACAGTGCATTGTTTCCATCACGTACAGTGCGTTGTTTCTATCCAGGTACAGTGCGTTGTTTCCATCACGTACAGTGCGTTGTTTCCATCGGTACAGTGCTTTGTTTCCATCATCACGTACAGTGCGTTGTTTCATCAGGTACAGTGCATTGTTTCCATCACGGCGCACAGTGCGTTGTTTCCATCAGGTACAGTGCTTTGTTTCTGTTTCCCATCACGTACAGTGTATTTGTTTCCATCCGCATTACAGTGCTTTGTTTCCATCCGCATTACCAGTCTTTTGTTTCCATCACGCACAGTGCGTTGTTTCCATCAGGTACAGTGCGTTGTTTCCATCACGACAGTGCTTTGTTTTTTTCCATCACGTACAGTGCTTTGTTTCTATCATGTATAGTGCTTTGTTTCCATCACGCACAGTCGTTGTTTCCATCAGGTACAGTGCTTTGTTTCCATCACGTACAGTCGCGTTGTTTTCCATCAGGTACAGTGCATTGTTTCCATCACGCATTGCAGTGCGTTGTTTCCATCAGGTACAGTGCTTTGTTTTTGTTTCCCATCACATTACAGTGTGTTGTTTCCATCGCGCACAGTGCTTTGTTTTCCATCACGGCAGTGCGTTGTTTCCATCACGCACGTGCAGTCGTTGTTTCCATCAGGTACAGTCGTTGTTTCCATCACGTTACGGTGCTTTTGTTTTTGTTTCCATCATTACAGTGCTTTGTTTTCCATCATGTATAGTGCTTTTGTTTCCATCACGCATTGCTGGCGTTGTTTCCATCCGCACAGTGCTTTTGTTTTGTTTCCATCACGCACAGTCGCGTTGTTTCCATCACGTACAGTGCTTTGTTTCCATCGCGTACAGTCGTTGTTTCTATCACGCACAGTGCGTTGTTCCCATCAGGTACAGTGCTTTTGTTTTTGTTTCTATCAGGTACAGTCGCGTTGTTTCAATCACGACAGTGCATTGTTTCCATCAGGTACAGTGCATTGTTTCCATCCACGCACAGTCGCGTTGTTTCCATCACGCATAGTGCGTTGTTTCTATCACGCATTACAGCGTTGTTTCCATCAGGTACAGTGCTTTGTTTCCATCACGCATACAGTCGTTGTTTCTATCACATTGCAGTGCGTTGTTTCCATCAGGTACAGTGCTTTGTTTTTTTTTCTATCAGGTACAGTACGTTGTTTCCATCCGCGTGCAGTGCATTGTTTCCATCACGCACGGTGCATTGTTTCCATCACGTGCAGTCGTTGTTTCTATCACACAGTCGCGTTGTTTCCATCAGGTACAGTGCTTTGTTTCCATCACGCATAGTGCTTTTGTTTCCATCACGTACAGTGCGTTGTTTCTATCACATACAGTGCGTTGTTTCCATCAGGTACAGTGCTTTGTTTTGTTTCTATCAGGTACAGTCATTGTTTCCGCCACGCACAGTGCGTTGTTTCCATCAGGAATTTACAGTGCTTTGTTTCCATCACGCATTTTTGGTCGTTGTTTCTATCACCTACAGTCGTTGTTTCCATCAGGTACAGTGCTTTGTTTTTTTTGTTTTTCTATCAGGTACAGTGCGTTGTTTCCATCACGTGCAGTGCGTTGTTTTCTATCATTTTTTGGTGAGTTTGTTTCCGCCGGCATTACAGTCGTTGTTTTCCATTGCATTACAGTGCGTTGTTTTCCATCCGCATTACAGTGCGTTGTTTTCCATCCGCGTTACAGTGCGTTGTTTCCATCCAGGTACCAGTGCTTTGTTTTTGTTTCTATCAGGTACAGTCGTTGTTTCCATCCGCGTATAGTCGCGTTGTTTCCATCAGGTACAGTACATTGTTTCCATCACGTACAGTGCGTTGTTTCTATCACGTACAGTCGTTGTTTTCTATCCGCGACAGTGCGTTGTTTCCATCAGGTACAGTGCTTTGTTTCCATCACATTACAGTGCTTTGTTTCCATCACGTACAGTCGCGTTGTTTCTATCACGTACAGTGTGTTGTTTCTATCACGCACAGTGCGTTGTTTCCATCAGGTACAGTGCTTTGTTTCCATCACGCATAGTGCTTTGTTTCATCACGCACAGTGCGTTGTTTCTATCGCGTACAGTCGTTGTTTCCATCAGGTACAGTGCTTTGTTTTTGTTTCCTATCAGGTACAGTGCGTTGTTTCCATCACGCACAGTCTGCGTGTTTCCATCAGGTACAGTGCATTGTTTCCATCACGCGGTGCGTTGTTTCCATCACGCACAGTCAGCGTTGTTTCTATCGCACAGTGCGTTGTTTCCATCAGGTACAGTCGCGTTGTTTCCATCACGCACAGTCGATTTGTTTCCATCAGGTACAGTGCTTTGTTTTTGTTTCCATCAGGTACAGTGCTTTGTTTTTGTTTCCATCAGGTACAGTGCGTTGTTTTCCATCACGTACAGTCGTTGTTTCCATCAGGTTGTGACAGACTGCTCGCTTGGTGGTGAGGTGGATGACGCCACGGACCAGGTAACTGAAACCAAACAGTGGATGGATGGTGAAGCTGAATGCTTTGGCACTCAGCGTATTTATTAATAAACAAAATATTAAACAAACCAACAAAACACAAAAAAAAAGGGCACGAGGGCCAAAAACGAATGAACAAACAAACAAGTAAGTGATGTGCTGGGTAATCCAGCACGTTTAGCAATTGTTTTTCAAATGTGGCTCTCTCTCCGCTCTCCCGTACTCTCCTCTACACTCTCAACCCCGAAGGTGCAGAGTGCTGCTGGTTTATATACTCTGGCGAGGGATTTAACTAGTTGGTAATTATCTTATTATCCCCCGCCAGAGTCTGCATTTGGTAAGGATGCATGACTGTCAGCTAGTTAAATAATCAGTAGCTGATCAGCCATGCATCCTCACGGGTTTTTAAATAACAATAAAAAACGCGCGCTTTTACCCGCGCCGCAAACAAAAAAATACAAATAATAATAAATAGGGGGGGACACTCCGCCACATGCCCCCAGCGCAGCACACATGGCCTTTTTTCGCCACCTCCCATAGTCCCCAAAGTCCTGGTTAGCAGTCAGGCAGCAGGAACAGGGGCAACAACGGGCCAGCAGGGTGGCCACGGGTGGGATGTCTCCCTCCACCCAAACAGCCGTGGCAGTTCAATGGCCCTTTTGACCGGCCGGCTCCTCTGGCAAAAAATTTTGGGGTGGTCCAGACCTGCCCCCTTCTTCATGGCCGGCAGCTCCCCTCGTTGGGGACTCCGGCCACCTTCTCTCTTTAGCGAGAATTGCTATGGGGGAAGCTGGTCTCCTGACCTCCCCCCTTCTTCATGGCTGGCAGCTGCCCTTCACGGGCTCCAGCCACAGTATTTCCTGCCGAGAGTGCAGCTGGGGGAGCTGGTCTCCCTGACCTCCCCCCCCCTTTCCACATGGCGCGGCTCCCCTTCATGGGGTTCCAGCCATAGTATTTCCGCCACGAAAGTGCGGCTGGGAGAGCTGGTCTCCCTGACCTCCCCCTTTGGGTGGCGGGCAGCTCCCCTTCATGGGGCCCAGCCCAGTATTTCCTGCCGCGAAAAGGGCTGGGGAGCTGTTTCCCTGACCTCCTCCCCTTTTCGCGTGGCCGCAGCTCCCCTCATGGGCTCCAACCAATGATCTCCGCCGCCGAAGTGCGGCTGGGGGAACTGGTCTCCTGACCTCCCCCCTTTCTTCATGGCCGCAGCTCCCCTCCCGGGGGCTCCGACCACAGTGTAGTGACCCCAGGCGACGGTAGCGGACCCTGGGGGAGGCGACGGCAGCGGCAGCGGACCTCGGGAGGCGACACGCAGCGGCAGCGGACCGGGACGGGAGGCGGCAGCGACCCTCGGGAGGCGGCGGCAGCAGCGGGACCCCGGAGGTGAACTCCGGAGGGAGCCCCTGGCCATGGAGTTGGCAGCGGGCTCCCACTTCTCCCCTGGATTCCCTGTAGCTGGTGGCTCTCCAGGCGATGCGGAGCAACAGGCAGCCCAGGCGAGCGCGGAGCAACAGACAGCCCCAGGCGATGCGGGCAACAGGCAGCCCAGGCGGCGCGGAGCAACAGGCAGCCTTGGGCGGCGAGGCAGGCATCCTTGGGCGAAGCGAGGCAGGCATCCTTGGGCGCGTCGAGGCAGGGCAGGAGCAGTCCTTCCCATGAAGGTGGATGTGGAACCAGCAGGCATTCACCCTCTGCTGGTGGAGGTGGGAGGGAAAGCAGTCCCCCCGGCGGCTGAGGCGGAACCAGCAGGCATTCACCCTCTGCTGGTGGAGGTGGAGGGGAAAGCAGTCCTCCCACGGCGGTTGAGGCGGACCAGCAGGCATTCACCCTCTGCTGGTGGAGACTGGCGGAGGCAGAGGCAGCTCTTGCTGCTCTGCTCCTGGTGATGGTGGAGACAGAAGCAGCTCCTGCTGCTCTGCTCCTGGTGGTGGTGGAGACAGAGGCAGCTCCTGCTGCTCTGCTCCTGAGGTGGTGGTGGTGGAGACAGAGGCAGCCCTGCTGCTCTGCTCCTGGACGGTGGTGGAGACAGAAGCAGCTCCTGCTGCCTGCTCCTGTGGGTGGTGGAGACAGAGGCAGCTCCTGCTGCTCTGCTCCCTGACGGTGGTGGAGACAGAGGCAGCCCTGCTGCCTGCTCCCTGGCGGGTGGTGGAGACAGAGGCAGCTCCTGCTGCTCTGCCCTGGTGGTGGAGACAGTGCATAGGCTCCTCACCCCTAACGCTGGAGACGGCAGCCATGGCTTCTCTCCTCTGGCGTTGGAGACGGCAGCGATGGCTCCTCCTCCCAGGCGCTGGAGATGGCAGCGATGGCTCTTCCCGGGCGCTGGAGAAGGCAGCGATGGCTCCTCCCACTGGCGCTGGAGACGACAGCGATGGCTCTCTCTCTGGCGCTGGAGACGGCAGCGATGGCTCCCTCCCCTGGCGCTGAGACGGCAGCGATGGCTCTCTCCCTCTGGCGCTGAGGCGGCAGCGATGGCTCCTTCCTCTGGCGCTGGAGGCGGCAGCGATGGCTCTTCCCTCTGGCTGGAGGCTGCAGCGATGGCTCCCTCCTCTGGGCGCTGGAGACGGCATGGCTCCCTCCTCCCTCTGGCGCTGGAGACGGCCCCGATGGCTCTCTCCCTCTGGCTGGAGACGGCAGCGATGGCTCCTTCCCTCTGGCGCTGGAGAGGCAGCGATGGCCCCTTCCTCTCTGGAGCTGAGACGGCAGCGATGGCTCACCTCTCCCTCTGGCGCTGGAGACGGGCAGCGATGGTCTTCCTCTGGGCTGGAGGGCAGCGATGGCTCCCTCTCCCCTCTGGCGCTGGAGGCGGCAGCGATGGCTCCTCTCCCTCTGGCGCTGAGACGGCAGCGATGGCTCCTCTCCCTCTGGCTGGAGACGGGCAGCGATGGCTCCTCTCCCTCTGGCGCTGGAGACGGCAGCCGATGGCTCCTCTCTCCTCTGGCGCTGGAGACAGGCAGCGATGGCTCCCTCTCGCTCTGAGACGGGTAGCGATGGCTCCTCTCCTCTGAGGGCTGCATGGCTCCTCTCCTCTGGCGCTGGAGACGGCAGCGATGGCTCCCTCTCCTCTGGCGCTGGAGACGGCAGCGATGGCTCCTTCCCTCTGGCGCTGGAGACGGCAGCGATGGCTCCCTCTCCCTGGCGCTGGAGACGGCAGCGATGGCTCTTCTCCCTCTGGCGCTGGAGAAGGCAGCGATGGCTCTTCCTCTGGGGCTGGAGATGGCAGCGGCTGGGCTTTTCCCGATGGAGCTGGAGATAGCGGTAGCCCTGCCACATCTGCAGCCAGGTAGCGGATTACCATGTCCGCAACCTCCGGGAGGGACACTGGGCAGTGTTGCTTTTCCCAGGCTTCCCATCGCTCTCCATCTCTGGCCCCACAGGAGGTTGATCACATCGGGAGGGCCTCTTCAGCATTCCTCCCAGGCCCACCAGCCAGCCCCAGATTCCCCTCAGAGGAGAGTGAACTCCTCTAGCCAGCAGGGCCTCTTCCCCTGACGCCGGACGCCAGGCTCCTCCATCTCCTGCCATGGAGGGGTTGGTCTGGTGCCACGTGCCCGACCTCACCAACCGCGGGCACCACTCCTCACCCTTCAGGCAGGTGAGGCAGACATCCAGTGTGGCAAGGTAAGGCTGCTGTTGCTGCGCCCTGCTGCTGTTGTTGCTGCTGCTGCTGCTTTCTCCTCCGGCTACTTTTCCCCATTTTTAATTTGAAAAACGAACAAACAAAAAAAACGCACTTTTCTGTCCTGGTCCGGCCCTGAGGCGTTGTTTGTCCCACGCAGGACACCATATGTGACAGACTGGCTCGCAGTGGTGAGGTGGATGACGCCTGGGGACCAGGAAGTAACTGAAACCAAACAGTGGATGGCGGGTGAAGCTGAATGCTCGGCACTCAGCGATTTATTAATAAACAAAATATTAAACAAACCAACAAACACAAAACAAAAAGGGCACGAGGCCAAACGAATGAACAAACAAACAAGTAAGTGATGTGCTGGGTAATCCAGCACGCTTTTAGCAATTGTTTTCAAATGTGGCTTTTCTCTCTCCGCTCTCCCATTACTCTCCCCTCTACACTCTCAACCCCGAAAGTGCAGAGTTGCTGGTTTATACTCTGGCCGAGGGATTTAACTAGTTGGTAATTATCTTATTATCCCCGGCCAGAGTCTGCATCGTTTGGTAAGGATGCATGACTGTCAGCTAGTTAAATAATCAGTAGCTGATCAGCCATGCATCCTCACGGGTTTTAAATATAACAATAAAAGACGCTTGGCGCTTTTACCCGCGCCGCAAAACAAAAATACAAATAATAATAAATAGGGGCGGGACACTCCGCCACACAGGTACAGTGCTTTGTTTCCATCACGTACAGTGCGTTGTTTCCATCAGGTACAGTGCGTTGTTTCCATCAGGTACAGTGCTTTGTTTTGTTTCTATCAGGTACAGTGCGTTGTTTCCATCCGCGTACAGTGCGTTGTTTCCATCAGGTACAGTACATTGTTTCCATCACGCATAGTCGCGTTGTTTCTATCAATGACAGTGCGTTGTTTCTATCACGTACAGTGCGTTGTTTCCATCAGGTACAGTGCTTTGTTTCCATCACGCATAGTGCTTTGTTTCCATCCGCGACAGTGTGTTGTTTCTATCACGCACAGCAGTGCGTTGTTTCCATCAGGTACAGTGCTTTGTTTCCATCACGTACAGTGCTTTGTTTCCATCACGTACAGTGCGTTGTTTCTATCCACATACAGTGCGTTTGTTTCCATCAGGTACAGTGCTTTGTTTTGTTTCTATCAGGTACAGCGTTGTTTCCATCACGCACAGTGCGTTGTTTCCATCAGGTACAGTGCATTGTTTCCATCCGCATTACGGTCGTTGTTTCCATCATGCGACAGTCGTTGTTTCTATCACGCACAGTCGCGTTGTTTCCATCAGGTACAGTGCGTTGTTTCCATCACGCACAGTGCGTTGTTTCCATCAGGTACAGTCGCGTTGTTTCCATCAGGTACAGCTTTTGTTTTGTTTCTATCAGGTACAGTCGTTGTTTCCATCACGTACAGTGTGTTGTTTCCATCAGGCACAGTGCATTGTTTCCATCACGCACAGTGCGTTGTTTCTATCACGCACAGTGCATTGTTTCTATCACATACAGTGCGTTGTTTCCATCAGGCACAGTGCTTTGTTTCCATCACGTACAGTGCTTTGTTTTCCATCAATGACAGTGCGTTGTTTCTATCATGTACAGTCGCGTTGTTTCCATCAGGTACAGTGCTTTGTTTTTGTTTCTATCAGGTACAGTGCGTTGTTTCCATCACGCACAGTCGTTGTTTTCCATCAGGTACAGTGCTTTGTTTCCATCACGTACAGTGCTTTGTTTCCATCCGCGACAGTGCGTTGTTTCTATCACGCACAGTCGTTATTTCCATCACGACATTACAGTTTTGTTTTGTTTCTATCAGGTACAGTGCGTTGTTTCCATCCGCGTACAGTGCGTTGTTTCCATCAGGTACAGTGCTTTGTTTTTTGTTTCTATCAGGTACAGTGCTTTGTTTCCATCATGTACAGTGCTTGTTTCCATCCGCGCACAGTGCGTTGTTTCTATCACGTACAGTGCGTTGTTTCCATCACGTACAGTGCTTTGTTTTTGTTTCTATCAGGTACAGTGCGTTGTTTCCATCACGTACAGTGCGTTGTTTCTATCAGGTACAGTGCGTTGTTTCCATCACGCACAGTGCGTTGTTTCCATCGCGACAGTGCGCGTTGTTTCCATCACGCACGGTGCGCTGTTTCCATCATCGACAGTGCTTTGTTTTTTTCCATCGCATGCGCGTTGTTTCCACGCACAGTGCGTTGTTTCCATCGGCGTACAGTGCGTTGTTTCCATCGCAGCGTAGTGCGTTGTTTCCATCGCGTACAGTGCGTTGTTTCCATCAGGCACAGTGCGTTGTTTCCATCGCAGACAGTGCGTTGTTTCCATCACGCATTTTGCGCGTTGTTTCTATCAGGCACAGGGCTTTTGTTTCTATCAGGTACAGGTGTGTTGTTTCCATCATACAGTGCTTTGTTTCCATCACGTACAGTGCGTTGTTTCCATCACGTACAGTGCGTTGTTTCCATCATGTACAGTGCGTTGTTTCTATCACGTACAGTGCGTTGTTTCCATCACTTACAGTGCTTTGTTTTGTTTCTATCAGGTACGGTGCGTTGTTTCCATCACGTACAGTGCGTTGTTTCTATCAGGTACAGTGCGTTGTTTCCATCGCGTACAGTGCGTTGTTTCCATCACGTACAGTGCGTTGTTTCCATCAGGTACAGTGCGTTGTTTCCGTCAGCGTACAGTCGTTGTTTTCCATCACGTATAGTGCGTTGTTTCTATCAGGTACAGGGCTTTGTTTCTATCAGGTACAGTGTGTTGTTTCCATCACATACAGTGCTTTGTTTCCATCCGCACAGTCGCGTTGTTTCCATCCGCATTAGTGTCGTTGTTTCCATCTACGCATAGTGCATTGTTTCCATCACCTACAGTGCGTTGTTTTCCATCACGCACAGTGCTTTGTTTCTATCAGGTACAGCGTTGTTTCCATCATGCGACAGTCGCGTTGTTTCCATCACGCACAGTCGTTGTTTCCATCACGACAGTCGCGTTGTTTCCATCACGACAGTGCGTTGTTTCCATCACGCGACAGTGCTTTGTTTCTATCAGGTACAGTGCTTTGTTTTCTATCACATACAATTGCTTTTGTTTCCATCATGTACAGTTGGTACTTTTGGTAAGAATGGGGTGTTCTGATAAATTTGCAGCCAATACTGTATGTCCATAAACTGCACCAGAACTGGCCTGCCATACTCAACATTGTTACAAGAGGGCTGAACCAGACTCGCATTCAGCTGCTGCTCAGATAAACAACGCTGGGTAGATGTTCCCAAACCAGACCGCTGGCACTCATTATTGAATCCTCAGCAGCTCAGGCCTTCCATTAACAAGGTGTCATTGTGTTTTACAGCCTCCAGTTAATGGAAAAAATGAGAGAGAGACTGAGAAAGGAAGTGTTTACAGCTTCTCCAATTGCCACTTACAGCAAAAAACACTTTTCTGAGCAAATATCATTTAGTTGTAAAGAACAGTTTTATACTGTAGCTGCAGCTTAGCAGATACATTTATTTGCCTGCAGAAAAAGTACTTTCGAAAGAAGTCAGCTAAAAAATATATTAGAATACAAGAGCATAAGAAACTTTACAAGCAAGGAGGCCGACGCACAGTTTTGCAGAACCGACGACTTTTTCCTATCGTTGTCTATTAAATGTACATGTTTGGCCAATCAAATAATGAGTAAGTCTTCCCTATAGAAATTTAGTAAAAGCACAGCAAATAAAGCATAGTGAAAGTCTGGTAAAGCATAGGTAAGAATTGTAAAGAATGGCGAGAGGTATGGTAAACATATTAATAATATGCATTTACCAGGTAACAGGGTAATGATAATATGCATTTACCAGGTAAACCCTGGTAAATGCATAGTACAGTACATGTATAACTATGGGAAAAGCATGGGAAAACTGCAAAATATCATGGTACACTAATAAGATTTGAATCTAACCATTAAGTTTTTTTTTGCAAAATTTTATTTGTTATTTGTATGGGAGGAAACCCATAGGGAAACCCATAGGGATCCCTGAATAGAATGTGTGCACACCACACAAACACACAGCGCCCACTCACACAGCTTCCTTATTGAGGAGATCGGGACAGAGCCGCCCCGTAAATGAATATTTCCTCCTAGAGCCCACCCAGTGGGACAGGACAGTATTTTGGATGAAACTGACAGCTACAGTACTGTAACCCGCGCTGTAGAAAATGGCTTATTTCATGGCACTTCACAGTCTAAATATCTTTTTTTTTTTTTTTTTTTTACAATATTTCATGATTAAAAAATAGCGGTCGCATTCAAAATGTATCATTTTTTCTACAGTAATTATTATACAACAAATGTTCCTAAACATTTTAATGCTTTCCTGGACAACAGTAAATGCTAAACTGCAGAATATTTTGTTTATGTCCACATTTTAAAAGACATTCTATTTTCACCATCAGTGAATTATCAAACAAAATAAAAACACAAAATAAATGTAAAAAATAACAACAGACACGTGAAATGTCCCCATTTTGCACTGACAAAGCAATCTTTAGCAGAAATATTTCCGATCTTTTTAAAGAAATGGTGTCGCTCTATAAAGTGTGTTCAATTATTTACCGGCTACCAGTTTCCTAAATGTGACAGGCAGTGTTCAGCGATCCTCTGCTGTTTGGGATTTGTGTTAAAAATGACCAGGCGACCAAAAAAAAAAAAAGTTGAATGCAAACTGTGCAAGCGACTCTTGATGTATCATGGAAGCACAACCAATCTGCAGGGTTTATTAGGCTTCCAAGCCATAGGCTGGGGAAGCCTATTGTTTCTGTTAGGATTATTATTATTATTATTATTATTATTATTATTATTTTTTTTTTTCCGAGACCTCATAGCAGACTTATGAAATCGGGTTTGTAGGTAGGTGGCTATGTGCAGATAACCAAACTAGTGTCCAAATTTGCGCAAGTCACATGGTTCGGCAGCCATTTTGGATTTTGAAGAATTTGTTAAAATGCCTGTGTATCAGGAACCGCTTACTGCAGAGTTCTGAAAATTGCTATACATGTTGAGGGATAGTCCATGATTAACTGTTGTTAATATGAAGCTGATTGGTTATGTGGTTTGGCAACCACATTGATTAATGACATAAAAATATAAAATTATCAAAATTCAAACATCTTCTTCTCTGAAACCGCTTATCCGATTGAAACAAAATTGGAATAAAACATCTCAGTATGGTCATCTGTTACACTTGTTCAAAAGGAAGTTGCTACTGTGAAAATCATGGCGCCCACGCTGCATGACATCATCAACATACGCTAACTGGCTATAAACTGCCTATAACTTCTTATCGGCTGCACCAAAAAATGCACAAAATTTGACTTGATGTAGAGGACTATGGGATGTTGTGCCATGGTCAATATGGCGGCCTTTGGTCACATGGTCTGGCAGCCATCTTGGATTTAATTAAAATTTTGAGCAATTTTCAAGTGTCTTCTTCTCATGAACGGTAAATAGCACAGCTGTGAAAATGTTGTACATAGTAGCGCTAACCAATGCGCTTAAATTTCAATAACTGCTTGAAGCTGTAAAGTTGCTTGCAACTCTAGTTATTATTATTATTATTATTATTATTATTATTATTATTATTATTATTATTAATTTGTTCTTAGCAGACAGCCCTTATCCAGGGCTTACTTACTTATTATTGTTATTATTATTATTAATATTATTATTATTATTATTATTATTTATTATTATTTATTATTATTATTATTAGTAGTTGTATTAAAGTGGTAAAATGTGACTGATAACCTGCTGGGAACGGTGATTTAAATAAAACGTTGTCTTGCCTCAGTCCGCTGCAGTTGGTGCTGCTGCAATGCACGCTTACTGTATATATCACAAGCAGCATCAACTATGTGTGCACAAACAACGTGCAGTTTTATTTAAATTATAAAAACATGATTACTGTTCTATATAACCTATTTTTAAACTACATGTGAATGTTTGGTTTATTCCATTTATATGGATTACCTGTAAAATAATAGGATTTTCAATCAAATATAATCTAGTAGTTACAGTGATACCATGGAAGGTTCGAACTCGGGGTACTGCATGAAAAAAAAAAAAAAAAAAAAAAGACCTCAACTCCCAAATCTGGGAAAGAAATGTTCTGTGTCAAATAGATCCATCCTGGTAAAACATCTTTCAAACACACAAGCAGTAAAGGAGAGACACACTTTTCTCTCAGGCCTTAGGATCCAAGGATCCGATTCATTAAAAAAAGCGCTACAGTAATTGATTGGTTTATGTATTAACTTATTCATGTTCTTACTGTCAGTCTCCCCCTCTCCCCATCTCACAAAAAACATCATCACCCATATTTTTTTTTCTTCTATTTATTGAAAATATTTATATTTTGATCAACTCAAGTTCTCTTCTCTTCCTCAGCTTCCCTGCACTGTATTGTGCGACAGGTCATGAAGACACATTTACAGCAAGTGACTCAGAAAATGCATTTTTGCGTAAAAGGGTGGGGCAGTCTGTTTACGATAGAGCGAGACAGAGACAGAGGAACAGAGAGGACGAGATTGACATGCAAGCACAGCATTATACCAGTGCAGGGTGCAATACTAGGCGCCACCACCGAGCTGCCAGCAATGGTATCACTTGGGGTGACAGGGCTCTTTCAATGGGGCCATGGCTACAAATAAATAACGGCAAAACAAACACTGCTAAAACAAAGCTAAGAAAACACAAAGTATGTGACCCCCTAGTTCAGCCGTGGCAGCCACCTCATCTAAAAAGGAGGTCCTACGCCTGGAATGCATCTCCAACTCTGAAACTAAACAATACTTTTAAACTGCTAATCCTACTGTAGCAGCAGACCACGCAATCTGGCTTCCACGCAATCTGGCTTCCAGCACCCTTTTATCCATTTGGCCAGATACATTGACAATCAATTAATCAACTACCTTTCTTCCAAATTCCTCACAATTTTATAAACCAAAATATAAACCAAACTTCCATTTGCAAGCCGTCCTTGTTACAGCATGCCTCTCACAGAACCTGACAGTGTTGATACAGTATTAGCTTCCCCTCTGTTTAAGTATTCAGTGCTTCTAAGCAGTCATGAGAAATGTTTTAGCAATTAGTTTGAAAACAACTGCCACTGGCTGTCAAACAGACATTATATTCACAGCGTCATGCAGAATTCTACAGCAGAGGCTGATGCAGACCGCTGTGATGCAGTATAACTCGTATTGGAGTTAGGGTTACAGAACAGGCTGTAGGGTTTAAAACACAACGTGTTACATTCCTACTTTCCTGTACTTATTTCTTGCAATACCAGTATCTTTTTCAGCATAATTGCGATTGTTTGATATTTTTATTAACACATCCCTAATCATAAATCAGTTTTAACATATCCCTGATCATAAACCTGTTTCCGTCCCTCTGAACCTGCAGTGGACATATGAACCAGTCAAAATGCTTAACTCTGGGAGAGGAGGAGTCGGGAACAAATTAAATGTTTTTGATTGAACGTGTTGGCTATTGCAGTAATATGTACAACAAAGCAGAAACACTTTAATGTACAATATGCATACTGATTAAGTCCTTGTGCAGGAAAAAACACCTGTCCTATAGGTTTTGGAGGATTCAGTTCTACAGCAAATGTAATAAATATTTATCCTCAAAATTCAAAGTGATCACAGATCGCTTTTGTGTAAAGACAAAATGTTACTGCACAAACTGGGAACATTACAATACCCCTTCAGTCACAAAGAGGATTTTAAACCAGTTCTTTTCAATGTCGAATTACCTATACACTGGACCTAATCAAGCTCGTAATAAAACCTGGATTGGGTGAAACTGCTATGCAACAGGAGCCTTGTTTCCATCTCTGCATATATAGCTGCGTCGATGTGTCTCATACTTCACTTACAGAGAAGAACTTATTCAAATTGTGAAAAAACTATAACAACACTCAATGGAGTAAATTATACTAAAACTGCTTAAATGTCATTGGAGAGGTGGCTCTGGTTGTTTATTTATTGCATTTTATTTATTTATTGCATTTATACAGTATTTTTTTATACAAAAGTAATAAAAACACTGTATTAGTACATAGCAGGAAAAAAATAACAAACCACAACACATTTGTATAGCATATCACACATACAACACATTATATAGCATGTCACACATACAACACATTGTATAGCATGTCACACATACAACACATTGTATAGCAGGTCACACATACAACACATTGTATAGCAGGTCACATACAACACATTGTATATATGTCACACATACAACACATTGTATAGCATGTCACACATACAACTGCCATTTAAATAACTGTATACACATAATAATTATTATTTGTTTATTTAGCAGACGCCTTATTTATTTAGCTGAGGTGGGATTTTGAACCGGGACCTCCTGGTTACAAGCAAGTTTTCTTTAACCACTGGACCACACAGCCTCCTATAATACAAAATCAACAATTTTAAAGTTACATTAAAACCACTAAGATAAGAAAGTCATTTTATAAATGTGTTTTAGCTTCCCTGACAAATGAAGGCAGAGAATTCCATAATTTAGGAGCTCTACAAGAAAAGCCTCCCTCCTCCAGTGTTACTGTTGCTGACCCTAGAATAACCAGCAGCCCCACATCCTGTGATCTCAGAGTGTGGTTTGGAAGATTTGGGGTCAGTAATAACTATATAAAAAAAAAACACACACATAACGGTAAAACCAACCGTTCTTCTGTGAATCAATTATTGCATGAAGTTGAAGCCATAAAACTCTTATCATTATTAAAGTTACATTTCGATGAGTACAATGTAGTTCTAGTACTTCATACCGCCTGGCTATATAATTATGTATGTTATTATAGTAGATCGTTAGAAATCCAGCAGAAAGCGTGCAGATACAACACACGGCAAGTCAGTCAAATGTGTGCTTATTTCTACACAGTACAGTATAACACCCACTCGCATGTTTAGGGAAACCTCCGACACTAGATTACCCTAATGCATTGGTTTACTGTCGCTGTCAGTATCATGCATTTGACTGATGCACCGCTTGGTTCTCGGGAGCCACAACTTCAGACAAACAATCCTGAGAACTGCCTGGGACACACAGATTTTGGGAGACTCCAAAGGACTCGGTGTTGGGGAGTGTGTGAGTGGCTCGCTGCCGCTCAGTCTCCGTACACAGATCCCCGCCACTGACAGCTGTTCCTTACCTGAGAGTGGGCCCGATACAGTTGGCATCAGTGCTCTCGATCTCCCGCAGGATCCGTTCGTGCTCCGCCGCTGCCTCCAACTCGCCATCTTCCCATGCCCGACTCACCAGTGCCTGTAATGCGTCACGGGGTAAACCAACCCCACCCCACTAAGGAAACCTGGGAAACCGAGTTTTCGACGTGTGCAATGATTAAGGATTGTCAAGAGGAATGTGGGCCATGAGACTACAAGCCCCACAAACACATACACTCGAGTGGTCGAAGGAATTCTAGGAAATTGAGTTTTTTTTTTGGTTAATTATACTTTGAATTATACTGCATTAGCGGCACAAACCGACGACACCTGCTGATATTATGTATGTTTCTTTTTTCCTAAACTATAAATACTACATTAGACGCATGCATGTGGTTGACAACATGCCCTTTCGTGTTTTTTCTATTATAGAAAAATCTATAGTAGAATCTATAGTATTGTACTGTACTTGAAACTTGGCTGGGCAACCTGGCTGAACATGATGGCAAAAAAAAAAAAAATGAGCTGAAATATGAAGATGGATAACAGAAGATACATTCAGCAATTAAAATGTTCAGTTTTTAAACCCCTTATAAATATGCATGGTCATTCTGCAGTTGTCATGCAGTTCTGCAGTTGTCATGTTCATTTACCATATTTGACCATCTTTGCCATACCTCCCCAGGCTTTATTTATTTGTTTATTTAGCAGACGCCTTTATCCAAGGCGACTTACAGAGACTAGGGTGTGTGAACTATGCATCAGCTGCAGAGTCACTTACAACTACGTCTCACCCGAAAGACGGAGCACAAGGAGGTTAAGTGACTTGCTCAGGGTCACACACAGTGAGTCAGTGGCTGAAGTTCAACAGGGTTATTCATTTGTGTGTTTTTTCATTTCTTTTTACAAGATAGAGGGCCCTTTTTCGAAGCAAGTGTGAAGGCAAAGACAATTATATCCAGAGGGTAGTATAATGGCAGCCAGAATCTCCTCTGAACAACAGCTCAGCTGTTTCACACTGCAACGAAGTTATTTCTTGCTAATTAAATATCATTACGATTATTTAATTCCTCTCAGATAATTTGCCATTACTTTTGCACCTGCTTCAAAATATGGCCCATATTTGTATGGATGAGGGTGCACTGTCAGGCAGGAAGGCATGGACTATCCACATTGCCAGCCTAGATAGGGCTGCAGTTCACGTGAGTTCACTACAGAGGCATGCCTAGGGGTCCATCAGCGTGGGCGTGACTGGCAGCTCTTAAGTCAACTTGAACATCTTGTAAACTGGTACCTCTCATTCCCCACAGCGCAGAAATCCAGCGTTAATGTTTATTTTATTTATTTATTTATTTATTTATTTAGCAGATGCCTTTATCCAAGGCGACTTACAGAGACTAGGGTGTGTGAACTATGCATCAGCTGCAGAATCACTTACAACTATGTCTCACCCGAAAGACGGAGCACAAGGAGGTTAAGTGACTTGCTCAGGGTCACACAATGAGTCAATGGCCGAGATGGGATTTGAACCGGGGACTTCGTGGTTACAAACCCGTTTCTTTAACCACTGGGCCACACAGCCTCCTAATGTGCGCTCATATTAGGAAGAAGGTCTTACTGGTATTAAAGGGCAGAGACCTTTTTAGAAATTCTATTAGAATGCAACGCAGTAATTTTAGAAATATTACAAAGAAACAAAATAAATGCAATGACAAAGACAAAGGTTTCGACATTGAAAAAAGACTTGAAATGTTTGTCATGAAATGTATTTATGCAGTGAAGAAAGAAATGCTTCAATAAGAAGAATTCAGAATGATTGAAGATACTGCTCTTATCTCAGCATTTGTAAATAAGCATGTACGGTGATTTATTTATATAGCGCCTTTCATACTGCAATATCTCAAAGAGCTTTACAAGTCAATAAAAAACAAAAGTGAATCAGATTAAACTTCGTTTAGGGATTCCTTTGTATTTATTGGCAAAGTGTTTAACCAGCTGATGAACATCTATATGAGTTTTGGGTGCTTGTTTTGTTTTGTTTTGTTATTTAAATGCACCAGAAAAGCCCAGCTAACTTTTTTTAGGCGCACAGAATGCAAAATGGGTGAAGGGGCTTGGGTTTACACCTGAAAACGAAGGGCCCTATTGTGATGAAACAAGTGCAATCGCAAAACGCAGTGCTTACAGTCAATCGCATCCGCCCCGCAGGGAGTCGCTTCTCAAAGTGATTAAAATTAAAACACAGCGCAAGCTCGTTTAGCAGTGTCCAGCCTGTCAGCGGAACGCGCTTTGTGCTTCTTTTTCTTTCTTTGATTTCCTCTTTCTGTCAGTTCAAATGCACGCAGTTGTTACTTAGGACTACTTTTTTTTTTTTTATAGTCTGTTCAAGTGTTAAAATTCTTGATTGCACCACTAAATAAACCTGGTTTCAGTGGGTCTTAACGCAGTGCTCAGTAGTATTTGGGATCCTATTTCGCTGTCATCAAATCGCTTCGGCGACCACGCCCCAAAATTTATGCCGACCAGTGACGATGGGGCAGGCGTTCAAACGGCGCAAGACATGTCTTCAGAATACCATTTCAAAGCAGTATTTTTTCTTTTTACATCTTCGCTCCATTTATGCGCCACAGAATCAGGGGCAGCACCGTTCGCGCTTTTGCAGTTGCATTTGCGCCAGATCAGAATACAGCACCATCATGGCCCAGATATTCGAAGCGATGTGCAATCCCCTCGCAAAATGTGTGCTTTTGTCGCCACTTAGAGAAGTCCAATTGCTGCTGGTATGCAACCAGTCTTTCAAGGTTTAAAAAAAAATTAAATGCTGATCTTCTGCACTGCCGTTTTTAAAACGGGGAAGTAGCGTTGGGTTTTGAAGTTGTGGTTAACTGTAGAGTAGGAAAGCAGTGTTGATCCTAGTAGTCTGAGTAGCTCCGACCTGTGCTCCTTACACTATAACATATTTACAGTGTGGACTGTAAAACAAACCCCACAGTGCTGAAAACACTACTCTATTCGAAAGCCTGAAGACGGAATCTAGCATGGAGCTGACCAAGAACGCTGCCTGTGGATCCAATCAATCCAATATCAATCAATATTTTATATAGCGCCTTTCATAGTGGACCACCGTCACAAAGCGCTTTACAAGATAGTGAGGAACAATGCATAGTAAATTGAATACAGGGCATAGTACATTAAATACAAACAGTAAAAAAGGGGAATACTCATACTCATACTCCTGCTGAAAGCCCTTCCAACTGCCCCCACTCACCACGCCCCTGCTCCTCACCACACCTGTATAGCATAGTCAATAGCATGGAATGCAGATCGTGGGTGTCAAAAGTATGCTTCTGATATCAATGAGAAATAAATAATACTTTAAAAAAAAGTCAGCTGTGTCCTTATGCCTAAGTGTGGAATTACCGGGTGAGGGGGGCATGAAAAGAAAAAGGAAGCCTTTGGAGAATGCAACTACAGGGATATTTTACGGACGGAGCCCTTGGGCACTGCAGCCCCTGTTCCTGAGGCTAGTAACTTATCTAAACGCACGGAACGGAAAAATTCTGCACATAGCAAGCCTGTCACGCTTATCAAAAACGTAGCCATTTTCATTCAAATTTGGCCTATGGAGCAATTCAAATATTTTTTTGTGCTTAAGCATGTGAAATTTGCGCACATGCATACATTTGTGTCTAATGTTTATCATCATCACAGGCATTAGCATGGCTAATAAGCTAAATATTTAAAGGGCCATCACAGATATGACTGAATTCAAACAGATGTATCTATGCTGTGCTGTTTGCTGGGAAGTGAGTTTATCATTTCTCTACTTCTGTCTCCATCTTTTTGACAGGTGTCACACAAATATGACTACATGTTACTTATTATTATTATTATTATTATTATTATTATTTATCTCTTAGCAGACACCCTTATCCAGTGCGACTTACAATTGTTACAAGATATCACATTATTTTTACATACAATTACATTATTATTATTATTATTTTTTTTACACATTGTTTTTACATACAATTACCCATTTATACAGTTTTTATTTTTTTAGTGGAGCAATCTAGGTAAAGTACCTTGCTCAAGGGTACAGCAGCAGTGTCCCCCCTGGACTCTGGTCAAGAGTCCCGAGCCCTAACCACTCCTCCACACTGCTGCCCTATTCTAATGTATTTACATTTTTAATGGATAAGGGCGTCTGTTATAAGAAAATACACACATACATTAACAACAACAACAAACAACAATTCATAATAATATTAATAATCCAGCTGGAATCACCTGTTTGTTTGTTTCTTTTGGGTTTTTTTTAATAGCTGGGGGGCAATTAATTCAAAATAAATAAAACGGGCTGAACGGGCAGTGGAATAAGAAAGGAGCACCTTTATACATTAACTTTACATTCAAAATCCGACAAAATGTGCAAGGTAAGGAGGTGCAAACTGTTGCTTGATCGATCTAGGGTTGATACGCTGTTGTGTGTGTCTATTAAAGTAAAGCTTTCCTGCATTACACAGGTAGTTGTTTAGTGTCTGCCGGCTCGGTCTATGTTACATACTGATGGTATGCACTATGATACCGTGCTGTACTCTGGATTCTGTTTTGGGAGTTATTCTTTCAGCACCAAGAAAGCGTGCTTGGGAAAGTGATTAGTTTTCTTTCGATCCGAAAGAACGATCATGATTGCAGCTTCCCTGTTTATTTTTTAAACATGTATTAAAACTAGTGATGCTGCTATCACAATCGTTCTTTTGACTATAATCATTATATAGATGTGGACGGAACCTTGTATGATCGCTGGGTGTTTTCCATTGTTGTAGTACCTCGGAAAGCACCTGCATTTCACTTCAGTGATTGGGTGAGTGAGTGCTGGAGTGATGTGCCCAGCGTTAAGGCTTGCTTTTTAAAAGGGTTATTTTGTGCCTCGCAAAACTGGTTTTGTGCTTGGCGCATACTTTCGAACATGACAGGATCTCGCAAATTGTCGGCCGCTCCCGCCACATTGCGCTATGCATACATTATATTTGTGCACAGCGCAAACAGATTGTGTAACGCAACAGATGCGGGATAACCTCTACGGTGCGCAAACCTTTCTGAATACCTGGGCCCATCTGTTTTAGAAGTGAACTCATTTTAAACTTATGTTAGTATTTACAGAATATCTTATGTTCGTATTTACACCTATTGGAATAATTCCTACGGTATTATTTCTTGTTAACTTCCATCCACTATGTGCTGTAAAACGGTATGCAGTTAGAAACGAATACATGTTGCAGAGAAACTGTGGACCATGTTTTCAAAGACTTTCCCCGAACGGCTGCAGTCTGGCGCATAAAAAATAAATTTCTACAG
This sequence comes from Huso huso, assembly GCA_036884735.1. Classification (NCBI taxonomy): domain Eukaryota; kingdom Metazoa; phylum Chordata; class Actinopteri; order Acipenseriformes; family Acipenseridae; genus Huso; species Huso huso. Next base: position 2,259,956 of record CM072662.1, on the reverse strand, counting down.
ACTCAGACTGACCGCAGAAAGGACATGTGGCGTCCGAATCCGTCCGGTAAAGTGACGCATGATCTATCCTGACGCTTGAGAGCTCCGTGTAGCACCCTCCATCCCAAGTCCCCAGCTCCCCCTAGGGACCAGCGGGGAGTACAGGCCTCCCACTGGGGACTCTCGCCCCTCCGAGGGTCGGAGGGGCTCCCGCCAAGCGGTGTCTCGACAGGGGACGAGGGCGAGGAAGTGGAGGGTGTGGAGCGTCATCGCATACAGGGTCCTTCCTCCTCGATGCGGATCAGAGGGGGGTCGAGGAGAACTGCGAGATCCTGCTCAGGTTGTTCTCGAGGGGAGGCCGAGGGGGGTCCCGCGCCTTGGGTTCGATCAGTAGGACCGGAGAGGCGGGGGTCGGGAGGGAAGTTGGCTCCCCGGTCCTGAGGACCCCCTCGAGATACCTGACAGAGTCTGGGTGCAACGCTGCTGTGCACTTCCGGATCGCTCGTAGAATTTGTAGTAGTATGATGATGTATGGATGTGTGTATGTAAATATATTTATGTATGTATGCATATGTGTGTATATATGTGTATGTGTATGTATATGTATGTATATATATATATATATATATATATATATATATATATATATATATATATATATATATATATATATATATATATATATATTCTACTGTTTGAATATGTTATGTTAATATGATTGTGGTAGATGAGCAATATGTTTTACAAATGTATTGTGGTTTGATTTTATGTACTGTACTCTGCTTTGAGATACTTCTGTATAAAAAGCGCTTTAAAAATGCAAATAAATAAATACAATAATATATGGCCCAGTATTTGGATACTAGATGAAAGAAAGATCTGTTTGTTTTTCTCCTTTCAAAAAGCAGGAGTTAAAGCAATCAACCCTAACTGCTGTGCATCGGTCTCAAGGTCTCAAATGTGCAACTTTGGAAGAAATATGGTATTTTTGTTTTCATAAAATGATGTCTAGTACTACAGTAAGGTAAATAAATCTCTGTGTGCAAGCCAAGCTTTCTAACAGTGTTGCACTTTGGTAATCACCCCCACATGTTCAACACCTTCTTCAGGGTTATTAACCAGCCAGCTGCTTGCCTTGTTGACTGACATGCTTTCACTGAAGACACTGCTGAGGTGAAATAACCTAGGAAGTGCAGCAGCTTACCTGGAAGGCAAGATAACAAACTGAGAGCCTTCTTTAAAACCAAGATGCATATTTGCTATAACATGCATTTCTTTCAATACAATTTATACAATACAGTACAATTCACATTTCTATAGAGACTTTTATCACAAGGATCGCAAAGCGCTTCACAAGCACGCACACACCATCGCACACACTTCTCATTGACTTCTCATTGACTCTCACTATGTTTTTTTATTTATTATTTCTAACTCCAGTCAGACAAAACTCCACACAGGGTGAAAAGATCTCTCTTTGTGGGGACATTTTCTCAATTTTGTCCGCGACATTGATAGTAATACCTAATACACGCATAGGCATACACACACAGAACAATTACCTTTGAATTAAAAACAGTAAAATACAAAGTATAATAAAATTTAAATAACAAAGATAAAAAAAACAAAAACAAACTATGGACTCGTTTTTGTTAGCTACATTGGCTGCCTCCTTTGGGCAGATGCAGGAAGCCAACCATACAGCAATGTGGAAATGGAAAAACAGCAAAGTATTGCTATGAAAAATGAGTCAGAGCGATGTTTTGTAAAACCCTGGTTAAACTACACCTTTAGTTACAGTTCGCTGCAATTACAGGACAGGCGGAATAATTTGTCTCGCTGTGTTAAATTCTTTGTGATTTTTTTTTTATTGAAAGAAATCAATAATCACCACTAGAGGGAGGGAGTACTGTTCACACAGACTGTGTCAGGTGTCTTTTTCTTCTGTAGGGCTACTTTTTCCACTTGCTACGCCAAAATGTGGAGCATTATTATTGTTGTGGTTGTGGATTTGTGGTTGTTTTGGTTTTGGTTGTTGTGGTTGTGGTTGTGTTTGTGGTTGTGGTTGTGGTGGTGGTGCACCGGTGGTTGTAATTTAATGGTGGTGGTGGTGGTGGTGGTGGTTGCGGTGGTTGTGGTTGGTGGTTGTGGTTTGTGATTTGTCAGTTTGTGGTTGTTTTGGTTGTGGTTGTGGTTGTAGTTGTGGTGGTTGTGGTTGTGGTGATTGTGGTTGTGGTGATTTGGTTGTTGTTTGTTTTGTCATTACCGGTGTTTGTGGTGATTGTGGTTGTGGTGGTTGTGGTTGTTGTTGCACTTTGTGGTTGTGGTTCAGGTTGTTTTTGGTTGTGGTTGTGGTTGTGGTGATTAATTTGTTATTTGTGGGTTGTAATTGGTTGTGGTTTGTGGTGGTTATGAATTTGTAATTTGTGAGGTGATTTTAGTTTATGGTTGTTGTGATTGTTATTTGTAGTTTGTGGTTGTAGGTGGGAATTTATGTGGTTGTGGTTGTGGTGGTTGTGGTTTGTGGTTATTAGTTGTAGTGAGTGGATTTGTAGTTGTGTGGTGGTGGTGGTGGTTGTGGTTGTGGTGGATTTGTGGTTTTGGTGGTTGTGGTTGTGGTTGTGATTGGTTGTTGTGGTGGATTGGTTGTTGTGGTGGTGGTTGTTTGTTGTGGTGGATTTGTGGTTGTGGTTGTGTGGTGGTTAATGGTTGTAGTGGTTGTGGTTGTTGTGATTATTGTTGTGGTTGTGGTTGTGGTGGTTGTGGTTGATTTGGAGTTTTGTGGTGGTTGTGGATTTGTGGATTTGTAAATTTGTGGTGGTGGTTGTGGATTTGTGAGGTGGTGAGTGAGTAGTTGTTTTGTGGTAAGTTTGTGGTTGTGGTGGTTGTGGATTTGGTTTTGTGGTTTGTTGTGGTGGTGGTTGTTGTGGTGGATGCTGTGATTTGTTGTGGTGATTTAGCCGTTTATTGGTTGTGGTATTGGTTGTGGTTGTGGTTTGGTTGTTAGTTGGTTGTGAGGTGGTTGTGGTGAATTTGTGGTTGTTATGATTGTTGTTGTAATTTGTGAAGGTTTTGGTGGTTGTGGTTGTGGTTGTGTAGTTGCCAATTGGTTGTGGTTTTAGTTGTGGTTGTGATTGGTGAATTTAATGGTTGTAATTGGTAGTGGTAGTTGTAGTTGTAAGGTAAGTTTGGTTGTGGTGGATTTAATGGTTGTGGTTGTAATTGGTTTTGGTTGGATTTGTGATTTATCCAATTTGTAGTGATTATTGTTGTAGTTGTAGTTGTTGTAATTGGTTGTGGTTGTAGTTGTGGTAGTTGTGGATTTGTGGTTGTGAAGATTTGTAGTTTGTTGCAGATTTATTTGTTGTGGATTTGGAGTGGTGAAAGGTTGTTGTGGATTTGTGGTTGGTGGTTGTGGTTTGTGATTTGTTGTGATTGTTGTTGTGGTTGTGGTTGTGGTTGTTGTGGATTTGTGTTTGTGTTTATTGGATTTGTGTAGTGGTTGTGGTGAAGTTTGTGGTTGTGGTGGTTGTGGATTTATTGTTTGTGGTGGTTGTGGTTGTTGTTGTGAAATTTGTGGATTTGTGGTGTTTATTAGTTGTAGTTGTTCTTGATTGTTATTTGTGGTTTGTAATTTAATGGTGGTGGTGATTTGTGGATTGTGGTTGTGGTTGTGGTTGTGGTGGTTGTGGTTGTGGTTGTTGGTGATTGTTGTTTATGGTTGTAGTTGTAGTGAAGATTTGTGGATTTGGTTATTGGTTGTGGTTGTGGTTGTTGTTGTTGTGGTTGTGTTTGTGGTTGTGGTTTGGTTGTTGTGGTGGTTGTGGTGGTTGTGTTTGTGGTGGTTGTGGTTGTGGTTGTGGTGGTTGTGTTTGTTGTTTTATTTGTGGTTGTTGTTGTTATTTGTGGTGGATTTGTGTGGTTGTGGTTGTGATAATTGGGTGGTGGTGGTGGTTGTGGTTGTGGTTGTGTGGATTTATTGGTTTGTGGTGGTTGTGGATTTGTGGTTGTGGTTGTTGTTGTGGTTGTGGTTGTGGTTGGGTTGTGGTGGTTATGTGGTTGTGATGCGGTGGTGGTGGTTATTTATTGTGGTTGTGGTTGTGGTGGTGGTGGTGGATTGTGGTTGTGGTTGTGGTTTGGATTTGTGGTGGTTGTGGTTTGGTGTGGTTGTGGTTGTGGTTGTGGTTGTGGTTTGTGGTTGTGGTGGTTGTGGTTGTGGTTGTGGTGATTGTTGTTGTGGTTGTGGTTGTGGTTTTGTGGTTGTGGTTGTGGTTTGTGGTGGTTGTGGTTGTGGTTTGTGGCGGTGGTGGTGGTTGTTGTTGTTGTTTGTTGATTGCATATTGTGGCGGCTCTAAGTTTATATTAAGCAGACATACTGTAACCATTCACCAACGCTACTGTTCTTGAATGTGATACCCAGGGAACCATTTCCAATAGAGAAGTCCTGTAACAACGTATTAGTATACATCACGCACAAAAGATTGTGGACTCATCAGCTACTAGTAAACATAAACACGCTGTTCTGTTTAGCTTTTTAAACGAGATGACATGCACAGGAGAAGGTGCACTGGAATTTTGACTTAATTAAAATTATTCATTGTGTTTTTTTTTTGTTTTGTTTTTTTCTCATACCTCATACATATTTTATAATGTTGCCATACAAATCTTTACTCTGGATAACATAACTGAATTGCAAAAAAATCCTATTAGACAGGCTTGAGACAGTCATACTTACCCAGTCTCACAAATCTTTAAAACGTATTTTTCTTGACTGCATTTAATAAAAATAGTTCCTTGTGGAACTCTAACAGGTACACATACTCTGGTGAGGCTGACTCATCATGATGTGACAGGCACAGTCAGTTAAGAGCAGATTATTATTATTTATTTCTTAGCAGATGCCCTTATCCAGGGTGACTTACAGTTGTTACAAAATAACATATTATTTTTTTACATACAATTACATTATTTATTGTACATTTTTTTATTTATTTTTTTTACATACAATTATCCATTTATACAGTTGGGTTTTACTGGAGCAATCTAGGTAAAGTACCTTGCTCAAGGGTACAGCAGCAGTGTTTCCCCACCTGGGATTGAACCCACAACCCTCTGGTCAAGAGTCCAGAGCCCTAACCACTACTCCACACTTCAGCAGGGACCTGATTGCTCAAAATCCCTTAAAAAAGAGGAGGTCCGGGACCCAGGGCTGGTGCAGGACGTGCGCTTTTCTAACACTTGGTCAGCAGGTGGTGCAATGAAAGCTGCAGTTCTGTGATTCGGAATGGAACTTTTGTTTTTTTGCTAAATCACCAATCGCCACTAGAGGGAACCAGAGCTATAATCATACAGCAGATGTGGCGCAGCTGTTTCACTTGAATGCAGCGGGAGACTTGTATTATCCATCATGCCTGATTTTCATTATGAAGGTCTTGGCCCTAGGGTGACCGCCAGTAAATAATTGGACGGGACAGTCCCTAAATCTAAAACATAAAACTCTACAGTCCAAATATTATGTGACTTTTTCACACTCGCATCACATCTTCCCTAACAGCCCGACATTGATATGATTTGGCGACAGCAAAACAAAATACAATTCGTAGAATATTTTAATTTCAGTGTTTTCTTTTGTTTATGCGAAATGGATGACTGTGAAAGTTGAAGTGACACTGATAGTGATACGTTGGAAAAGGAAGGATTTTACCTTATTCGACTAGGCCTACTAGAAAACAGTAAGCACCTGTGCAAATTCAGAGTAATGGGTTGGGTTGTTAGGTCATACACGGGATTAGGAAAAGTGTAAATGATGCAACACGTTTTTATACATTGTGTAGAAAATATTTTAGAATTGGAAACGGAGGTTAAAACAATATTAAGAAGCATTCAAAGTTGATATTTAATTTTGAAATACTGTTATTAAATAAATATGTAAACAGCTTAGCTAGGCATTGTAAAGCCCAGACAGGCATGTTAAAGCATATCAAAAATATATGTCAAACCATGGTAAACTGGTAAATGCATTGTTGGAAAAACAACAATCCCATACATAATAATAATATTCAAGTTATATTTACTACTAAAAAGAAAATATTTAATATATTAGAAAGCTGCTTGTTCACAGTTAATGATAATAAAAAAGACCACTTAAAGCTAGCGTTCCTAACGGCAACTCACACCGCCATTTCCACTGTGGATTGCTTGTCTGAGATCGTCAAAGACATTGTAAATGAAACAAACTGTACTGATCTCAAAAGACATCCCGCTGCACAGAACCTAATGCACAGCAGTGATACATCAGTCCTGGGGCCATGCTTTTTTTAATTTTTATTATGGTTTTTTCGGGAAGAGGAGGTTTTTTGTAGCATGTGTAGCGATTCTGGTGCCCCCGCAGGCATGCATCACACAGGGCGAAGCAATCCACACACAGGCAGAGAGGGCTGGCGAGAACCTGGTATCTCTCGCACTAAAGCATAGCGTCGATACCGCTGTAAAAAAAGAGCCGCTCCCTGCAAGGAGCATATATGCTTGTGTGTGACGCCACCATCAACCCCTATTGTTGCCTTGTGCTACACATGGTTGAAAGTGTCGCCGCTATCTATTTTTGGGTATTTGTGTCCCCAACGTTTATATTTATTGACAACACGCTATAATACATGAAAACAATGATCACTGCACTTTATCTGGTAATAACCCTGGTCCTTCCTTGTTTACAACACTTTGTATGTAAGCTACCTTCACTAATACTTTAGTGTAATCACACACACCGTATGCAATATTCATTCCATTCACTAGCACACTCATAACCTAATGTTGATTTATTTTTATTTTTATTTTTACAATTTATTATTATTGTAGCAACGAGGAGGGTAGGGGAGGCTGGTAGGTGACGGGTTCTAAATATGAAGACATGAGCCTGAAAAAAGGCTCCTGCAAGAGAGCGGGCTGTTTTGTACAGCGGTATGGGCGCTTATGTCACAGAGCAGGAGGTCCCGGTTTGTGTCCCACCTCCCGCCCAGAGAAACCCGCGTAACCGAGATCATAAGAATATAAGAAAGTTTTACAATGAGAGGAAGCCATTCGCCCATCTTGTTCCTCGCTTGGTTTTAGTAGCTGATTGATCACAGAGCCTCACTGGCAGCAGCTTCTTTGAAGGATCCCAGGGTGTCAGCTTCAGCAACATTACTGGGAGTTGGTTCCAGACCCCTCACAATTTCTGTGTAAAAAAAGTGCCTCCTATTTTCTGTTCTGAATGCCCTTTATCTAATTCCATTTAGACCCCTGGTCCTTGTTTCTTTTTTCAGGCCTAAAAAAGTCCCTGGGTCTACATTGTCAATACCTTTTAGAATTTTGAATGCTTGAATCAGATCACCGTAGTCTTTTGTTCAAGACTGAATCGATTCATTTTTTTTTAGCCTGTCTGCATACAACATGCCTTTAAACCCCGGATAATTCTTGGTCGCTTCTTCTTTGCACTCTTTTCTACAGCAGCAATATCCTTTTATAACAAGGTGACCAGGACTGAAAACACAATATTCCTAGATGAGGTCTTACTAATGCATTGTAAAGTTTTAAAGATTATTTCCTTTGATTTAAATTCAACACTTTTCACAATATATCCAAGGTTTGTTGGCCTTTTGTTTATAGATTCCCCAGGATTGTCTAGATGAAGACATTTCTGAGTCAACATAAACTCCTAGGTCTTTTTCATAGATCTTCTTCAATTTCAGTATCTCCCATATGATATTTATAATGTGCATTTTATTGCCTGTGTGCAGCAATTACACTTTTCTTTATTAAATGTCATTTCTGCCAATGTGGTCTGCCCAGTTCTGAATGTGCTGCCCTAGATCATTTTGAATGACCTTGCTGCTGCAACAGTGTTTTGCCACTCCTCCTATTTTTGTGTTGTCTGCAAATTTAAATAAAGTTTGCTTACTTATACCAGAATCTTAAATCATTAATGTAGATTAGGAAATGGTGATGACCTAATACTGATCCCTGTGGTACACCACTGGTTACCCCCCTCATGTTGAGGTTTCTCCTCTAATCAGTACATTCTGTTTTTACATGTTAACCAATTCCTTAATCCATGTGCATGCATTTCTTTTGAATCCCTACTGTGTTCAGTTTTGAGTAAAATAATATTTTATGCGGACTTTGTCAAAGCTTTCTGGAAATTTAAATAAACCATGTCATATATGTTTACAATTATCCATTGTCGATGTTGTATCCCAAAAAAATCAAGCAGGTGACACGATCTCCTCCTTCCCTAAAACCATGCTGACTGTCTCCCAGGATATTGTTACATATAGGTAATTTTCCATTTTGGCCTTTATTTAGTTTCCATAAGGTTCATATAATAGAAGTCACATTGGTTGGTCTGTGGTTACCTGGTTTGGTTTTGTCTCCCCTTTTTTTGGATTATTACGTTTTTGCAATTCTCCATTCTGTCGGTACAACCCCTGTGTCAAGAGACCTGTATGATCTTGGTTACGGTTTGTAAATAACTTTTCATTTCTTGAGTTACTCATTGGGAGGATCTCTTCTGGCCCATAGGGGATTTTGTTTATTTTAAGAGCTTTTAGTCCCTTAACAATTCTGCTCTGTTATGCCAGTTATTTTAAAACTGGATAGGAAATATATTTAATAAGGTAAGTATGTTGTTTGTATCCTTCTTTGTAAAAACCTTAGAAAAGTAATCATTTAATATATTTGCTATTTTTTTTCTTCTGCCTATGATTTTGCCATTTGAAATTTTTTAGACATTTAACCTCTTGAATGTTCTCATGCTGTTATAATATTGGAAAAACATTTGAATTGTTTTAGCCCCCCTCAGCAATGTTCATTTCATTCTCTTTGGCCTTTCTAACTTTTTTTTTGACTTCCGCTTGCAGCGTTCCCAAGTACTTTTCAGAACTTTGTTTTTGGTCCCTTTAATCGCTTTTTTCATGGAATACTTTTTTTTTTTTTTTTAATTGCTCTATTAAACCATTTTGGTTATTTTGTTTTAGATTTAGATTTTGTCTATTTTGGGATGTAATTGTTTTATTTCTAGTACTACATTTTTGAGAAAAAAAAGTTTATCCTTTTCTGTGAATGTTTTCTCTATTTTACTCCAATCTACTTTGTTGGGTCTTCCTGTTTCATACCTTCATAGTTTGCTTTTCTAAAAATTGTAAACCTTAGTTTTAGTCATTATTTTGGGTTTTAAAAATCACTAAATGAGACCATGTTGAGGTCTTGAGTTTGCCAATGGTTTCTGACCTCTGTTTTAGCGTTATTCTGCCTTTATTTGAAAGATTCAAATCACAGATGTTTCCTCTAGTCGGTGCCTTTGACAAATGGCGTTAGGGGAAGCAGACATTTGGTCATTTCCACCATTTCACTCTTCGTCTGTCGTGTCTCCCCAACGGCTTTTCCCATTTTATATGGGGAAGTTGGAAATCCTGTGCCACCGCCCACTGATCAATGTGCTTTCATTACTGAACTTGCATGCTTGTTGTGCAGTCATTTTTCAAAACAAAGACGATGCGAAGGCCATTGTCAATTTTAGACAAAAGAATTTAGATATCCATTTAAATTAATAGTTTCATTAAAATTAAGATTACTTTACGCAGTTTTAATAGTTTTACAGTGATAAGTTATATTTGCTTTTGTAATATTAATGACAATCACAAACCGTATCATTGAAAGTGGTTTGTAAATCCTCGTTTGCAGGCGCCTTTCATTACTAAACTGTTTGACGTGGGGCAAGTTGTTAGATTTGATTAGTGAATGGCGCTGCCTCTTTAGTGTGTGGGAGAACCTGTGTAACTTGGCATTGATGGATTTTGAGCATAGCGGATTGAATTTCCCGCTGGCTTTTCATGGCTAAAAGTGAAATCACAAAATGCAGGATCAAAGCACTTAGCCTGTGTGACTGCATACTGTATGCTGTGACAACGTTGAAGACAATAATTACAGACACATGCTCAAACAGAATGAGAAACTAAAATATCCAACTGTGTTTCTATGTTCTGTTTAAAGAAGATAGCTAATATGACATACAGAAAGGATTACACAGCCAGGCTCCTGATCCTTGTTTGTACTACACATTGAGTTATTGTTGAAACTATTAAGAAACGGTTTGAGGATTCCAATACTTTAGCATTCTGTGGGCCATATTTTAAAGTGTTTACTCCAGTCTTTAATTAACTCCTGTTATTCTAAAAGAGGTCAAACACCTGTTCATTTTGCAAAACTAGAAGCAAACAGTTCTCTTGAGAAAAATCAGGAAAACTTTTTAAAACCAGAGGTCCTATTGTAAGTGACTCTGCAGCAGTTGTGATGCATAGTTCACCCTAGTCTCTGTAAGTCGCTTTTGGCTAAAAGCGCCCTGCTAAATGACTAATTAATAATAATAATTTGCCTCTGCCTCGATTTTCAGTTGGGGTCCCTTTCAAAACTGTTTGTAAAGCAGCCCACCCAAGAAAAAAAGTTTAAGAACCTCTTTCCGACTATTGCAGTTCCATGACAATTTATCTCGGGGCTGAGGACCCCCCCATTGATTGAATCCACAAATGTAATAACTGCTCTCCTTGCAATTGTATTCTAGTACACTGGTAACACAGGTTCTGGAGATCAAGATTATGAAAGTCCGATCTGTGGAGCTGTGTGTTAGGGTACCATGGGCCCTTAATTGTATTTTGAGTTATTTTGCATAGTTTGGGTTGTGTAGCACGGTGATTTAAACTGTATGTTGGCTTGACAATCACCTCCCGATCCACGCTGGGGTGGCATGGGTGAGCAGGGTGAAATAAAAAATGATTGGGCTTTCAAATAGGGGGAGAAAAAAAATAATTGGCGATTAAAATTTAAAAAAAAAAAAAAAAATCTTCAAATAAAAATCTTCAAATCTTATTAGTAAAAAAGGTTTAAATAAAAGTCTTTTCAATGCAGTGTTTTGTTTCCAGAAATAAGGACACAGATGGCTCCCCTGGGTTATCTCTTTGTCTCTGCTGTTGATGTTTGGAGTGTGAAAGTCTCTGTGTAATGTACCAACATGTGTTATCTCGAATCTACTCAATGGGCATGCCCATCACAATGAACCACAATGAAACAAAAACACATGCAAATTATAGCTGGAAGAATACAATATAATGTTCGATCATATTTGGAAGGTGAGCAATATCTTAGTGCAGCACAGAGACCAGGAGCTGAGGACCAGAGTTTGAAATGAAGTGCAGATGGACACAGAGTGGTCAGGGGTATGGAAAGGCTACCTAGTCATGTTGTTGATACTGAATCACTGGGATCTTTTAGGAACCGACAAAACGTTCTGCCATCAATTGTCTACTAGGACCTGGATGAGCATTGATGGGCCAATGGCCTCTCTCATTAAGAACTTTTATGCTCTTCTTATGTAGGTGCAAATCACTGGGAAGTCTAGAAAAGAACAGGGTAACTTGCACAATGTCCATTTAATTTAAACTGGATTATTACATTATAACTGTCAATGCCACTGTCAGAATGTAAACATGGTTTCCATGTTGAAGTGAGTGTATCACACCAGGTATCTGGATTATATTTGGAATGCATTATTTGCTGTTTCAGATGTTTTTGCATTCCTGTATTTAACTGTTATCTGATCTTTGCTTCAGGGTCCCGCCAACAATAGACTTAAACTACATTTTGTGAATAGGGCCCTTGATGTTTGAGACGACTGAGAGCTACTTAATCCTGTCGGGGTTTATTTAAAAAAAACGTCTCCCTACAACTATTTTATTTCTTATTTTTTTAACATTTGGTTGGTGGTGCTCCTCTTCGTTTTCAGAAAACAAAGATGTCAATTGCCTAAGGGGCTGTGTGACAGGCGTGCTCTGTACATTGATTTGTTTGTTTATTTTTAGGCGGGGTTTCCCCCCTACCTGTATTATTTTGTATTTGTTTTGTATTATTATTATTATTATTATTATTATTATTTATTTATTATGTATAGAAGACGACGGAAGCCCTGCGGTTTTGTTATTGTTTATTATTGTATTTATAGATGATGGCGAGCGTCTGCGGTTTCTTTATTTTTAAAGCATTATTCTGGCAGAGCAAGATTGGTGCCTCGTCCTCTGCCAGGAATAATTAATAAACGTGCAGAAGGTGGCTATCTCCGAATTAATTAAGTGATTAATTTGTTTGCTAATCGGGAGATGGTCACCTGCATAAAAAACCTGCAGCTCTCCACCCTTGCGGTGGGTGTACGAGAGGCGTGAGAGTGGAAAGTGAAGCCGAAACTAAAAAAAAGCAAAATAAACATAGGAACAGTGAGGCAATCTGCCCAGCCTGACCTGTGTTGTGTTATATTATTTTGTGTTGTGATTTGTTTATTTAAACCTTTTATTTTTCGCTCTGTGAGCAAAAGTCTTTTTGTTCAAACCTTTCATTTTGTATTTAAATAAAAGCGCCCGCCTTTAACTGCAGACCCTGGTGTCAGTTTCCTTCCTGCTTCTGCAGTGGCGTCACCACCCAGCCATTCCTGTCACAGGCTAAACTGTAAATCTCTGAGCCATTGTTTTTGTTGTTCTACAACACACTGACCTTTAGAAACAGAATTGAAGCTTGCTCAGATTAATTAACAGGCCATAAGAAGGTGTTTTGCAGTCAGCTTTGTGGGGGCTGTCATACTCTGCTAACTGCTGGTGAATTTGCAGACTGTGTGACTGTCATTGTGAAACCATTTCCTGCCCATGACATCACACCTTCCGCCGGACACAGGCAGCATTCTGTAACCTTTGCTTTCACTTTTTTGTGGGGTTAATTTTCAAAGCGATTCTTTAGCTTTTTTTTGTTTTGACATCAGCACAATTTTTTTTTCTGACTGGAAAAGAAATACAACACCTTTACTATTTGATAACGAATAACAACTCTTAAGAATGGCGGGAGGACCCTAAATTCCATTTAAAATGTTCAATTGAATTTATTTTGTAACGCCTTTCATACTGAAGAATCTCAAAGTACTTTACATGTCAGTTAAAATAAAAAAAATCTGCGGTATCAAGAAGTAATAAAAATGATTAAAAAACAATAATAACAACAACAATAATGATAATAATATCAATAAATAAAATAATCTAAAAAAAAAAAAATTAAGAAAACAGGAAATTAATAAGGTAAAACACACATATACAAAACTATGCAAAAAAAAAATAGATAAAAACAATGATATTTGTAAGTCAGGTTAAAAAGGCTAACCTATAAAAAATAAGTCATTAATCTTATTGACAAGCAGCATTTCAAATAGACATGGGCAGCAGTGTGGAGTGGTGGTTAGGGCTCTGGACTCTTGACCGGAGGATCATGGGTTCAATCCCAGGTGGGGACACTGCTGCTGTAGCCTTGAGCAATTGCTACCTAAATTGCTCCAGTAAAACCCAACTGCATAAATGGGTAATTGTATGTAAAATAAATGTAGGGTAAGTAAAAATAATGTGATATCTTGTAACAATTGTAAGCCCTGAATAAGGCGTCTGCTAGAAATACATAATAATAATAATGGCAAAGCCTTTGAGGACATAGATCAGTCCACCTGTCTTGGAAATATCCTCAGCAAGAATGGAGAAGTCCTAAAGATTTCCAAACGAGAATAGGAAAAGCGAAAGCAAATTCATTATCCCCTAAAGCAAATTTGGAGAATCCAAAGAAAGACCTATTTAACACCAATATCAATTTTAGGTTTGTATGCAGCTGAAACCTGTAGAGAGCGAAGATCATGACAAACAAGTACAGACATTTGTCAATAAATAATGGCTACGAACAATCTTGGGCATTCACTGGCCAGACACCATCAAGAATGAGGCACTGTGGCAAAAGACTGGACAGAATAGAGTTGCAAATCAGATAGATGAAATAGGGTTAGATTAGACATACCTTAGAACCTCCCAAACCTGTGACGATAGACAATCGTTCAATTGAGCCCACAACAGAGCTCAGTGGTGAACAGCAGAAGACATGAACTCTGCAATGGGTAATAAAGGTAAAATGATGATTTGATAATGAACAAGAGGCCTCAATAAGGGCCTCCACGAGGGCCTCAATAAGATGTCAGGAGTTGTTCATTCCTGGTTTGCTTACTTTAAAACCTGATAGCTTTTTGAGAATGTAGCCCATTGTGGTATTTAAAAAACAAAACAAAAAATATTATGGGTTTATTTGGATTTAGATCATCTCATAGCCTAAGCTGGACTTTTTAAGAGCATTTTTGCAACACTGAGGAATCAACTTGGATCCCATCAGCCACCTGTCCATGGTAATCCGGGAATTCCCATTTTAAATACTCTCAAATGTAAAATGCTCAACACTAAAAAAAAATCAACACAAATGTATCTTTACAAGGTATTGTGGATCAAATCAACCCCTATCCCACTAAACAGTTTTGAATAAAGATTGTTCTCTGTCGAAAGTAAAAAAAACATGTTTTGTTTTCAAAAACAGTTACTAACGAGCTCTGAAATACATTTTCGTTGAAAGTTTTTTATTGGACGATTTTTCAACTGTGCCTCTCAGATGGGTAACCGACCTCTTTCTTCCCCAAAACTCACCTGATAGAAAATAACCAGCTTTCAATACATTTAAATGAAAAACCAGAATTACCCCATTTCTGTGGTAAAACTGCAAAAAGAAGCTTGATGTTTTGAAAAAATGCCTATTTCAATGGCTATGTTGGTTTAAGAAGACATATGGAACATAAATGAAAGATTTTCAAAACCCTTTTTTTTTTTTTTTTCTTTTGAAGATATTGAAAAAAGAAACACGTTTGAATTTATTATGTTTCTTTTAATATTTCTAAATTCACCACTATTATAGGTTTAATAAGTATGGATACAATTAGAAAAGAGCCCAGATAATAATGTCCTTGAATTTGTTTATGGCAAACCAATGGGGACACTGAATATTATATATATATATATATATATAGGATAGATAGATAGAGATGATAGATAGATAGATAGATAGATAGATAGATAGATATAACGAACGTCCTTTAAGTTAAACTGCAACATTATGACTATCAATGCCATTGTTAGAATACCAGCATCATTCCATCCTGAAGTGGGAGTGAATCATCATGGTATCTGGATTATTTCTGAAATAATTATTTGCTGTGTAATTATTTTTTATATTCCCATATTTACCTGCTCAGCTTGCTAATGAATAGGCTTGTTGTGTCAGGCCGGCTTCCCCTCACCTTATAGGTGAAGTATGCAGGCAGACTCGATTTTTACTGTTTCAAAGGAAAGCTTTGAAAGCTTTGCATTTTAAGATATCTTCCTGCCCAGAATGCGCTGTGCAGATGTGCCTGCAACAAAAGCGGTGACCATAAATAAGAATAAACTACAATAAATAAATACATGTTTGTATTGCTAATGCGGGGCGACCCTGCACAGTATAATGTAGCAGCGCTTAACCGCTGAGACGGCTCGTCTGCATTCCTGGTTTTAGAGCTTTTAACCTCATCTCCTCTCACCGACGGACAGAATCCGCACAGCAGCATGTCACACAACACTACCCTTATGTTTTCCATGCGCGTGATAGCATGCAAGTCTGTCATTAGTTAATTATTTATGTAATTTTTTAACTAACACACATGAAGAAAGGAACTAGGGGTCTGTACTGTTGATCTTCCCTTTGTTTAAATGATAAAATGAATCTTCTACAGATTAAAAAAGTAAATGCAGTTTCAGGTTTGGTTCTATATTAATATTCAGTTAGGGGTGTGAAGTATAATAACACTAGTGAAGTATATTTACACTGTAAGTGAATGTGACCCTCATCTCAACAGACTTCTCTTGGGCTAAAATAAAATACAATTCAATAAAAATAAACTCATTGGTGGGATAGGGATAAAGAACTGGATTCATTTTTATTTTGTCCGCCCAAAGTTTGTCCTATTTTTAAACACAAAAACTGCTAATTATTTAGAACAAGACATAAAAATCTCTTGAATGTTTAATGCAAGTGCTTCTACACACACCTGCTTTCTGATCATTAGCAGCTAGTTTTATTTCACTTTGAGTAAACTTTGACTGGAGTAAAAGCTTGTAAATCTGACCCAAAGTCTTAA
This sequence comes from Huso huso, assembly GCA_036884735.1. NCBI lineage: Eukaryota > Metazoa > Chordata > Actinopteri > Acipenseriformes > Acipenseridae > Huso > Huso huso. Next base: position 2,243,884 of record CM072662.1, on the reverse strand, counting down.
ATAAACAAATCCGAACAAGTTGTTAATCTTTGAGACCCATGGTTAAACAAGAGCCAGATTTCAAATTGCCTTCTGCACTGAGCAGCTGTCATTTTTCATTGAGCTGAGTGATAGGCTGCCTGTCTGCACACAAAGACCAGACCCTCTAGCCTCCTCCTTTATTTGAACAGGGCTCCTCTCTGCACCTGCTGAAGATAGCCACCAACTGCTGCAGCCAACTCCTAGTACTGAAACTACAGCCTGTTCAAAGCATGTGCGCCTGAACTCCACGCAGCGAAAACAAAGACTCTATGTTTTCTGGACTTTTTAGAAATGTACTCTTCGAGACACTGTTCTCCTCTATATGAGTGTGTAGATTCAAAGTGT